>OX411769.1:978569-1578569 GCA_948252205.1 Orthosia incerta
TTGATCAGGAGCGGGCTCCGAAATGGCGCGTCATAACCACGTCCAAGCAACGAAATGCCGTGTCCTAAATTGCGCTTTATTTCCATGTATTTTGTTTGACATTTGAATGGAATAGGACGCCGCCCGTGCCATGTCCGCGCCCGACGTCATTTCTATATGGCCCGCGCCTTATGTAACATATATTTTTTCCAAAAAATTACAAATGGCCCACATTTTAAAGTCAGCTACTCAATGATATCTGCGCCTAACGCTTCTGGAACATATAACTCTGCCAAACGCTTCTGGAATAACAGGCGTGATGTTATGTTTGTGAGGTTGGATGAATGAGTTTCGTGGTCGATCGGGCTCTCGTGGCATATCTCCAACAGCCTGTCCAGGGAGTTTAGGTAGTATATTCCAGGGATAAGCCTAGGTATATTGCTCTCCAAACAGAACGGTGCTGTTTTTACCCGACTGCCGAAGGAGGTTAATGTGTTTATCAGTCTATGTATGTTTGTTCCTATGTGGCGTTCTAGAGACCAAACGCGTTGGCCGCTTTTTATGATTCTTACGTCTTAACCTTGCGAGTGTCACTGGCTACATTAAAATTGGAAAATAGAAAAATGGCAGATTTTGGGCGCCATATTGTGGAGAACCAAATATTTTTTTTTCATACATGTCCTTCGTGTGGGGTATCAAAATAAAGGGTTTGAAGAGCTGATTTCAAAAATATATAACACTTATATGTTTAAACGTACTTAATTCTAAAAAAAATAACTAAAAAGTTATAAATAAAAAAAGTTAATAAAAAAAATCAAAAAACCCTACTGCTTAAAATGCGAACTAAAAAGACTTAGAATAAAATCAAGCTGTGCAGTCGGAGGATACACCTGCTTTTGGTCAGCCAGCTCTCGAATGTATCCTCCGACTGCACAGCATGATTTTCTTCTTGTTTACGTCTTTTTAGTTCGCATTTTAAGCAGTCGGGTTTTTTGATTTTTTTAATTAACTTTTTTTTTTATATGAGATTTACTACTGCGCAGTCATTGTACCCAACTTCAGGGCGGCCAAGAAGTTTGGCGAGAACTATAACACTTATGAAGTTTGCGGGGATCCACTGGATGCGGGACGCACGGGACCGGTCATGTGGCGACGCTTGGGGGAGGCCTATGTCCAGCAGTGGACGACTTTCGGCTGATATGATGATGATGATAACACTTATATCCGTAACAGATACTTATCAATAGAATTCTGATAAGAATATTTTTCACAATGAATTTCCGCACAAATCTTTTTATCGTTGACCTCATTTCGTGATTCACCTACGAATAAATATAAATCTTTGTGTTGTTGTTTATAAAACAATAAAAACATATTTATTTTTATTGATACTTACAGATAGGTAGTCTTAAATATTATAATCCACGCCTTTAGGTTTATAGGGCGGCACGATTATGTCTTATCCGTCGGTTTCTACCGACTTAAAAAAAAAGAGGTAATTAATTCGACATGTATGTATGTAATATTGTTGTAATAGGGAACTATCCGCAAAGCTGATCTCAGATGGCGCCACAGGAATCAGAGTAAACAAACCAAACTGTCAAAGTCGAGCGACAAAATTTCGCAGTATATGCATACAAAATATAAAACTAATAATGAAAGAAAAATTTAGCTATCTGAGAATTGAGGAAATCAGACCATACTGCAGCTAAAAACTCGGCCTCGAGAGCGCGGTGCATCAGTAAGGGGAAAAAACGGATTTAGTTCAAAGGTACGAATACGAATGCGAACATTGAAAGTCTAGTGTAACTTGCAGATATTATGCTAATCAACAAATCCTTCTTTTTGAATCTTCTGCTTTAAAACGGTCAGGACACAGCCTTGATTTTTTTGTAAAATTCCGGCGACGAACAGTAATTTCTCATTGCTTGCGAATGTTGGCATTTTTAGGATCATATGGCCGGTTTTATTTCTGCATCCATAAACACAACCCTGATGCATTGTTGACCATTAGCTAGCAATATTATTATTTGGTTTTTGACCGCAAATCAATACATATAATAAATCTGTAGAAAAATATTTTTTGTACATCGAAAAAAAATCCAAAAAAAATAGCCAGGGTGTTAAAGGATAACCAACAGAACCCATTTCTAGCATTTTTGGAATTATTGTCTGTTTGTCTGTTTATTTGTGCACGCATCACGTGAAATGTACGAAACCAATGTAGATAACTTTTATACATAAAAATTGTGCGTATCTTGAAGAATTACTTAGTTTTTGTTTCATCGCAATCGGTTCACTCTATCAAAAGTTAGATGAATTTAAAGTGTTCAAGAAGTAAAATTATCACAGCTCACGCAATTCAGTTACTCGGACAGTTGAACTCGCTATTCGATAGATGGCGTTGTGCATTTAAAGTCATTTTCTGAATCGCGGTGTTAAGATTTTACGCGAAAGAATGACCCTCGAAAAAAATTGGTATGTAGTATGTATATTTTTGAGTATGTGGAGTAGGCAGGCAGGCTGGTAAGTATGGTAGCCATGGCAGGGTTGGCAGGTAGATGACGGGAGCGAAGCCGCGGGCACAGCTAGTTATTCCAATAAACACTAAATAAAGTTCGGTAACCATAAATAGTAAGTCGCCAAGTTGTTATGTTTACTCCACTCCGTCAAGCGCCATCTGGCGGGCGCAATTGGCAGTAATGTTCCCTGTTGCCCAAAATTCACATATGTTACTCTAATTGAGCTTGTTACAAACATGTGTGCTAAATTTCATGAGTGTATGTTTGTCCATGCATTTCTCAGAAACTACATAGCGGATCGTGATCATTCTTTTTTTATTGGATTAGGTATCTCTCAACTTAGGAAATAGTACAAGTTTCATCCAAATCGGTTCAGCAGTTTTTAAGATATGGTACCTACAACCGAACTCCTTAGCGATAAACAGCACGAATGTGTAAATTGAGTGATTATGGGTATTTTGTAAATCCTTTAGATACCTTACTATAGAACTTACTTTTTAGTGATAGTATAATAACACTAAAAAGAGAAATTCAAACTTTTTCACAAATAATTTGTAGTTCTAAAAACTAAAAAAACACGCTTTAATGGTAAATTGAACTAAAAAGTCGCTAATCCTGAAGATCTTGGTAAGGCTAATTGGGACAAACTATTTAAACGCGCACGGTAGAATCAACTTTCATTACTTGTAAATTTGAACCAAGTTGAATAAACATATTTGACTTTGACTAAATTATTGCATTGTCATCGGTACTTGATAAGTGTGCAAAGTTTCAAATCAATCCCACGTTTTGAAGGGGGTGAAAATCACGTTCAAAGATTCCGTTACATTGATACATAGATACATACCAAGCAAAAAAGCGTGTTAATAAACCGGCTTCAAAAGCAAAACACTAAAAAGTGCAAAATAACTTTCGTTTCGGAAGCCTGGTGTGTTTGGTACTTCTTTTTTTATCGTTTTTCGACACCGACTTCCGAAACGACGTCGGTTTATTTTTTTGTTTAAAAGTTTATATTTCGTGGAGAGTGCGACGGAACTGTACAATTTGATTCCGCCGAGCCCTTTCCATCATCGCACTACAAGACGTACGGCGATGCGCCATCGGTACATGGTGGACATCCCACCCATACGCACTAAACGTTTTGCGAATACTTTAATATTCGTACATTTAAAGAGTGGAATTCCCTGCCAGAGTCTGTGTTTCCTGATAGCTACAACCTGGTGGTCTTTGAGTCTCTAGTGAATAGGTTACTTCTAGGCAAGCGTGCTTCACCGTCGACCACATCATCGCTTACCATAAGGTGAGATAGCGGTTAAATGCGAGACTTTTAGATCGTAGATAAAAATAAAACTAGATTATATAAAAAAAACTTTTTACAAAAAAATACTACCGACTTCCAAATAAAACTACAAAGTGAATAATAACTTTATTTTTGGAGGTCGGTGTCTTTCGTAGGTACCAATTTATTGCGTTACGGATGGAAATTCAATTTATTGAGTTATGGAAATTCGAAGATATACAACAGTTCTGTTGTATATATTCGAATTTCTTCGTCAGTCCTTCACTAAATTATTAAAATGGGACTAATTTCGGAAAATACAATTTCAAACACAAAAAGAATTTTTGAAATCGGTCCACAATTGACGGAGATATCGGTGAAAATAGACAAAAAAAAACATACATAATGTCGAACATAGAACCTCCTCCTTTTTCGAAAGTCGGTTAAAAACAAATTCGTTGTCTGTGTCTGTCCGTTACTCCGCTCGCTTCTTGTAAATCAAGCATCGGCTTTTGATACGATTTGCACTAACAGTCGAGGAAGGTTTGGGTACATCATTTGTTACGCGCGAAACCGGAGAAGCTCGCTAGTAATATAATATACCATCACCTTAGTTTCCAGGTTAGGCAGTGGTGTCATATTAGCCTGCAATTATGTTCCCACTGCCCAGCAGTACACAGGCCTCCTCTCTGTGATAGGGGATCGGCCGTAATCCACCACGCGGGCCCAGTGCGGGTTGGTGGATGTCACATGTCTTCGAATATTTTTGTTGTAAGACATGCCGGATTCCTAACGATGTTTTCCTTCACCGTTTTGAAACTGTGATGAAATAATTTATATAAAAAAACTTTTTTCCAAAAAAATACTACCGACTTCCAAATATGAAAGTAAAAAGTGAAAAATAACTTTATTTTTAGAAGTCTGTGTCTTCGGTAGGTACATTTTTCCGACTTCCAAAAATAAAGTTATTTTTCAATTTATTCTTATTTGGAAGTCGGTAGTATTTTTTTGTATAAAAGTTTTTTTTATTTTCTCTTATTAGTTAGCAAGTAGTTAAGTAAGGTACCTATAATGCCAGAATAGATTACCCGAATATCATGAAATTGAACATAACCGGTGAAATAAGAGTATATCAAGGTGAACTGGACACATATGCGTATCCCTTTAGAGCGTACTGGCTTGATGTTATGTTATGAAATGGTATAAACAATAAAGAGACATGTGATTGCAGCAGTCCCGAGAGATTTGCCGTTATTTATTGAAGAGTTCTTTTGTATATGAGCGTCGAAAGTTCCACATTTCGACACTAATTTTAACGCATTTTTGGGTGCAAATAAATACCTTAAGAAGACGGAAAATTGCAAAACGGCCTCCATACAGGGATAGATTAGTAGTTCAAAAATGCAAATAATTTTATTTTGGACAGATAGATTTAGTCGATTTTTCATGATATCTAGACTGCCAAAGGTCAGTTTATAAAATTTCGCGCGCTCGGTTTCGTCTTAAATCATTATCCATTTCGCTACAAATTTGCAAGAGTGTGTATTCGTACGCGAACTAGCTTCCTACTGCTCATCACAGCATCCATCTCTTCCGCACGTGTTGTCGGTTGATATAAAATGCATTTTAACCCCGCGCACAAAATAGTTCGTAGAACTTTCGACGCTCATAACTGTCAAATATTTTATTTTTTTACTTTTTCGCTTCCATACAGGGCTAGATAATGATGAGACAAATTGATATCACTTTTTATTTTGAACGTACATCGTCAAACAGTGGAATAATCCCTAGACTACGTTTGTATGGAAAAAAATTCGACTAGTGTAACCTTAAGTGCGGAAGTCCCGTGGTGTTTGATCAGCAGTAGTTTAATAAATAATTAAAATATTATACGTGTTAATAAATATTAATACAAGTGCTAATAAATTTCGTCATATTTACGTCTGTGTCTAATATATATTAACTTTGACGTTAAGGCGCGTCCCCGAGCAAAACGCCGCGCCAGTCGAATTTTGTGCAGTTTTTAAGAGCTATCTACTCATTATTTAAAAAGATATATCAATTAATAAAAATACATTAAATTTCTACATAATGTTGATTCTAAAATTGTAGTACACTTTTTTTTTTAAAGATGTATATGTGTCACTAATCTCCTTCCAACAAAACCATAAAAATATGAAATAATTATTGATAGCATGCATCTCCTCGTAAAGTATTCAATTATTATTTATACTAACACTAATGGATAGACAATTTGATAACGAACATTTTGTAAGTTTTATTTTTTTCAAAAGACCAATATTCGATTTTATAAAGATTTTATTCTAAAATCTGGGCGTATTCACTACCGTATTTCATGCGCCACTAGTGCCGCTAGGCCAATAGGAATGCTCATATCTCATGCTGATTTTTTGGTCAGGGTACGGCCTTAATAAATACAACCGACTTCCAAATAAAAACTCTACAAAAGGAAAATTACTACAATTTCAGAAGTCGGTATAAAAAAACTGGCCAAGTGCGAGTCGGACTCGCGCACGAAGTGTTCCGTAACATTATCGCAAAAAATGGCAAAAAAACACGTTTGTTGTATGGGAGCCCCAATTAAATATTAATTGTATTCTGTTTTTAGTATTTGTTGTTATAGCGGCAACAGAAATACATCATCTGTGAAAATTTCAACTGTCTAGCTATCACGGTTCATGAGATACAGCCTGGTGACAGACAGACGGATCGTGAAGTCTTAGTAATAGGGTCCCGTTTTTACCCTTTGGGTACGGAACCCTAAAACGAAGAAATAAAAATAGGCACACCGATTTCCGAAATTGAAGTTGTTTTCCCTTTTGTTGTGTTTTTATTTGGAATTCTATTGTATTTTATGTAAAAAGATTTTATTTTTCACTTTTTTTGTTGTGGTACATAATGGACAAGTTCTATTATAGTAAAGTACATTTAATGCTAAAAGTTATGCCATTGTAGATTACCCGAATAACATTAAATTGAACATGACCGTTGAAATGAGAGTGTACCAGACACTCTCATGGTTACATCTGCGTACACCTTTAGAGCATACCGGCGTGATGTTATGTTATGAAATGGTAAAAACAATTACCTATGGTTGACTGGTAGAGAATGCCTAAGACATAAGTCCGCCATTGTACCTTTGTGTATGAAGTTTCAATAAATAAATACAGCAATCCCGAGAGATATGCCGCCATTTATTGAAGTGTTCTATTGTATATCTTCGAAGTTCTTCATTAGATCTTCACCAAATTTAAATGGGACCAATTCGGGAACGTATTCATTCAAACAAAAATAAAAATCATCAAAATCAATTCATAATTGGTGGAGTTATCGCGTAACAAACATTTTAAAAAACATAGTCGAATTGAGAACCTCCTTCTTTTTTTAAATCGTTTAAAGTGCTGGCTCTGAGCCTAATTTGAATAAATGGCTTTTGATTTATCTGATCTCCATAATCCAGTAACAATACGATATCCCTTGGCAAAGACTTTTTGTCACTGTTAGACTTCTGGACTATTGTAAAGACTGTCAAAGTTTACAAAATACAGCTGGCACCAACGAGAGTAGAGTCGAGAGCAGAGTAGAGAGTAGAGTCAAGAGCAAACCCAAAAAAATACAAAAAAACAACGACATTACGTACTCGGATATATCGGTATGTGGCGGATGGTTACCGATCCACTTTCGATCGCCCCGTCACGAGGTCCCAGCTCTAAGAAAGAAAATTTGGTTGAAATAAATATCACGGTATCTGGGCAGTGGTGGCCCAGTGGTATCGGCAGCGACTTACAAGTTGTAGGTCGTGGGTTCGAGCCCAGGCAGGCGCTTTACTTTGTGTAAATTATTTCATCACCACTGCTCTCAAAACGGTGAAGGGAAACATCGTGAGGAAACCGGCATGTCCTAGAACCAACAATTCGAAGACATGTGACATCCACCAACCCGCACTGGGCCCGCGTGGTGGATTACGGTCCATTCCCTCTCACAAAGAGTAGGCCTGTGTCCCAGCAGTGGGAACATTAATAGGCTGGTGATGATGATGATGATGAAATATCACGAGATGGCGCGTTGGCACATTTTTTAGAATTGATCATACAATTGTATGTTTTTGTTTAATCAACTCTCCTAATCACAAAACTATGGAATATTGAGCTCTTAATTCACATTTCAAAGATTATTTGAACGGATCATTTAAATTTGATTCCAATAGATGGCGCGGTTTTAAATTTCCGAGGATGTCACTAAATTTTTCTTAATTTATATTGTAACACATTTTGGTACAATGACACTGTAAAAACGTCAAAAATTACTATAAAACGAATCGTCACTGTATTTAAAGAAAGAAATAGTCACGAACCGAGTAAACCCTTTTACTTGCAAGTCGCTGCTAACACCATCTATATCTGTGGAACCGAACCGAACGCGATCGATGTAATTTTAGTAAATAATCCGTCGAAAAATGCTACTTACGTCGGCAGTTTCTTTGTATGGGATATGCAAGTATTATATTATCTGTGGCCCCGTGATGTTGATGTTACTTAGCCTCGAGTCCCTTGAGGCTGTTGACATGAACCGGACACAAAACCAGACTCCGGGCTACTGAGAAATTGTCAAAGCAAAAAAAAACCCAATGACTCTCAACTAATATACAAAATAAAAAGCGGACAAGAGGGAGTCCGACTCGCGCGGACAGGGTTCTGTACTATATATGAGTTGACTACCATGTTTACCAAGAACAAATTTAAGACGACGACTAACGCCAACGACCTTGAGGGAACAAAACGCGCACTCGTTTCACACCCGCGCGACCCAAAATTTAGTAGTTTTTTGTACTTTCCTTATTATTCTAGGACTTTAAAAAAAAAGCCTCAGATAAAAATGTAGCTAATTAAATTGTCTTTGAGATGGTGTCAATTTCATTAAAATACGCCCAGCGGTTTTAGTGTGATTGTCGTGTTTTTGTCCGTTTTAGACATAACTTTACAAATTAATTACACTATGTTATACGAATAAAACTCAAAATTTGCTCAGATCAAATTATTAAGAAAATAGTCTAATATAACATATATTTTTTAAAAAAAATTACGACTAGCCATTTTGTCGTGATTCTCATTTGAAAATCAGCTACTCAAGGGAATCGGCGCCTTAACATTGCTCTTGAAAAACATGTCCTCCCGCGTTCTAACTGTAACGTATGTTTGTGGGCACAATAAGTTTTCCTGAAATCTAAACTTCTATACTAATATTATAAAGAGGGAACCCATTTATCTTTTTTATAGATGTCGCCCCGCCCTTGAAAATTTCTCCTGAATCATGATATAATATAATGTATAAACATTTAAACTCTCAAACACAAACAGCCAGACCCAGAACAACTATCTTTAGGCCATATATATATATGAACACGCGACACACACTGGGCCAACGCCACTGCGGACGTACGGATCCCTAAAAACAACAAAAAGAAGGTTATTTCGCCAGACGCTAACATTTATTACAATAATGACGGTAGTGATTGGTTTCCGAGAAGCGTGCGGTCTTCACAGATGCTCGCACGATTTCGGCATAACTTTGTGGTTCGGTAACCGGCGGGAAAAGAACGGGTTGTGTTTACGTTCGTGAGTTCTCATGGCTATATATAGCCGACGATACATAAAATAACTTCGGCTTGCATTCAAGAGTTGCCCGCGGCTTCGTTCCCGTGGATCACCCCACAGGACACGTTTTCGGGATCAAAAAAAGCCTTTGTTACTCGGGAATAATGTAGCTTTCTATTGCTGAAAGAATTTTTTAAATCGGTCCAGTAGTTTCGGGGCCTATTCGGTACAAACAATTAAACAAAAAATTCTTTCCTCTTTATAATATTATATATTCCATTTATTCATTTTATTTACATACTTTAACATTTTTAAATATTATTCTATAAAAAATAAAATAAAAAATCATTTAAAAAAAACAAAAATAGTAGCCCACCGGTATCGGGAACAGAGCCCAAGCTACCGGTGGTCAGGGCTCCTGAGAGAGGAACCTCCTAACGATACGCGCCGTGTCCAGGAGTACCGCTTGCTAGATCAAGCCCTTGATCCAGCTGCCCAACGAGAGCCTCCAGACCGCCATTCAGAAAACGACTTTAAATGCACAACGCCATCTATCGAATATGGAGTTAAACTGTCCGAGTATCTGAATTGCGTGTGTTGTATATAATAAATATTAAAAATATTATAAAGATTTTTTTGTTTGTTTGTACCGAATAGGCTCCGAAACTACGGACCGATTTTAAAAATTATTTCTCCAATAGAAAGCTACATTATTCCTGAGTGACATACTTAGGCTATTTTTTGTTAAAAATAGCCTAAGTATAACGCTTTGTATAGCGCTTTTATTAGCTTGGTATGTATCTATGTATCTATGTATCAATGTAACGGAATCTTTGAACGTGATTTTCACCCCCTTCAAAACGTCGGATTGATTTGAAACTTTGCACACCTATCAAGTACCGATGACAATGCAATAATTTAGTCAAAGTCAAAGTACTTTTGAAAGTCAAACAGAAATTAAAATTTACAAGTAATAAAAGTTGATTCTACCGTGCGCGTTTAAATTGTTTGTCCCATTAGCCTTACCAAGATCTTCAGGATTAGCGACTTTTTAGTTCAATTTACCATTAAAGCGTGTCTTTTAGTTTTTAGAACTACAATTTATTTAATACCGTAAACGGGTCCTATGGGGTAGTCCACGGGAGCGAAGCCGCGAACAGCTAGTATGTAATAATTTTACTTCTTGAAAGCTTTAAATTCATCTAACTTTTGATAGAGTGAACCGATTGCGATGAAACAAAAACTAAGTTATACTTCAAGTTACGTATAATGTTTATGTATAAAAGATATCTACATTGGTTTGGTACATTTTACGTGGTGCGTGCACAAATAAACAGACAAAAATGCTGGAAATGGGTTCCGTTTGTTATTCTTAAAAACCCGGGCTCCTTTTTCTGGAAATATTTTCGATGTACAAAAAGTCAAAAACTACTTTTCTACAGATTTATTTATTACTAGCTGTGCCCGCGGCTTCGCTCCCGTCATCTGCCTGCCAACCCTACCCTACTTATCTTCCTGCCTACCCTACTTACCAATTTTTTTCTAGGGTCATTCTATCGCGTAGAATCTTAACACCGCCATTCAGAAAATTACTTCAAATGCACAACGCCATCTATCGAATATCGAGTTCAACTGTCCGAGTAACTTAATTGCGTGTGCTGTGATAATTTTACTTCTTGAACACTTTAAATTCATCTAACTTTTGATAGAGTGAACCGATTGCGATGAAACAAAAACTAAGTAATTCTTCAAGTTACGCTCAATTTTTATGTATAAAAGATATCTACATTGGTTTCGTACATTTTATACTTGTTTTTCTGGAAATATTTTCGATATATAAAAACGACTTTTCTACAGATTTATTTATTATAATATGTATTGATGATACAAATAACGTCTACGTCAATATTCGTCACTTGCGATTTCGCTCAGTAAGAATCGCTTATTAGTGTGATATAAATTGAATCGCTTTGAGCCACCAGAGGTCGCTTACTTATCTTAAAGAATATTCAATAAAAATTCTTAATAAATTGTAGTTCTAAAAACTAAAAAACACGCTTTAATGGTAAATTGAACTAAAAAGTCGCTAATCCTGAAGATCTTGAACGCGCACGGTAGAATCAACTTTCATCATCTTCCTGCCCTTGTCCCATGCTACTTGGGGTCGGCGCAACACGTTTTCTTCTTCCATACCGACCTATCCCTCGTCACGCTATCACTGACTCCCTTTTCTTTCATATCACTCCTCACACAGTCCATCCATCTTTTCTTTGGCCGTCCCCTCCCTCTCCATCCATCCACATTTATATTCATAACTCTTCTAGTAACATGCGTTTCATCCCTCCTCATCAGATGACCATACTAGGACAAACTTCCTCTAATATACACATTTCTCACTTTATCCATTCTCGTCACTCCGCACATCCATCTCAACATTCTCATCTCTGCTACAACAATCAACTTTCATTACTTGTAAATTTGAACCAAGTTGAATAAACATATTTGACTTTGACTTTGACCAAATTATTGCATTGTCATCGGTCCTTGATAAGTGTGCAAAGTTTCAAATCAATCCCACGTTTTGAAGGGGGTGAAAATCACGTTCAAAGATTCCGTTACATTGATACATAGATACATACCAAGCTAATAAAAGCGTGTTAAAAAGAAATTTCGTTCAAAGCAGAATACGGTACCTATCTCTTTTGAAATAAAAAAATTAAATAAAAAATAAATAACAACTATTGCAGATTAACTGAGCATTAGAATAGCAACAATTATTGCAGATTAATTACATGTCCATAGTTGTTAGTAACAAAGGTCTTAAAACTATGTTAGTCGACTTATTGTAATAGTGTCATCTCGTCACGTGAAGCTGGATGACTCTCCCCAGCACCTCAGAGTCAGGCCTCTCAGAAAACATCCTTAGGATTCCGTTGTCGCTCCCCCGAATCCGACGCATCAGAGAAGCAGTTTATCAGTAGTTTTCTATCTCTCTTTATCACAAATATTTTTTCGAGGTTACAAAATTCTCTTATTTGTCTTATTATGTGGCCTTTTTAAATACTGCAGTATTATTTGTGCAGATGTACTAAACAAATACATTCATTTAATATCGCAGTCGTTGCTACGTCACCTTGCATTATGCATTTGTATATAATGTAATAATACGCGCCTGTAACTGCCCCACTGCAGGACTCGTGCCTCTTCTCATACAGAGAAGGCACGAGCATTGATCACCACGTGCGCTCTATGCGGGTTGGCGATTAAGTATATCATCATCATCATCATTTCAGCCGAAAGACGTCCACTGCTGGACATAGGCCTCCCCCAGGCGTCGCCACATTGACCGATCCCGTGCGTCTCGCATCCAGCGCCTTCCAGCAACCTTAACCAGGTCATCGAAGGCCTTCCAACGTATCGTCTTCCGGTTCGCGGTCGCCATTCCATAACATTTCGGCCCCATCGGCAATCCGTTCTGCGAGCAATGTGCCCTGCCCACTGCCACTTAAGTTTGGCAATTCTTCGGGCTATGTCGGTAACTTTATCCTCATTTCTGACATGATCACGCAAGGAAACGCCAAGCATAGCGCTCTCCATTGGTCTTTGGGTGACTTTAAGCTTTCTGATGAGGCCCATTGTGAGCGACCACGTCTCGGTCCCATAGGTGATCACTGGCAACACACACTGGTCATAGACTTTTGTCTCGAGACACTGCGGTAAATTAGACGAGAAGATACCACGCAACTTCCCGAACGTCGCCCAGCCGAGTCGGATTCGATGACTCTTTCTCGAAGTTAGACCTACCCAACTGGACCGTTTGTCCCAGGTAGGCGATATTCGTCTACAACTTCGAGTGTAGAGTTTCTGACCTTGATAGGAGTGGGTGTAACATGGGCATTCACCATGACCTTGGTTTTGTCCATGTTCATTTTAAGACCCACTCTTTCGGAAGCTCTACTGAGGTCATCGAGCATTGTACTGAGGCTCTCCATGGTCTCAGCCATGACCACAATGTCATCGGCAAACCGAAGGTGACTCGCCCTTAACGTTGATGCCTAGCCCCCTCCAGTCCAGAACCTTGAAGACACCCTCCAGCGCAGCAGTGAACAGTTTGGCGAAATGACGTCTCCCTGTCTCACGCCGCGCAGGAGAAGGATTGTTTTCGAGGTCTGATTCTGAAGACGGACTGACATGGTGGCGTTTTTGTACACTGTATTTGCATTAATACTAATGGGTTTTTAATAAAACAATTACTTTTGTTTTAGTAATTAGCAGAAAACTTTAATTCACTTATGATGTTCACAGAGCGGGGCGAAAAAAAGTAAAGGTAGCACAGATAATGTAAAACTTAACATAGAAATAAAAGGCGCGAAATTTAAATGTGAATATTACAACACTCCTCCTAAATTTAAGCCTTCATAAACATAATTAATTTTAAACATTAAAAAAAAAAACAAGACATCTCTGAAACAATAACTTACTGCAAGTAGTAACTAAGTACATACATCACTAGATTTAATTCCAATTTTATCTCTCAAATAACAGAATTTAATTTTACACAGAGGTTTAGTAAAAATATCAGCATATTGTTCATCACTGCACACGTAGTTTAATTCAATAATCTTATCATAATATTTTTCTTTAATAAAATGGAATTTAATGTCTATATGTTTGCATCTTTTATGAAAGTTAGTATTTTTAATTACACTGATAGCACTTTGATTGTCTAAATTTAAACATACAGATTTTTGATTAAATTCACCAATATCAGATAACAACTGTTTAATCCATAAAACTTCTTTTGTAGCAGCACAGGCTGCCATAAATTCGGCTTCAGTGGTTGACAGAGCCACTGTCTGTTGTCTCTGACAAGCCCATGTTACTGCTCCTCCATTTTTAATAAAAACATATCCAGTGACCGAACGTCTCGTATTAGGGTCATTAGCAAAGTCTGCATCACTATACCCCATTACAATATTAGGCTCAGATGGTGTGTAGTACAGACCATACTCTTTAGTTTCCTTTAGGTACTTGAAAATTTTCTTTACAGCGTTCCAATGAGTTTCATTGTAAGAATTTAAAAATCGACTCACCAGGCTGACAGCGAAAGATATATCAGGCCGGCTTACTGTGGCAAGGTGCATCAATGATCCAACAGCTTCCCGATATGGAATATTCTTTTCTGTTTCACCATCTCCTTTTTCCAGTATTGTATGTGGATCAGCTGGAATGCTTACAGTGGGTGCAAATGTTTCTTGATAGTCAATACCTTTGGTTTGTGAGTAGCCTTTCGCACAAAGCCGAGACTTGTATCTTGGTCCAGAAGATTCTTCTTTGATGCGAAATACCCACTTACATCCAATTACTCGCATATCAGGAGTTTTATCAACTAATGTCCATGTTTTATTTTGTTGATGAGCATCAAGTTCTTCTTTTATTGATGTTATCCATTTTGAAGCATCAACAGACTTCATTGCTTGTTCATAGTTATCAGGAACTTCATAATTTAATAATTGTTCATCAAAACACAGGTAAGAATTTTCTTCTTGTTTCTGAACCTTTAAAACTTGACTTCTTGTTCTGACTGTAACATTCCTTTCTGGTGAAGACTCTATGCTTTCATCAGGGATGTACTCACTGTCTGACTGTGATTTACTTTCAATTACACTGTTGAATGAGTCATCACTTGAAATTTCTTCACAATCCTTGTTTTGAATACTGCATTCATTTGTAGTCAATTCAATGGGCACATAGTCTCTCTTGACTGTTGACTCTAGAAATATAGCATCTGTACTTTTAATAGCTTTTCTTAAGTTAGGTAATAAAAATCGATACCCTTTTGTGTTTTCGCAGTATCCAATAAAAATCATTTTTTGTGATTTTGAATCCAATTTCTTTCTTTTCTCTTTTGGCATGTGAACCATTGCCTCACATCCAAATGTTCTCATATGGCTGACCTTGGGTTTGTGTCCAGTCCACATCTCTTCTGGTGTTTTATAGCACAGAGATTTTGTCGGAGAGCGGTTGATGATGTAAGCAGCTGTGTGAATTGCTTCAGCCCAGTAGACTTTAGGAAGGTTGGCATTCAACATCATACATTTTGCTCTTTCTATCAAGGTCCTGTTCATTCGTTCGGCGGTGCCGTTTTGTTCTGGAGTGTAGGGTGTGGTTGTCTGATGTATAATTCCAGCATCTTTGAGAAAGTTTGAAAAATTTCTGTTGACATATTCAAGTCCATTGTCAGTTCTGAGAATTTTAATTGTACGGTTTAACTGATTCTCAACTAACCTTTTAAATTCAATAAATTTTTCTAGTGCTTCTGATTTGTTATGCATCACATACACAAATATCTTCTTTGAGTGATCATCTAAAAATGTCACAAAATATCTTGCTTTGCCGAATGACTGAGTTTCCATTGGTCCACATATGTCCGAGTGAATCAATTCAAGCAGGTCTTTACTCTGAGATCCGTGAATTTTAAATGGTAAACGTGTTTGTTTCCCTTCCTGACACGTTATACACTTCACATTAATTGCATGTGTACCAAGCTTTAAATCAGCAGTGTTTTCAGTCAATTTGTTCAAGCTTTGTAAATTTAGATGGCCCATCCTCTGATGCCACAGGTAAGTATCCTGCTCAATAACATCTGATATGCAAGCATGTGCTGCAGGCATTTTCATGCGATACATATTATTTATCAAGCTTGCTGTTGCTACTATGACATTGTTTTGGTTTAATATAACACAGCCATTCTTATTAAACTTCACTTGGCCACCATTCTTAATTATTTGGCTAACTGACAGCAGGTTTGTAGCTAGTTCAGGCACATAGAGTACATTTGTAAACAATATTTCGTTTTGTTGACCTCTCTCATTATGGACACATAAGCTTATTTTCCCGGAGCTTTCAACAGGTAATGATTTGTTATTTGCAACTTTAATTGTTTTTATATCTGGACTTGTTTCTTCTATAAGTAAATTTTTGTGTTTGGTCATGTGTACTGAGGCGCCAGAATCAATATACCAGTCATCAGAGTAACCAGAAGAAGCAATAAATACAGCAGCATACGATGACTGATTCTGTTTACTTTCTTTATTATTCTGATTCTTATTAGATTTGCAGTCAGGACTTTTATGACCATACTTATTGCAAACATAACAGCGAGGGCCCTTTTTAAAACTTTTGTTTTTATTATGAAACTTCTGACTTGAAGCGAAGGCACTTGAATCACTTTCAGTTTGTTTCACATCTTGTAGAATTTTAGCTTTAATTGAGTCAGAGCTAATCTTCATACCTGAACTTTCTATTGCTATTATCATTGGCTTGTAACTTTCTGGTAGGCCGGACAATAGAAGAGTACCAAGCCACTCGTCGTCTACATGAAAGCCAATGTTCCTCAGTTTATGTGCTGTTGTTATAATCTTGCTGACGTATTCCTCCACATTTGAACATCCTGCTAGTGTAGTATTGCATAAGTCACGCAGTAGGCCAACCCGGCGTGTCAGTCCTGAATCGTCAAACGCACGGGATAAGTTATCCCAAACCTCTTTTGCAGTGCTTGATTCTTGAATATGGATATAATTCACAGGATCCACAAGAAGAATTATCTTAGATCTGGCTTTGGTGTCACGCTTTTTGTCAATTGGTGTACTTGGATTAGTTGGTTCAACGCAGTCCCATAGTTCTTCATGCTCCAAGTATGTTTTGACTGCAAAACGCCATGTCGCGTAATTATCACGGCCTGTTAATTTATCTATTAATGCGAGTGAGTTATTTGACGATGACATGTTTAGCTTTATATCTGAAAACCAAACTTTTCTACTTGAGACTGAGCACGTTGCGGTTGAGGTTATATGTTTTTGAAAACGCGTAGAACACTGAGTTTACTGACTTTTGTTCACTGACTTTAACTAATCGGACACTCTGGGCCCATAACCTAATGGGTTTTTAATAAAACAATTACTTTTGTTTTAGTAATTAGCAGAAAACTTTAATTCACTTATGATGTTCACAGAGCGGGGCGAAAAAAAGTAAAGGTAGCACAGATAATGTAAAACTTAACATAGAAATAAAAGGCGCGAAATTTAAATGTGAATATTACAACAAATACAAACACTTCAAAAATTCAATGTACAGATAGTCGATCTGGCACCGTCGGAGAGACTGCAGTACAGCTCAAGTCTCGATCGAATCGAAAGCTTTCTCGTAGTCCACAAACGCTAAACAGAGAGGCAGATTATACTCTTCGGTCTTCTCTACGAGTATAACCTGCCGCAGCGTATGTATGTGGTCTACGGTGCTAAAGCTTTTTCGGAATCCGGCTTGTTCGGGAGGCTGGAAATCGTCAAATCTGCGCGTGTCGTCTCGCGCGCAGGTTTGACGATTTCGAGTTAGGTGTCGTTAAGGCGCAAGTATGCCCCAATGGCCTTGAGCATCCCGGCGAAGCTAAACTCACACACCGGCATGGCTCACGCACACATAGTGCGCACGGACTGTGATCAAAGAATATACGCGGAAGCAGATGCGACTAGCTCGGTGGTATTTTACCTACGATTCCGTAAATAAATAATACGTATACTTTTTACTAGACATATTTTTTTATTACAATAAGTATGTAGGTCAAGTCATACAAAATAGTTTAGATTAACCTCTTGATTACCCGAAACGCAGATTACGGCATTCAACCGGTTAAAACCTACTTCCGTACAGATGTTTTAAGTTATTATATTTGTAAATATATATACTAAGTAGGTAATTTAAAAATAATTATCTTAAAAAAACAACTCAAACTGGAATGGTAACAATAAAGCATAAAGTCAAATACATTTATCTAGTTAAATCCTGTTTCAAATTATTTTTACCATGAGTGATTCAGCTTTTAACAGTTACATTTTCATCCCACTCTCAAAACTTTAGAAATGATTTCGAGCGTTTTCTTGAGAATAGAGTTCCTCATTTGCGTAGATTTAGATATTTAATAGTTCCGTAGTCGTACAAATATTTGCGGAGGAACATGTACAGGATTGATTTTATCAACAAAAATTTAACCAAGCTTGTATTTCATAGAATTTCTCGATTTTTTTTAATAAGTATAGTTCTGTGGTTGTTACTAGAAACATCCCATGCCCCTACAAACGAAACACATTAATCGCGTAAAATCAAATATCAGCATCTTTTAAATAATGGGTAACAAAGAAAAGTACCTCACATGCTGAAGTGCATTTTGTTGCATCATCCGTGAAAACAGGTGTGTGACGTATTATTGGATCCCATAATTAAAATATTATAATGTTTCTAAGTGACTTTTTTTAAGTCAATGGTTGTGAGATATGGGTTGTTTTCGGTTACAACCCTAAAGATAACTTTGTTATTCACAATTTTATCGAGAAATTCAATGAAATACAAACTTATTTTTGTGCCTGATAAAAACCAATAATATACATCTTTTTGCAATGTCAGGACGGTATGGAAGAAGAAAACGTGTTGCGCCTAATCCAAGTAACATGGGATAAGGGAAGGAAGATGATGATGTCAGTGGTAACAGTTTCCTTCCAGGTTACAAATCAAACACAGCTCATTCTATGAATTAATAAATTATAATTCTCTTTCTCATTTCAGCTCTGCTAAAACTCGTATAATATTATCCGTATTTTGCTTCTTATTCTGCTCTTCATTTGAATCTTCTTTGATTTCCTGTTTTGTGCTTTGTTCTTGATTATCTGGTTCATTACCTGTGGTAAATTATGTCAATTTTAATACTTAATTGTTAGAAATTGTTTAAAGAAGGTCTTTTTCTCAAAAACTATGAGATTACGCACTATAAAACTTTTTGAAAGTGTTTTACTGGAAGAGTATTCATTACACAAAAAATTTGAGGCACCTAGCAGCTTGAAAAGGTTATACACTTGCGACAAATCCGTTGCGTGGTTTGGAATAGCACCCTTATTGCATAAGTGAATTTGGCAAGGCAAAGGGTTTGACCCCATGAAAGAGTATCACACATTCTCTTTATATAATTAGGTATTGCCAAAAATTATTGGACGTTTTCATTGGTGAAGATACTCTTTTTGAAAGAGTTCAATATTTTTTGGCAATACCTTGGTATTTAAAGAGTATTTGTCATACTCTTTCATGGGGTCAAACCCTTTGCCTTGCCGAATTCACTTACGCAATTAGGCTGCCGGGCTTCCAGACCAGATACGATCGCGGACCAATACAATTCACTGAATAGATTGGAGGGCCGCACAAACAAATACCTAATGAAAGTTAATCATTTAAGTAATATCAAACTATTTAAAACATTTTAGTTCATTTATTTGAGATACCATAAAAGTAAAACAATGTAATTTTACCAAAATACCAAAACAAAATTGCGTAAATGTGGTTAGTTAGAAAGAAACCGCGGTACGCACATATGTTAGCCGCCGGCCACATGCGGCCCGTGCTTTGGACAGCCCTGGTTTAGAAGAATTTAGCGGAAAAACAGAAATGACGTCGACAGACTTTGTTTTGTACTATTTATAAATATGAATAAAACAAGTGACTATTTACTTACCGCTATCATGTTATTTCTACTACTAGTATACTATTAAAATTTACCTGAGTAGAATTAAGAATTAGTCGGATTATGGCCTTTCGATTTCTTTTGTTTTTTTTTTATTTATTTCTAGATCGTAAAAACTTAATATCAATTATGACATAAAATTAGTAAACAGTCGTGGAAATGTGTAATTGTTTTTATGTAAGTACAATTATAAGGTAAATTCTGTGTTACATCAGATAATAAAAAAGTTAAAGTAGTACTTTCACAATATTTTGGTATAATAAGTAATTAGGTACTTACAAAACAAGATGCATTTTCTTAGCTCTTAGTACTACATTTTCTTGATTTACTTGGTCTTGGCTTTTCATGACGCACAATATAAACAGTCTAATAATATAAAGCATCAATAAAGAGTACAGCCAGTACACGCGTACGCGCACGATCGTGTTGGGTTCTCTGCATCGAGCTAGTCTATGAACGCACACTAATACACAAACTTAGTAAATATTTGCACTAACACGTACGAATGCGCTTAGTCGGACGATAGCCCGGCGGAGCAGCGAGCGACACAGCCTTCCCGTGCCAATGCTAACGTGGTACTGGCTTCGCCCCTGTAGAGAGCTAGAATATATACATTGGACCTTACTTTGCAAGATTTTCTTCGCCATATTTTGATTGATTTAAAAAAGCAAAGTACAATCTAAAGAACCTTTTACCACCAATCTGTCTACCTAAAAATATTTTTAAATATCATAGCCGTTTTGGAGGAGTTTCCAAAAGTTGCCAAAAATATCGTGTTGTTAATTATTTTTTTAAAGCAAAACTATTAGTTACAAGAAAAAACCTTGTGTACCAAATAATGTACATGAGTCAATAATAAATATATATTTTTTTCAAACCTTTTAACCTAGCCGTTACGAAGGAGTATGCTTTAGAAAGTAACGGTTTTACGGCACTAAAGCGCATGTAGGCCCTTAATGTATATAATAAATAATAAAGATCCCAAAATACAACCTTGGGGTACACCATAGTTATTGGGTCTCTGACTCGACACATACGTACGCTCGGTTTTTGAAGCAAAACATACTTTATCTATCCTCGTAATTTGTCTTCTGTCTGACAAGTACGATTCTAAAAGTTTCAGAGCATTGCCCCTGACTCCATATCTTTCCAACTTCTTGTTCTTCTTCTTCTTTGTTGGATTACGTATCTCTCAACTTAGGGAACAGAGCAAGTTTCACCAAAATCAGCTCAGCAGTTTTCAAGATGCAATGAACAAACAGCACGAATGTGTAAATTTACTTATTATGGTTATTTTGTCAATCCTTTAGTACCTTATTAAAGAACTTGCTCACTTTTTTAGTGATAGCGTACTAAAACTAAAAAAAGATAATACAAACTTTTTCACAGAAAATAAACCGACTTCTAAAGAAAAAAACCGGCCAAGTGCGAGTCGTACTCGAGCACGAAGGGTTCCGTACCATTATGCAAAAAACGGCAAAAAATCACGTTTGTTGTATGGGAGCCCCACTTAAATATTAATTTTATTCTGTTTTTAGTATTTGTTATTATAGCGGCAACAGAAATACATCATCTGTGAAAATTTTAACTGTCTAGCTGTCACGGTTCATGAGATACAGCCTGGTGATAGACGGACAGACAGATCAGACTGACCACGAAGTCTTAGTAATAGGGTCCCGTTTTTACCCTTTAGGTACGGAACCCTAAAAATGACGACAAAACATTGCGTTGACATTTCGCGTGAAGTCACGGTCACGTCTTGTGGTACACTGTTGATGATGTCACAACTTCACAAGCACACTCTCGTTGCTTGAGTTCCAGTGTTCGATGTCCGCTTTGGGCAGTGTTATTAGGTTTTTCCATCTGGAATTCCAGAGTAGCAGCTCGGAGTCTGGACTAGTGTCCGATTGATGGCAAGGGGGTGTCCATAAATTACGTGAGATGTTTAAGGGGGGGAGGGGGTCGAGTCAAATCTAATCTTACGTTGGAGAAAAAATTGCGTGATATTTGCCGAAACCCTCCCTGGGTTTCGGCAAATATCACGCAATTTTTTTTCTGATTAAATAAAAAAATAAAATACTATTTTGGTCCATTTAATCCAGATTGTACATGCTTAAGGCGCAGATTCCCTTGAGTAGCTGATTTTAAAATGAGAATCACGTCTTACTTAACGGCTACTCGTAATTTTTTGGAAAAAATATATGTTGCACTAGACCATTTTCTTAATAATTTGATCTAAGAAAATTTTGAGTTTTATTCGTATAACATAGTGTAATTAATTTGTAAAGTTATGTCTAAAGCGAACAAAAACACGATAATCACACCAAAACCGCTGGGCGTATTTTAATTAAATCGGCACCATCTCAAAGACAATTTAATTATCTACATTTTTATCTGAAGCTTTTTTTTTTTAAGTCATTGAATAATAAGGAAAGTACAAAAAACTACTAAATTTTGGGTCGCGCGTGTGTGAAACGAGTGCGCGTTTTGTTCCCTCAAGGTCTTTGGCGTTAGTCGTCGTCTTAAGGTAATCGTAATACGATTAAGATCATTCACTAATTCGTTCGAAAGAAAATAATTTCATTCATACTTCGAGGTTATACATCTACTGACTGTCAAACCACCATATTTGTTTTAAATAGCTTTTAATCACAGTAGTTTTACGATTTAAGTATTCTATTGTTACATTTTTATTACACTTATAATTAAACTCTCAGCAATATTGATTACTAGTCTTAACTAGTCGTTAATAAAAGAACGAAGCATTTTTTTTCTTCTTTTTACAATAACAATCCAACGCGTTTACGTAAGAAACCCACATTTTGAAAAATCTTACGTGTGAAATAAAAAAAAAACACCTCTCGTAATTTATGGACGCCCCCCAACAGACTCGTCCCCTATTACATGGAATTTAAACATAATTAGTAAAATGTGTGTGTACTGTAGGTGCACCCATGCTATATTTGTTTTCAATAATAGGTATGGCAAAAACGCTTGAACGCACGGAAATTTGTTCTAGTTTCCACAAGGTCCGTATAGTAAACAACTCCAGATGCAGCCTGTACATTATTTAACATAAAGTTGCGCTCATTCTGCCAAAGAATACACTCCCATAAGATATGATGTGCAGATTGTACATATTCGAAGTCAGACGTAGAACACTGACATAAAGGTGCATCGAGCTTGAAGGAAAATAATTTACTATTAAAGTTACCATGCCTTTTGAGAAATTGGGCAACACAGTGATCCACCTCCAGCCACGTCCTGGCTGTTTTTTGCCATACCTATTATTGGAAACAAATCTAGCAGCTCACAATGTAGGACCCATCATCTTATCTTATCTTATGGAGGGGCCGAGAAATAACTCGGGACACTTCGACCCATTGGGATCTATTGTGATCCCCTAGATAACTTACTCCTCCTCAATCTCGTTGAAAACTGTTTTCATGAGTTTTACAACGTGACTAGGAGATACCCAATCCCTAGGAGACTCATTCGCTTACCAGCCAGTGCATCGCATGTGCATAGTAGGTGCTCCATGCGTTCCGTATGTTCCCCACACAACCTGCACATGGGTGTCGCGGTTAGACCCATCTTCATGAGCATGTCGTTGGTTCCAAAATGTCGTTGGTTGCCGCCTGCTCATGTTCCAAATACATTCCCGGGCTTTGAACGTAGAGCCTAGGAATTTCTTGGAGTGTTGTAGACCGGTAGTAGACAGCCAACAAGTTCGTTGTCTGTGATCTACAAACTCCCTAAATGCGGCTTTTACGAGACACGTCGAGATGCCTACACTTGGTTCTGGACCCACAAAATCATTTGCTGAGCCCTCTTGCCAGTTCATCAGCCACTTCGTTACCATGGAATCCTTTGTGCCGACCCATAATGTAGGACCCATTAATATTAAGACGACGACTAACGCCAACGACCTTGAGGGAACAAAACGCGCACACGTTTTACACCCGCGCGACCCAAAATTTAGTAGTTTTTTGTACTTTTCTTATTATTCTATGACTTTAAAAAAAAAAGCTTCAGATCAAAATGTAGATAATTAAATTGTCTTTGAGATGGTGTCAATTTCATTACAATACGCTCAGCGGTTTTGGTGTGATTGTCGTGTTTTTGTCTGTTTTAGACATAACTTTACAAATTAATTACACTATGTTATACAAATAAAACTCAAAATTTGCTTAGATCAAATTATTAAGAAAATAGTCTAATATAACATATTTTTTCAAAGAATTACGACGAGCCATTTAGACGTCATTCTCATTTTAAAATCAGCTACTCAAGGGAATCGGCGCCTTAATGCTAATTTTTATCCGTGGTGCTAGGCAACTGGGCTTATCCCAGTTGTAAACGAGCCTTTGTGCCTATTGGCCTTGTTTGTTCTGTCTCCTGCTTATTATGGGGGAAAGTGAAGATTTGTAGGTGCATCCCTGCCTACCACTCCGGGGAATACTGCCGTGAAGTTATATTGTAATTCATGTGTTGATTTAGGTATTTCCCTGGTCCATTTCGAATTTATCTTTGAGTACCACTTCTAGTAATTACTTTTATAACTTTATCTACATTAGTATCAGTTCCTAGAAAGATTTGACAATACACTCCAGCTAGATCACAGCTGTTAGAAACATGCGATCTGGAAATACCCCGCTGTGATAATTTTATGTAGAAACTTACACTTAGAATAGATTGTAGTTCTAAAAACTAAAAACACGCTTTAAGGCGCCGATTCCCTTGAGAAGCTGATTTTAAAATGAGAATCACGTCTAATTGGCTAGTCGTAATTTTTTGAAACAAATATATGTTATATTAGACTATTTTCTTAATAATTTGATCTGAGCAAATTTTCAGTTTTCTTCGTATAACATAGTGTAATTAATTTGTAAAGTTATGTCTAAAACGGACAAAAACTCGATAATCACACCAAAACTGCTGGGCGTATTTTAATGAAAATGACACCATCTCAAAGACAATTTAATTATCTGCATTTTAATCTGAGCATTTTTTTTTAAAGTCATAGAATAATAAGGAAAGTACAAAAAACTACTAAATTTCGGGTCGCGCGGGTGTGAAACGAGTGCGCGTTTTGTTCCCTCAAGGTCGTTGGCGTTAGTCGTCGTCTTAATTGTAAATTGAACTAAAAAGTCGCTAATCCTGAAGATCTTGGTAAGGCTAATGGGACAAACAATTTAAACGCGCACTGTAGAATCAACTTTTATTACTTGTAAATTTTAATTTTTGTTTGACCTTCAAAAGTGCCGCTTATTGGCCTAGTTGATTAAATATATTTGACTTTGACTTCGACTAAATTATTGCATTGTCATCGGTCCTTGATAGGTGTGCAAAGTTTTAAATCAATCCCACGTTTTGTGAAAATCACGTTCAAAGATTCCGTTACATTGATACATACCAAGCTAATAAAAGCGTGTTAGAAACTGTTCAACTACAGGATAAAATAAAACCGACTTCAAAACAAAACACTACAAAGCGAAAAATAACTCTCTTTTCGGAAGTCGGTGGTGTCTTTGGTACCTAAATTTTTTCCGTTTTTTACAGCCGAAAAGAAAGTAATTTTTAAGGTTTTTGTTAAAATGTTTTAATTTTGCTCTTTTTAGTTTTGTTCCCATATGGTACCAGGAAAATCCTTTATAGCCAGAGGGGTTCTCGTTACGATTCCGACAAGCTTAAAAAAACCGGCCAAGTGCGAGTCGGACTCGCGCACGAAGGGTTCCGTACCATTATCGCAAAAAACGGCACAAAAAGTGATTTTTTGTTGTATGGGAGCCCCACTTAAATATTAATTATATTCTGTTTTTAGTATTTGTTGTTATAGCGGCAACAGAAATACATCATCTGTGAAAATTTCAACACGGTTCATGAGATACACACACACACCCTGGTGACAGACGGACAGACAGACAGACGGATCGCCGAGTCTTAGTAATAGGGTCCCATTTTTACCCTTTGGGTACGGAACCCTAAAAACGTACAATACAGCCGAATATCCTTTTTTTTGGAAAGTCGGCTAAAAAATGTTGACAGGAAAGGGCAATCTGGTGAGGACCATAAATAAGCTCTTGGAGTAAGGTTATTTTGAGTGTGTGTAAGGGACAGATGTATATGAATTGTATACATCTGTCCCTTACGCACACTCGAAGTAATCTTACCCTAAGAGCTTATGATCACCACCCAGTAGTCAGAAAATTTATATTTTAGGGTCACGTGTTACCCAGTCCGTAAACCATAAATAAGACGCTCAATATAAGCATTCGATGTAAGCTATGGCGGAGTTCGAAATACCAAAAAAAGCAAGAGATATAGAGAAGGGGCGTATGTCAGTTCCTTACAACAGATAACATATTGTTGAAGTGAGTTTTTTTTCATTCATGACCATAGATACAATTCTTCAGTCGGATATATAGATGGGTTAAACTTAAACTTATATTACAATAATGTTATGGCACGTTTTCGACAGTAAATAATAATATTACTTATATCAATCCGTTTATACATCAATATTTTTCATTAGAGCGCCGATTCCCTTGAGTAGTCGTAATTTTTTGAAAAAAAATATATTTTATATGAGACTATTTTCTTAATAATTTGATCATAGTGTAATTAATTTGTAAAGCTATGTCTAAAACGGACAAAAACACGAAAATCCCACCAAAACCGCTGAAATCAACACCATCTCACAATTTAATTATCTACATTTTGATCATGGTTTTGAGTATCGTTGGAAAAGCCATTCAAAACTTTTACGGATCTGTGAAAATCATTTTTAGATTCAGGGATCCGTTACTTGTTTGATATTAGGTTGACTTTGTGTTGCCATCAACAAGCATTTGACATTCCCATACGTTTTTGTCATTTTTACAATCGTTATCGCTTTCGATCATCGAATATCACTTATCTTGGGCCTAAGTACCGTAGCAGGTGTAGTTCTGGAGTACCTGCCTCCCCATGGGAAAGAGGCATAACTTTATGTTCGTATGCAAAACCAAGAATTTTCGATGGGAACCGCTGTTAAACCGTTCAGTTTGATAAATATTTATAATTCGCTGGGCTAATGCTGAACACGTCTCGGATGTCTGCGTTTGTAACTAAAGAATACAGTTCTCAGACTTCTTACGAGCTCTTATTTAGTTCATCTGTCCCGGTGTATGTTTGTATGTAGTCAAATTGAAGTTAAATTTGGCCGAAATAGCTGAAATATTGCACCAGCTTTGTTTCTCGGGAAAATGACATTTTTTTTACATAAAAGATTGTTTTAAGTAACAATTAGATCTGTATCTTCTATACTAACATTATAAAGAGGTAAAATTTGTAAGTTTGTATGTAGGGGGTAATCTCTGGAACTAATGATTATTCCTGAGTGCTATAGGCTATATAACATCACGCTACGACCAATAGGAGCGGAGCATAAATGAAAAATGTTGCAAAAACGGAAAAGAATAGGGTAGGTGTAGAATAGGTGTAGGGTAGGTGTGAGGTAGGTGTAGCGTAGGTGTAGGTTAGGGTAGGTACGTAGCCAGTTGACGGGAGCGAAGCCGCGTGGGACAGCTAGTTCTCTAATAAAATAAATCATCATCAGCCTTTTTAATGTTCCCACTGCTGGGAAACAGGCCTCCTCTCTGTGAGAGGGAGTGGGCCGTAATTCACCACGCGGGCCTAGTGCGGGCAGCGGGTTGGTGGATGTCACATGTCTTCGAATGTTTGGTTCTAAGACATGCCGCCGGTTTCCTCACGATGTTTTCCTTCGCCGTTGTGATTATGTATGAGTGCAATTCATCTCAAGTCTATAAATGTGTTTTTGGCTCGGCGGCCAATGCTGTCTTATGACATTGTAGAATAATACCATAGCTATTGGGAGGAAAACCAACCATAAACAAGGAAATAAGACTTCCTGGCAGCTACCAAGTAATGGGGATACGAGGCCTGTTATTAAAGGCGTCGATCGTCGAGGTTCAGCAACGCGCTTGCGGATGGGTGACCATTTTCAGGACTACTACTAAGACACCACTGTCCGTCTGTCTGTCACCAGGCTGTATCCCATGAAAGTTGGGTGCTCCCATGAACAAACATGTTTATTTTTGCCATTTTTGCGATAATGGCACGAAACCCTTTGTGCGCGTCCGACGTGTACGTTGATACATAGTTTCATAGATACATACCAAGCTAATAAAAGCGTGTTAATAAAATCTTTTTCACAAAAAAATAAACCGACTTAGACTTAGAAGAATAAATGTATATGAATAAATGAGACATCATCTGTGACACCCTAGCTGGATCACTTATTCAGATTCTGTGTTTACCTCAACTTTGCACATTTTATTTTTTTATATATCATCCTAAATAGCAATATTATTGACTGCAGTCACAAATCCAATAATTAATATTGTCAGTGCCACTAAAAAAAAAGTTTAATTGAGTTATGGTTAAAAATGTTCCGTCAAAATTTAAATGTTTTAGCTACTAAGTTCGTTATTTTAACGGCACTGACTTACAAAGTCAAGTCAGTGCTTCGAAACCTGGCATGCAGTTTACTTTGTGCAATATATTTCATCACCACTGCTCTCAAGACGGTGAAGGAAAACATCGTGAGGAAACCGGCATGTCCTAGAACCAAATATTCGAAGACGTGGCATCTACCAATCGGCACTGTGTCCGCGTCGTGGATTGCGCATTTGCGGCCGATTCCCTCTCACAGAGAGGCCTTTTTTTAATGGTTTATAAGAAAGAAAAAGTATTTATTTGTGACCCGCACAGGAGACACGAGAAATCAGCTTAAAATTAAACAAAATTAAAAATAAAAACCCCGTGCGAGACCAAAAAGGCTCCTATCTCAGCATGTGCAGCGATATCCAGGAAAGGAAATAACGCTGCGCTGATATTCTGATAAGACCAACTGTTGATGCCACGGACACACTTACGGAAACGGAAAATACTTAAATAATACAATAAAATAGAATATATACAAACAAAATGAAATAAACACAGAAGGTGGGTCAGAGTATGTGTAAGTATTATACAAATATAAAACATATTAAAATGTAGGTAGACCTATGTAGACCGACGTCCGCGATGCTCAATAATTATTTGTTGAAACCATAGACAAACAATAGAGCGCGCTGACCAAAGAGTAATTTATTAAATACGGAAGAAATCTATGGTCGGCTGTCAAAAGAAAAATGCCTAACTATCTCACCTGATGGTAAGTGGATGATGTGGTCGATTGGCTAGAAGTAATCTATTCACTCTAGACTTAAAGACCCCCAGGTTGTAGCTATCAGGAAACACTGACTCCTACGCTGGGACAGTGCCTCCTCTCTGTGAGAGGGAATGGACTGGAATCCACGTCTAGAGACCTGTGCGGGTTGGTAGATGTCCCATGTCTTCGAATTTTCAGTCAACATCCATCCCAGACTCTTTGGATTTCATCTAAATCTGTTCAGCGGTAGGCAGGAAGAGGTAACAGACAGGGCTGTGAAAAGATGGATGAAAAGAGATTGTGTAGCCGAGATGAGAATGTTGAGATAGATGTACGGCATGACGAGATTGGGTAAAGTGAGGAATGATAATATTGGAGGAAGTTTGTCCTGGTATGGTCATGTGATGAGGAGGGATGAAACGCATGCTACTAAAAACTTTTTTACAAAAATACAACCGACTTCAAAATAAAAACACTACAAAGTGAAAAAAAACTTAAATTTCGGAAGTCGGTGTTCCTGCTTTTGTTTCTTCGTTTTTTTTGACACCGACTTCCGAAATTTAAGTTTTTTTTCACTTTGTAGTGTTTTTATTTTGAAGTCGGTTGTATTTTTGTAAAAAAGTTTTTTTTTACTTTTTAGTTGTGGTTCATAATATACCAGTTCTATAGGCTAGGTACCTATAATACCCAAAGAAAAGACAAAATAGATTAACCTAATAACACGAAACTTAAACAAAACCCATGGAATGAGAGTATACCAGGGTGAACTGTTCACACCTGAGTACCTTTTTAGAGCGTACCAGTGTGATGTTATGTTATGAAGTGGTGTAAACAATAAACAGAATAGCTATTGCAGCTATCTCGAGTGCTTTGCCGTAATTTTTTGAAGAGTTCTGATGAATATCTCCGAAGTTCTTCACCAGATCTTGAAGAAAATTAAATGGGACCAGACGACAAGCACCAGCTTTCAAATAAAAAAAGAATCATCAAAATCAGTTCACCCAGTAAAAAGTTCTGAGGTAACACACATAAAAAAAAAAAAAAATACAGTCGAATTGAAAACCTCCTCCTTTTTGGGAAGTCGGTTAAAAATACAGTCGAATTGAAAACCTCCTCCTTTTTGGGAAGTCGGTTAAAAAGAGTTATGAACATAAATGTGGATGGATGGAGTGCAGAGGGAGGGGACGGCCAAAGAAAAGATGAATGGACTGTGTGAGGAGTGATATGAAAGAAAAGGGAGTCAGTGATAGCGTGACGGCAGACAGGACGGTATGGAAGAGGAAAACGTGTTGCGCCGACCACAAGTGACATGGGACAAGGGCACAAAGATGATGATGATAATAGTATAAAGTATGGCTTTTTTATTGATAACTAAAATACACTTTTGACATTCAAAAGAAAAGAAGGTAAGTAAATCATTTAACTTTGACCGCCGTAACGACGATTCATCGAAGGTTCCGTACCCAAAGGGTAAAAACGGGACCCAATTACTAATACTCCGCGATCCGTCTGTCTGTCTGTCTGTCTGTCCGTCTGTCCGTCTGTCACCAGGCTGTATCTCATGAACCGTGGTAGCTAGACAGCTGAAATTTTCACCGATGATGTAATTCTAAAAACAGAATAAAATAAATATTTTAGTGGGGCTCCCATACAACAAACGTGATTATTTTGTCGTTTTTTGCGATAATGGTACGGAACCCTTCGTGCGCGAGTCCGACTCGCACTTGGCCGGTTTTCTTACGTAACCGAGGGTATTCTTAACACACCAGTTTATATTTTAAACAAAACAGCTCAGACATAATACATACAAACACTCACACGGTAACACGTTGTAATATCTGTTACAAAACGTGTTTGACCTAGAAAACAGACGAGAACGGAAATGCAAATACTTGCTGCGAATCTGCCTGTTTTACGTTAAATATAAGCTGTTAGCAATCTTTGTAAAATAGACGAAATTTGTGTGAACTAAGCGTTTACGATGAGGGATTTCAAGAACATTTACACCACCAGTCGGCGCCGCTGGCGAGAGATCTTATACTTGGAAAACGTATCTTAAGGTTACACTAGTCGAAAGTAGTCTAGGGATTACTCCACTGTTTGACGATGTACGTTCTAAATAAAAAAATGATATCAATTTGTCTCATTATCTAGCCTTGTATGGAAACAAAAAAATAAAAATATTTGAAAGGAAAAAGTAAAAAAATAAATTATTTGAAAGTTATGAGCGTCGAAAGTTCCATATTTCAACACTAATTTTAACGCATCTTTGGGCGGTAATAAATACCATAAGAAGAAGGAAAATTGTAAACGGCCACCATACAGGGATAGATTAATAATTCAACAATGCAAATAATTTTATTTTGAACAGATACATTTAGTCGTTTTTTCATGATATACAGACTCCCAAAGGTCTGTTTATAAAATTTCGCGCGCTCGTTTTCGGTTTAAATCATCATTTATTTCGCTACGCAAAAGTGCTAATTCGTAAGCGACTAGCTTCTTACTGCTCATCACAGCATCTCTTTCGCACGAGTTGTCGTATGAGATAGCATGTATTTTAACCCCGCGCATTAAGGCGCAGATTCCCTTGTGTTGCTGATTTTAAAATTAGAATCACGTCTAAACGGCTAGTTGTAATTAAAAAAATATATATATGTTATATTAGACCATTTTTTTAATAATATAATCTAAGAAAATGTTGAGTTTTATTCGTATAACATAGTGTAATTAATTTGTAAAGTTACACCTAAAACGGACAAAAACACGTTAATCGCACCAAAACCGCTGGGAGTATTTTAATGAAATCGACACCATCTCAAAGACAATTTAATTATCTACATTTTCATCTGAGTCTTTTTTTAAGTCATTGAATAATAAGGAAAGTACAAAAAACTACAAAATTTTGGGTCACGCGTGTGTGAAACGAGTGCGCGTTTTGTTCCCTCAAGGACGTTGGCGTTAGTCGTCGTCTTAAATAGTTCGTGCCGTCGATTAGTGTAACCTTAACTGTCCAAACGTGGGTGCTCTTTAAGTGGTATCTCTGCCTTATCCTTCGGCGAAGACACCCGTGATGGTATGTTTGACGAGGAAATTGAAGACGGGTCTAATTGGGCTCTTGACCCAGATATTTATTTGTCTGCACATCTATTTATGTAAAGAGAGAAATAATTGATGGAGTTTTGATTGCTTAGTCACGAATCAACCTTGCCTAATTGGCAAGGCTGATCGTGAATAAAATTCTAACATAACTATGGTTATACGAATACATACTTTACGGGAAATAATTTGGTATCGTCATCTGTCTGTTATTAAAGCTGTTATTTTGCAATGTATGTAAGTGTGTTCGGGTCAAATCTTGCAACTGAATTTTAAAGCAGTTTATCTTCGGCCAATAGGATGAATTTTTTTCTTACACGTTTGGTTTAGATGACAATGCACGGTAAACTAAAAATATTGTTAACACGCTTTTATTAGCTTGGTATGTATCTATGTAACTATGTATCTATGTATCAATGTAACGGAATATTTGAAGTTGATTTTCACCCACTTCAAAACGTCGGATTGATTTGAAACTTTGCACACCTATCAAGGACCGATGACAATGCAATAATTTAGTCAAAGTCAAAGTACTTTTGAAAGTCAAACAAAAATTAAAATTTGCAAGTAATAAAAGTTGATTCTACCGTGCGCGTTTAAATAGTTTGTCCCATTAGCCTTACCAAGATCTTCAGGATTAGCGACTTTTTAGTTCAATTTACCATTAAAGCGTGTTTTTTAGTTTTTAGAACTACAATTTATTTGTTTTCATTTTTGATTATACATTATCTTTAGAAGCACTAGAACCCTTAAAAAAACTCAAAATTGCGCTGTAAAAAGAGGCCTAGTGTACATATTTGACAACATTAAATGAAAAAAAAACTGGCCAAGTGCGAGTCGGACTCGCGCAGGAAGGGTTCCCCGTACCATTATCGCAAAAAACGGCAAAAAAATCACGTTTGTTGTATGGGAGCCCCACTTAAATATTTATTTTATTCGGTTTTTAGTATCTGTTGTTATAGCGGCAACAAAAGTACACCATCTGTGAAAATTTCAACTGTTTAGCTATCACGGTTCATGAGATACAGCCTGGTGACAAACGGACAGACAGCCGGATCGCGGAGTCTTAGTAATAGGGTCCCGTTTTTACCCTTTGTGTACGGAACTCTAAAAAATAAAAACAGAGAAACACAATATATATCTTTTTTTTAATAATTTATTTTTTAAATTTGTTCAATACTGGAGCAGGAAATTGGCGAGAGCCAAAACTCGAATTATGGCTTTTTACTAAGGAAATTCAGTCAGAGCTCTGTGCCCATATTTCCTCTTAAGAATTGTCCCACTTTGCCCGGTCTGAGGATCGAACGCAGGACAAAACAAGAGAGTCGCGTTTACGATCACTAATACAATGGGGCAGTCAATGAATTGCACACAATGTGCAATTGGGGACGGGTCATTGCGCTCCCCAAATTGAGTATCTCTAAATAGTATAAAACATAGTTCGCTCTGTCTGTTTCTTCACATATTTCTTCTAAATCACGCAACGGATTGTGATACGGTTTGCACTAATAGAAAGAGTGATAAACGAGAAAGATTTGTGTATATCATTTGTCCCGTGCAAACCCGGAGCGGGTCATTGTACTCCCTAAATTAAGTATAGCAATAAAACAAAGTGATTGAGTCACGCACGTCAACTGTTAGAGATCTACTCTTTGTACTGGATAAAAGGTTCAGCACTTTTTTTACCCGACTGCCGGAGGAGATCAATGTGTTTATCAGTCTATGTATGTTTGCGTCTATGTTTGTTCCTATGTGGCGTTCTAGAGACCAAACGCGTTGGCCGATTTTGATGATTCTTACGTCAATCGATTTGTGTTAACCCTGCGAGTGTCACTGGCTATTAAAATTGGTAAATGAAAATAAATGATTTTGGGCGCCATATTGTGCGGCACCAATATTTTTTCTTCCTTACCCATCGTGTGGGGTATCAAAATAAAGGATTTTAAGAGGTGATTTCAAAAATATATTTTTAGATGTACCTAATTAATTTATAAAAAAAGCTTCCACTGCTCCACATTGACCGGTCTCGTGCGTCTCGCAACCAGCGGATCCTCGCAACCTTCACCAGGTCATCGGTCCACCTGGTGGGAGGCCTTCCAACGCAACGTCTTCCAGTTCGCGGTCGCCACTCCAGAACCTTTCTGCCCCATCGGCCATCCGTTCTGCGAGCAATGTGCCCTGCCCACTGCCACTTAAGTTTGGCAATTCTTCGGGCTATGTCGGTAACCCTGGTTCTCTTGCGGATCTCCACATTTCTGATTCGATCACGCAAGGAAACTCCAAACATAGCCCTCTCCATTGCCCTTTGAGTGACTGTAAGCTTTCTGATGAGGCCCATTGTAAGCGACCACGTCTCAGAGCCATATGTCATCACTGGCAACACACACTGGTCATAGACTTTCGTCTTGAGACACTGTGGTAAGTTGGACGAGAATATACCGCGCAACAATTATAAAAAAAGCTAAAAAGTTAAAAAAGTTTATCAAAAATATCAAAAAACCCGACTGCAAAAAGCGAACTAAAAGACGTAAACAAGAAGAAAATCATGCTGTGCAGTCGGAGGATACATCTGGTTTTACTCAGCCAGCTCGCGAACATGTCGGTTAAAATCAGGAAAACCGAACCGACTGCCGAAATTGAAGAAATTTTGCACTTTGTAGTGTTTTTATTTGAAAATTAGGTTAATTTTTTTGTAAAAAAGTTTTTACTTTACCAAAAAGTTTAAAGGGTCCTATGTGGTCTAGGCTACGGGAACGAATCTAGTTTTATTCATTTTATGTATGAAGACCAAAATATTTAATCTTGTAACTTATATCATTATTTAGTTAGGTATATCCTGTGTTCAAGATAAAACACTGTTTGACGCAAAATATATTATTTAGCGTGGAACTAATTTAATCTGAGTATATTAGGCATGTCGTTGTGGCCCAGTGGCCAAAACCTCGCATTTCATGTTTGAGGTCGTGGGTCCAAATCCGGGCTGCTAGCCCACGGGCAACAGAAATACATCATCTCTGAAAATTTCAACTGTCTAGCTATCACCGTTCATGAGATACAGCCTGTTGACAGACGGACAGACAGACAGGCAGACGGACCGCGGAGTCTTAGTAATAAGGTTCCATTTTTACCCTTTGGGTACGAAACCCTAATAAATTAGGCAACTGGTAAAACTATTTCTAAAATTCTGACATAATGTTACGAGCTGGGGTTCGCACAGCAGTTCTAGCAGTGAATTATTCAAACACCAGACTTTAATTGATCACTCTTTATTACTCAAACACTTCTTTTACAATTTTATAACTTCGCACTATTTCTGCTTTGATCGCTTCGTATCGCTTCCAATTCGAAACTGTTCCACGACGAAGTCGACCGGCCCTTGTATAGCACGAAAGACGTTTCTGGAACGTTCCATCTATACTATTATTAATTATTATTATTAATTATTAATAATATTATAAAGAGGTAAAATTTGTAAGTTTGTATGTCCCTACATACTATCTACAACTAGGTAATATCTGGAACTAATGATCCAATTCTAAAAATTTTTCACTGGTAGAAAGCTACATTATTCCTGAGTGCCTATAGGCTATATAACATCACGCTACGACCAATAGGAGCGGAGCATAAATGAAAAAAATGTTGCAAAAACGGGCAAGCATATTACTTTTTGAGAGCTTCCGTTGCGTGCGCTGCGTAAACGGTTTCAGTTATGCAATCATGTGTGTAGAGTAGGTAGGGTAGGTGTAGGGGAGGTGTAGGGTAGGTGTAGGGTAGGTGTAGGGTAGATGTAGGGTAGGTGTAGGGTAGGTGTAGGGTAGGTGTAGTGTAGGTGTAGGGTAGGTGTAGGGTAGGTGTAGGGTAGGTGTAGGGTAGGTGTAGGATAGGTGTAGAGTAAGTGTAGAGTAGGGTAGGTAGGATAGGGTAGGTACGTAGCCAGTTGACGGGAGCGAAGCCGCGTGGGACAGCTAGTACTGTAATAAATACGTCGAAGAATAGCTTCGGCGACGCAAACACGTTTTGACAACACGGTTGGCGTAGTGGTTGAGAGCGATCGGCTGCTGCGCTGCGTGTCGCGGGTTCTATTCCCGCACAATTATTTGTATGGATCGCCTACAGATAGTTGTTCCGGCTCTGGGTGTTGTGTATGTGAGTTTAAATGTTTGTAAACGCACGCGTCAAAGTTTAAAAAAATAGTTATTTAGCTACTGGTAGTTTTTCCTCTCGTCAATCGATATCGTTGCCTTATCTTGTAACAATAGTGACGTAGGTGTTATTTTTTTCCTCAACAGTTGTTAAAAAACCCAAAGTTACATATAACATTACCGTTATCACATTTTTACCCGACTTCCGAAGAAGGGTAATGTGTTTATCATTATTTTCTTACGTCAATCGATTCGTCTTAACCTTAAGAGTGTCACTGGCTACATTAAAAGTGGACAATAGAAAAATGGCGGCTTTTGGGCCCCATAATGTGGGGCAACAAACTTTTATTTCTTCCAACCCCATCGTGTGGGGTATCAAAATAAAGGATTTTAAGACGTGATTTCAAAAATATAAAACATATATGTTTAAATGTACCTAATTCTAAATTAAAAAAAAAAATTGACTAAAAAGTTATAAATATTAAAGTTATTTAAAAAAAACAAAAAACCCGACTGCTTAAAAAGCGAACTAAAAATATGTAAACAAGAAGAAAATCATGCTGTGCAGTCGGAGGATACATCTGGTTTTGGTCAGTCAGCTCGTGAACATGTATCCTCCGCCGGCACAGCATGATTTTCTTCTTGTTTACTTTTTCTTTGCTTCTTTTTTTATTTTTTAATGTAACTTTTTTTTTTACTAACTTCGATCATTAGTACATTATTGATCGAAGTTTACTAAAGTAAATTAAACACATATCAGTTCAAAAAAGAAAGTTCAAAAAATAAAAATATTACACACTTTTTTTAAACTTGCCTCGTTTTTTTATTTTTATTGTAGATAGACTCGCGTTCGTCCACTATCTCACCTGATACAAGGGTGGAAAGTAGGTTATTGTAAACGAGCTAAAACAAGCCCGAGCCGAAGGCGAGTGTTTTAATGAAACGAGTTTGCAATAACCTACACACCCGTGTATCACACGACGTTTTTCAATACAGTTGTGAGAAACAGTAAAAACAATCAAAGAATTAAATTTGTTTATTCACAAAAAATATAATTTTCAATATGGCGCGATTTTGCAACTGGACATATTTTTTTACAAAGAAAACAGCCTATACAGCCTATTCGATTTTTGACAAACGTTGATGTGAAAATAATTTACTTAAAACTGGTAATTAAATATATTAAACAGCAATTTAAAACAAAAATGAGAATTCAATGCTAAAGCGTACGGAATCATTAATTTTTCCTCGTATAAAATCGTATCCAATTTTATTCTATGTATGAAAACTCCTTGCTACTAAACTTTTTTAAATTGACTTATGGCGCGTTTTTGCAACTGGACATATATTTTTTTCAACGAAAACAGCCTATACAGCCTATTCGATTTTTGACAAATGTTGTTGTGAAAATAATTAAATTAAAACTGGTAATTACGGTTAAAGATATTTATTTCTCAAAAATTAAATATATTAAACAACCATTTAAAAGACTTTTGAGAATTCAGTGCTAAAACGTACGGAATCATTCATTTTTCCTCGTAGAAAATCTATCCCATTTTATTCTATGTTTGAAAACTCCTTGCTACTAAACTTTTTTAAATTGACTTATAAATTTAAAACTAAACTGCAAACATAATGATCGAGCTCGTAAACAAAAGTCACGACCGCGTAACAGAAAGATGCCTATGCGTAAGATTTAACTTTCGAATCATAATTATAGCCTCTGAAAGTACGCCATGTTTAACAACTGTATTGAAAATAATCTTTAAACCGAAATCCAATATGGCGGACTCCCAAATATTACTTGTTAATAAAAATATTCTATTTATTAATTAATTTCTTTTTATTTCAGGTACTGAATTGGAGTTAAGAAATAATAAAATACCAGGAGGCACGGTAGAGGCAAGCCAAGATCTAAATGCTATGGAATTTATTAATTATATTTTAAGCATAAGTTAGACAATATTATAACAATTATTTCTATTTTATTTTGTGCTGCCGAGAGCTTCTTGCGAGATTATTTTATTTTGAGCGAAAAATATTTAAATTTAAACGTCGAAAGGCACAAAACGGTCAGAAACTGCAAAAGTGTTTTTAGAAATTATGGCATATAAATTTTTTACACTTACTGTAACTATTTTTAGACGGCATACCAAGGTAAAAATAGTGCCTAAATTCAATTAGGTTATCAGTAACATGGATGGACAGGATGGTAATCCTTGTTTAAATCAATCTGCCTCGCCTGTGCCCACTATTTTGTTGTCGGCTGCAGGATACAGGCTGAGCTCCAGTATTTTACGTCGGCGACTGTTTATCTTACCGCTAAAACCCAGTAACTGGGTAACACGGTATCATTTGTCAAATCTGGTGTCAGGTTTAATGGCTTTTGACTACCGTAACGACTGTGAAGGATCTACAAATTACAGCCGGCACCAATAGTTTTAATTAATGCTATTCAGAAAATAATTTTGTTTCATGGCTATTTTACATGGTAATGCCAATTAATACGGTTTTCGATCTAATATTGATAAAACTCTATTAGTTTTTATCGCAACTATTTATCTAATTAAAATTAGTTCCTATACATTTATATTTGAACGTAAATAATAACGATTAGGCACTGTATTGTGTATTTAAATTATTCAAAAAGCTAAGTATATTTATTTAGTTACTGTGACGAATTTGATGCCATATTCATGGTTGATGTTCGACCCGAAAATCTAACTTCGACAACCATCGTACCAACTGGTATGTGTTACTCTGTAATTGGTTTGAGAAGAACAGATAAGCAGTCAGCCCAACGTAGGAAAAGACGGCAGATTATGATTGAAGAATGGGTTCCTTAATAAATCATGTATTTCCTTAAAGGGAACATCTAAAGCACCCTGGGCACTACCAAAACAAAATATATTATCAAAATAATAATCTTATAAAAAGTATTGCATTCAAAATTGGAAAGTCTATTGATTTTATTTTTACGGCATTAACTAAGTGGTTTCAGAAAAGTGTTAATTAGCAAGATTTGTAAAATTATCGCTCCGATAAATAACTTTATTTGCACCGATAATTTACTTCACGTCGATCTTAACCAACAATACATAGTACATTGTTAGAAGTGAATATTACATTCATAATTTTGTAATAATTATATTATTCATGTCACTGGATTATTGAAAACACCGTAATTTTGTAATAAATCTTGAAAGATTATAAATTCTCGATATATTGTGAACAGATCAATACAATAAATCGCATCCAAATTCGATAGCAATTTACCTGTGCCGTATTAAAAGAGCTTACAATCTCACGCGATTTATTGTAAACTAACGGTGCTTGCAATCAACCGGTGACATTTATATCCTGTATTATTTACTGCCATTTTAAGTATAATAGTCTATCCGAGGCTATGGAGCCGGTTTCTTACCTAGAGCTAATTTAATTTAAGCTAAGCTCCCCTAGCTTAGGTGGGTAAGTTTTGATACTTGTGTGCAGACCGCAAACTATGTAAAATAAGCTATGTAAGAAACAAGCTTTTATATTAAAACATTAATTTTTAAAACAAGTTTTTATCAAAAGATTGCATCTTCACGAGAAACATACGTATGTGCAAGTTTTCATCTCAATCGGACACTGGGAATTGAGTCAAATTTAATTTGCAATATTAGATTAAATAAACCGAGACAAGTGTAACTAAATAAAAGCTTGTAATTACTTAAGTTATATGGTCTTAGCTAAAATTAGCTTGGCTCTTAATCTGTAACCGGGAAAAAATTTGGCTCGTTAAAGTAGCCTTAATATCCAAAAGTTTGTCAAAACACTTAGCGATCTTCCTGTAGGCTTCATGATATTCGATCTTAACGACATTACAAGAACGTTCACATGGAGGCGATTCAATTCGACCGATTGATATTTGTTTTGAAAGCACGTAAATTGGGCCGCGCCTTCAGGAAAGTCCCTTAGTTTTATTTTGAACTATTTTATACTAATAATGTCAACAAGTTTTGATAAACTTTTCAGCCTACAATTCGCTAATGGAGGCATTAAATTCTCATATTTATTCTCTAATTTGGTAAAAACTAACAACTCTGCAATATTATTATGTCTAAGTTTGAATCTTGACCGGTTTTTCATAATAACTGTTTGGAAACACAAAATTACGCGACCGTTATGGCACTTCAACATAACATAACATCACGGCAGTATTCCCCGGAAGGTTAGGCAGGGGTGCACCTACAGTACACACATTTCATCAGTTATGTGTAAGTGCCATGTTATAGGAGGCGAGTCTGTTGCCATCATCCGACCACAAGTCCAGACTCCGGGCTGAGAAAATCAAGATGGAAAAACACAATAACATTTTGCCTGACTCGGAGAATCGAACTCAAGAGCTCATGCTTATGGTAGACTGTGTTAGAAGTGATATGAAAGACAAGGGAGTCAGTGACAGCATGACAGGATGGTGTGGAAGTAGGAAACGTGTTGCCCCGACCACAAGTAACATGTGACATGGGCAGGAAGCTGGTGAACATCGAGCGTAGAATAAGGAAATCTCTCTACACAGTTCTCTTTAAAATGTACATCATCATTATCTTCTTATAATTCTATTTGGGGTCAGTGCTACTGTCTTCTTCCATATTATTTATTTAGACATTGACAAAGGTGGATTTAATACCTTAGGCATTCTCTACCAGTCAACCAAGGGTGGTGAATAAATAACATGGCAAGTGCATTGATGAATCTTCGGTAGTCAAAAAAATATTAATTATAATATGTCTAGATAAAATACTTCTTCAAAAGTCGAAATCTGAGTATTCGCCCTCTTTCTAGACAAATCACACAGTCCATCCACCGTTTCTTTGGACCCCCTGCTCTTAAAACTATCCATCCATACACGGAAATTACTGATCGTAAAAGCAGATATAAAGTGCATATAAATCATATAACAAAAGTGTGTAACAACATAGTTAGTTTTATGTGTAAAACATCGTAAAACACAAAATAGTATGTTTTTAAGCGAAATAAAATTTCAATAGGATTTTAATTATAAATTGTGCAATAAAATTAAATTTGCATCGTCTGGCATTTGCTATAAAAGTTTATCTTCCTATTATGCAATGTGGTGATGGTGCACCTGGTTAGCCATTTTGTGTATTTCGTAACTGTCACAAAAATTTAGTGAAATGTCAAAAAAAAATATTATGTATTTAATCTATAAAATGTTTGTTTGCTTCTGCTTCGAGGACAAAAGACTGCGTTTTCGTTTCGTGGTTGTTAAAAGTTCATTCAACCTATCATTTATTTCTTTTATTTGGTTGTTATCATCAACAACTAACCGCGTTTGACAATTATTTGTCATTGCGGTAACTCCAGTTCTAGAAACTGTGCGTTACATTTTAAATAGTATCCTATTATATTCAGCAAAATGCTATGCGAAGTCTGTTAGTGGTTAATTAATTATAAAAAAAACAATAACTAAAGAAATCAAACAGTTTTTATCAAAAACTGGTCGACCTTAATAGTTATATTTTTACTAATACAAGAATTTATTATTTTATCTTTAAACTAAGCATTTACTTTTATTTTCGTATTATAATTTCGAATTGCAATCTAGATTAAGTTCAAAATATCCTTTTAGAAAAGTATTAAAATTAATTTAAATCATGTAATTTTTATTGTTTTATGTTTAAGGACTTGGCGAGTTGCACTGCTGTGCAACTTATAATTATTTTCCTACAAAAGAAATGTATTACCTACTCCCTATTATTTTTAATAAATAAATATTTTATTTTATTTACTCTTTGTTTACTTTGAGCTTATGCAAATTATTTCATCACCACTGCTCTAAAAACGGTGAAGGAAAACATCGTGAGGAAACCGGCATGTCATAGAACCAAAAATTTGAAGACATGTGACATCCACCAAACCGCACTGGGCCCGCGTGGTGGATGACGGCCCATGCCCTGTCTCACAGAGAGCAGGCCTGTGTCCTGTGACGTCTTTCGGCTGATATGATAATGACATATAAAAAAAGTCAATTAAAAAGATCATGCATGGAGGTACTTCACGCCAGAACAGCTGCTCAGCCATGAAGGTATAGATAAATACAAACATACATACATATATACAAACACATTACCTTCTTTCGGCAGTCGGGTAAAAAGCCAAGCTTTGCATTGCATGCATTACCTATCATTCAAACCAAACGAGTATGCAAAATGTTAGATCAATCAGTGTTGCAGTTAACTTGACTCATACTTATGATAAATAGGCAGCTAAATATGGCAAGTAGAATTATTATACAAAGATCTGCGTAAATGCCTAGTTGACAATTCGCGTGATCCAAGGGCTGGCTGATAACTTGGTCAGAGGATAAGCATTGCCATACAACATGGCAATGCTGCCAGTCTTTTGGGCACACTACCAGTGGAATTTAGCATTTAATCAATTAGATTCTTGATAGTACTAGATTACTGCAGGGTTTTCTGACCGCAAACAGTTCTATGTTTTTTTTTTAACTTTGCCTTACAGTACGAATTTCTTCTGTATGGAACATATTCTAGCTCTCAGTTAGCCGCCATTCGTTCTACAAGTAGGTTTAGCAGATTAACTGGCATCCCACAGATTGCGGCTAATTGAGAGCTGGCAACCAAAATTTTTTTCCACACGACTTTCTTTCAAATGAATTTGTATTGTATTCACTTGAAAACGTAGATATTTGGGGAATTGCTGCTAGATCTTTCCAGGCAACCCTGCATTGAGAGAATAGATTTCTACTAAAGTCAAAGTCAAATATATTTATTTCAATTAGGCCAGGAAGCGGCACTTTTGAACGTCATACATATATGAATTAAAATTGTGCAGGACGTAGCGTGTTCACTGGCCCCGAGAAAAGAAGGGCGTAAACCTTCTGGCCATTGCCGCTGAACGCCCCATCCACACCACGAAAACAAAGGTTCTTGGATGCCTAGCTGCAGCAGTGACGTAGGGTTGCAAATCGACTCTAACGATTCAACGATGTGTTGGCTGTACTTGAGTTATTTCCAGATTCCGGGTTGCCTACTTCTGGATCAGCACTCCTGGTGTCCAGGTTCCGAGGTTCAGCTCGACAGGATCGAAAAGGGATGTCTTCATAAGGGTTGAAGTTGATGAATTAAATGAAACACTAAGTTATTCAGTACACGGCACGATTCTAGGGCTCTCAACGATTTCTGAGACGTGATTCTATATAAGAATTACTTCTTATTTACTAAGACAAGTACAAGCGACTAGCTTTGGATGACTACAAATTCTATTTTGGGCCCGGGGGTTCTTTATACCCTCGCATCGTGCCATTATTGAGAGCCCCGCAAATTCTCGCCGAAAATAATTTTTATTTATGTAAAAAACCCTTATACACATTTGGTAAATAGGGTTACCGCACCCCTTCCATGGTGCTATCAATAGCTGGATTCCTTCGTACTGTAACACAGTAACGCCCCCTATCTATGTATCTAATCAATATACCTAATTTCCAGGTATTGATAGCTTCCCTAGACTATTTCCATGAAATAAAAGGACAATTCCCTTTATTTCCCAGTTAAAACCTTAATAGCTTTTAACCTAGCCTAAGGATATCTATAGGTTGGGTTGACCTGCTGGTGCCAATAGCAGGCTGTCTGTTGACGTCTAGAAAAAGCTTATTTTCGGGAATCTTCTATGGGATATCATCCCTTATGTAACGAATCTATAAATTCCTAAGTCATTTCACCGACTTTAGGACTTCCTACTTAGGCTAACCAGACAATCACCGCCTATTATGGGGATTCTGGTAGCCAATAGACCACACTTTACATTTCTAGTGTTTATGTAAGTCTATCTCGGTCATGTGCACATAAGGTGCCTTGATATGTACAAATTTGATAGCTGGTCACTTTCTTTGCGCCCAGCTATCAGAGAAATTAGATATAAAAACACTAATAAGATTGGGACGACACGATGGTGCGTTTAACGGGCCATCGGGAGGTCCCCAAAAATTCCTTATTTTCGGAATTCCCAGGGGTGTATAGTCCCGGGAAATGCCAAAAACTGACTAAAAATTACATTTCCAGAAAACTATTTTCTGGAATTGTACTTAAACTACTTGAGCGATTTTCGCTCCAAAGTGATGGCTTGGTAGCTAGTCCAGCAAGCCATCCGAAAGTACTTACACCATGAGTACATCTATTCCCTTCATGGAGTTATTCCACCTGAAGGGTCTACAAATTTCAACGTTTTACGTTGTTTACATTTTTCACGACTGCTTATCTCGTTGACTATCCAAGCGATTCTTCCCATCTAGAAACCGCCTGGAAGCCCTTTTAGCAAGCTTTCCAATGGTAGTACTTTTACCAGTACACCTATATGTTTCTAGGTACTTAGGGCACCTAAAACCGTAAGCGATTGCCAAAAACCAGACAAACAGCAGTTTTTCTATTATATACTGACTTGATATCTCAAGTAAATGGGCTTTATATAAAAGACTACGCTAACTATGAGGTGTATATAGGCTTCCTGTCTCGGTCTAGGTCTCCCATATACCCTAAAATGACCTAAAACCATATATTTGGTGTTTGAGATATCAAGTCAATATTCCTATTTACATAGCAGAAACTATGTGGTCTTCACATAGTTTCATCATTATGTACTGATTTCATGTCCAGTACATAGGATAAGCCCTTAAAAACATGATTTTAATTACTATAATATTTTCAAAAACCACCAAAACTATATATATCGTGTGGTTCCCTCTCACGGGTCATTCGGAACTAATCCGTCGTCGAGCACAGACGTATCGTATGACAGAAATTTATGTTTTTTACTATGATAACTCTTATCAGTATGCTTTCTAATGATTTTACTCTGTTAAGGGTGAACTATTGAACCCTATAACATACTGACAAACACTAAAAACATTATACTACTATCTCAAAAAATGTAGGTAAAATTTTAGTATAAATATAAACGTGCCTCTAAAATTCATTTTAGTATCAGGTGGCGCGCCGTGGTAAGCAGACATGTCTACACATACAAACTTCAATTTCTATGAACCATTTAGTATGGTTGATGACGCTTCGTCGCGAACAAAAATTTACAAGTAATAAAAGTTGATTCTACCGTGCATTCGGAAAAGTAGCTTGTTATGGAGACGAAGAACGCACAAGAAACTCAATACTTACTCTTTTAAAAAATAGGTGTTTTACAATATTTATATAAGTACATACATTAATAAATTCATATATGTGAGGACGATGCTCCCAAAAATAGCACTACACACTATACTACGTACAGGTATAAAGTTACAAAAGCATTAACAGGTAAATTGATTAAATTGATAAATAGGAACATGGTTCTCACATACTTCACACAACACACAACCAAACAGACACACTCACACATACACCCACACACACACTCACACATATACCCATTCCTTGCTTACATAAATTTTATTAAGTACTTATATTAAACTAAGTTTATGCTTACCAAAACTCCTACAATGTGCAGCAAATTTTAAATGTACTATAAGAGGAAGGCACCTGTGTCTGTAACACAGTTTATACTAGCACAGACCCAGACGTTCACTCTGTCTCAAACTATGGTCTCAAATAATGCATAGTTTTGTATAAAATATGTTGGTATTTTTATGTTTGATTGAGATGGAAAATTGTATTTGGCTTTATTGATAATAAACTTTAATTATTATACTTACAAATATTGCAAACATAGGTAAAATACCTAAATCAACAACAGCGGAACAGTAGGTACTGTGTGAGTAAATTTCTAAAAAAAATGAAAAATAATACAATAACTATGAATAGGAATATAAATTAGCAAATTTGATTTTGTCTACAGCTACACTAAAGATTGCCCTATGGAGCAGGACCAGCATATTTTCAAGCATTCTTATCTTGAATATAATCATCTAGTTTGTAATATGCTTGGTTACAAAGTGTGCTTATAACTAAGTTTTAAAGGAGATTGCCCATACGCAGGCCCCTTATGAGGTATCGTGTCTACTAACTGAACAGACAGCTGTGCTGCTGGGGAGTTTGTTGCGCCACTTCTTCCCAGCAAAAGCACTAGGAAGTGGTGAAGGCCGGCGTTTTTGGGGGACTGTCTTATGTAATTTTGACGTTCGGAAAGTGCTGATTCTCAGCCTAGTTTGAATAAATGACTTTTGATTTTTGATTTTGATTTTGCGATTTCAATATTATCCAATAATAGGATTTATATTTTGTGTTTTTTTCCATCTGTGTCCTTTACTTTTTACGTACAGACAACAACAGATCAGGTTTCTTCACTGGGACTTTTGTATGCACCTTATTGCATTGTAATAAGGGTTCATTTCAAGAACAGAAACATCCTTATTTCTCGTGAACCCCGCAAAATAAATAAAAAACGTTTTCTAATTATGAATATAACGGGTTTTTTCTACAATATACAACCAAATTCATCAAGATACAACCATTTTTTCAAAAGGGCCCAAGTTCCCTTACAAAATGGGCATTCCCCTTTACTTTCATTTAGTTTTAATATATCACAAGGTATTTTGTTATAGAATTTAACACAGTACCCCATGAAAGATGAGTGTACTTTAGCTAGTCTATAAGATGGTTGATCTAACTTATCTTTATTTCTCGTATTACAATTGTGTCTATCACTGACTTTACTAAAGAGTGTATATGTGTACTATGCAGTGTCATTATGAAAATTAAGTTTGATCAGAAACGCTGATTCTTGCACAATGCAGTCGGATCTTATTCTATTAATTTAACCATCTATAAAGTTCAGTACCTGGGCGACCGAGCTCTGCTCGGAGAAAACGACGTTTTCTAAAAATTAAATCGATCTAGCTATAGATCGATTTATCGCCCCCGAAACCCCTGCATACTAAATTTCATTAAAATCGTTGGGGCCGTTTCCGAGATTCAGATTATATATAAGAATTATTATTATTTATTATAGGTACATACAAGAATTACTTGTTTAAAGGTATTAGATGAGATTAGATAGATAGATTAAAAAATACCAAGATATTCAAACTTAAATTCACCCAACGTTTTACAAAAAACATAGCTGGCAACTGGAAAAAGTTCTCGTCTCCATGGCAACGCAGGAAACAACAAAAGACTCTCTGTTTATAAACAACGCTGACGTTTTAGAAAAACATCTAATAATATTGTTTTTAGAAATAAAAGCAAAATGTCCGGTTTAAGTGGTTATGACGGAGAAGCCGTGGGTTTTGATTCCGTTAAACTCAATAAGAGCAAAGAAACTGAGTCCTCAACCCAAACCACTGAATTCCATGAGTCTGGCGTTTCATCTCAAACCAATGTGCTCAAAGAAACGGGTTCCCTAGCTACCCCAGAAGACTTGAACGCTCAAGACGACATTTTAAAAGAATACCCACCGCCAGGACTTAACGAATTCCTGAAAAGAGTTGTGCCTGCGGTAATGGAACAACTTGATTACAACGATGGCGAACTGCTTTTCAACTCCTCAGATTCTGACGAAGAGGAAGTGTTAGCTGCTAAACTGCAAGAAATCAAGCTGACCGACTTACCAGGGCTCGGGGGCGGCGACGATTCGCGCTGTGTCCTTGATATGTCCTGGAGCAGCGCTGGGAACTCCCTAGCCGTCTCCATAGGCAAGAACCAGCACAAAAGTTGGTGCACAGAGGACGGATTGATCAGGATTTTCACCATTAAGAGAACTGCGGGTGATACTTTTGTTAGAAGCTTAGACATGGCTGAAAAAAGCTGCGTCACGAAAGTGAAGTACCATCCTTCTGTGGCAGCCCTTTTAGCGTACGGTACTACTTCTGGAGAAGTGGTTTTGTGTAATCTAAGGAATCTAGACGCCATTTTGTTGACGTCGCCAGCTGGCGCGCATGGCTCCAGGCGCATCAGTAACTTGCAATGGGCAGACCCTACTTTAGCTAATACATTCCTAACCATGCAGATAATGAACACGGGAAAAAGACGGGGTGCAGCCGACCACATCCTTATGTCCTGCGGATGCGACGGGAGGCTCAACATATGGCGAGTCAACGCAAACCAGAAAATATTCGAGAACGTCATTTGCTATTCCATTAACGGGTCTAGGAACTTGAATGTTGTTCATATATCTTGCTTCGACTTCATCAAGTCGTATCCCTTGCGTCCGAGCGACCAGAAAGTCCCAGATGATATATTTGTGGTCGGTGCGCGCACAGGACACTTGTATCTTTGTAAAACGAAGACTTTTAAGCCTATAGTTAACAGTAAGATGGTGGATCCGGTGTATGATGTGCTGGATGGGCACATTGGGTATGTGGTCGACATTGCGTTCAGCGCCCAGAAGCCTGGAATCTTTGTGTCGGCTTCTATTGATTCTGAATTGAGGATTTATGATATAAATCAGCCTAGCCCTTTGAAGGTAAGTGGGATCCTATTTTTATGTATTTTTAAGTGCTTACGGTAACCATAGCATTGATAAAATCGATCAATCAAACTGCCAAGCCTTATCCCAACTGTGTTAGAGTTGGGTTCCAATTTAACCAGATGCAGTCAGCAGCATAGCATAGTGAAGCAGCACTCATACTCAGGTACCAGTATTTTACCTGGAGTGACTGCCTATCTGACCTCCACAACCCAGTAACTGGGTAAAATACCCCTTGGAAATACTGGTGCCAGATTTTATGACTATAAGCGAAGTTATATTTTACCAATCGAGACGTCATACTCATTAAAAATGGCGACATTATAATACAGCTACCTAAATAGGACCTATGGAACATGGAACTTTATTTCTATCACTGAGTTATAGGTTAAAAGATCACAGAGAAATAAATAGGATCCCGTTTCAGAAAGAGATAAACATACTGTTCAAACGTACTTTCGTGTCGCGGCTAGCGGTGGGTAACTCCGGAGTTAGTGATTCAAAGGTGCCGGTTCCGAACGCGGATCCGTAAACCTTATTTATTCCTCACAATCCTTACCGGCACCGCGGTACCAAATGATTCCGGAGCGAGTGGCCGAGCGCCGGACTCGCGGAGCGCGGCTTCGCACTCGTTCACTCGCTCACTCGGTGCGTCGTGTCTGGTTTGGTTGGTAGACGTCAGACCCAACACGGACGCGAAGCAACGATAAGCGGCCTTGGTTTCATGAAATTAGAGTTCAAAATTGTTTTGGTTCTTCCAAGAGAGCAACGCGTTGACTATTTGACGATCATAATAACAGTACGGTGCGCTCTTATTTCTATGATGTTAGAGTTTAATATGGATTGACTGGCACGCATAAAATGTGATTTGCAGTTTAGTAAATAGAACACTAGTTAATTATGTGAAGTACATTTTTTAGGATTTAGGTACTTAGATTTTTGTTTATATCAGGTTCGCTACGGGCGGTCGCTCTCACACTCAAGTGTCCCAGCCGCCACAGCAATAAATAATAAGTTCCAACCTAATTTGTTTTGACATTGATTTATATTATTTAAGTTGGTTTAGTCTACAGATTTTTTCGGCTATACTTAAGTAAAATTCACCATAGCGATAAGTGAAGTGCACTATTAGGATTAAAAATGTTTTTTTAACCCTTTCTATTTTATATAATTTCTGTGTATTTTATTTTATTACAAAATTATACTAGCGTAAAAAAATATAGTGTTAAAAGTTTTATTTTATAACGCTACAGTAGGTAAAATTAGTAAAACAAAAATTGTTACCTAGCTATAGTTATTAAAGTACTTACTAAATATTTATTTTTTATTTAATTTATTTCTTTCCATATTATTGACGCTGTCCGAAATTTAAATCATAATGAAATGACCTACTGTAAAGTCTGTAAACTGTTCAATTCAAAATGTGCCAAATGATCCAACGAACCGAATGAATCAAATGTTCCGGGGGAATCGGGGAACCAAAATGACCGAGTGAGTGCCGGAGCGCCCGGAGCCAAACGGTGCCAAAGGAATAACTAAGGTGAATCGGTACCGGAGTCGGAGTCGGAATAAGTGAATCAATTCACTTGCCGGAATAAGGATTACCCACGCCTAGTCGCGGCCAGACGCAGGACGAACTCGAGTTTATTTAAGCTAGTCAGCTTGTGTTTGTATTGCCTCGCAGACGTCGGTAAAACGTATCTACCTAAGTATATATACCGTAACGACTGTCAAATATCTTCAAATTACAACCAGGTTCTTTTAGAAAAAGTTTCGATATAAGATGGGTGGTATATCTACTCATGCACGGGCCGACTTTGACAATGTTGCTTGGCTGTGAATAATTAGGCAGGTTGATTTTAGAGAGGTTTATTTTTATTAAGGTTACACTAGTCGATTTTTTTTCCATACAAACGTAGTCTAGGGATTATTCCACTGTTTGACGATGTACGTTCAAAATAAAAAGTGATATCAATTTGTCTCATCATTATCTAGCCCTGTATGGAAGCGAAAAAGTAAAAAAAGAAAATATTTGAAAGTTATGAGCGTCGAAAGTTCCACATTTCGACACTAATTTTAACTCATGTTTGGGCGCAAATAAATACCATAAGAAGACGTAAAATTGCAAAACAGCCTCCATACAGGGATAGATTAGTAGTTCAACAATGCATATAATTTTATTTTGAACAGATAGATTTAGTCGTTTTTTCATGATATCTAGACTGCCAAAGGTCTGTTTATAAAATTTCGCGCGCTCGGTTTCGTCCTAAATCATTATCCATTTCGCTACAAATTTGCAAAAGTGTGTATTCGTACGCGAACTAGCTTCCTACTGCTCATCACAGCATCTATCTCTTCCGCACGTGTTGTCGGTTGATATAAAATGCATTTTAACCCCGCGCACAAAATAGTTCGTGCTGTCGACTAGTGTACCCTTAACAACAGCCATCATAGGCTTGCTTTTGACCACTGTCTCACCTGATGGTTAGCGATGATGTGGCCGACGGTGAAGCACGCTTGCCTACAAGTAACCTATTTACTCTTGACTTAAAAACCACTAGGTTGTAGCTATCAGGAAACAAAGACACCGGGAATTTCACTTCTTAGCTGTACGCACAATGAAAGTATTTTCAAAAAGCTTTGTCCGTATGGGTGGGATGTTCACCGTGTACCGATGGCGCATCGCCTCTTGTAGTTCGATGATGGAAAATTCTAGGCGGAATCAAATCGTGCAGTTCCATCGCACACTTACCTAAGTAAAATGTTTATGCTTGTGTTTCAGGTGATCTGCCTCGACGTGTCAATATCCTGCATGTCCTGGCTCCCCAACAATCCGTGCGTCGTGATCCTCGGGCTGTCTAATCCTGAAGGCCAGTTGCTGCAGGTTTTCAATCTCAACAGCGGCCGTCCGGTGCCGGTGGAAGGGCTGTCCGGAGTCGGGGGTAGCGTGACTTGCGTCACGGTCAACCATAGCGGGTTGGTTATTACTAATAGATGGAGATCCCATTGCAGACGCCCCAGTAGGATTCTACACAAAATCTATGAAACCGAGTAGTGTTAGTATGTACTTTGAACGTATTATATTGCATACTTGCAAGATTGGGCCACGGCCAATTTTCAGTTTTTAGCTGCTAAAGGTACATGAAAAAACATTCCTTCCTTAAATGAAGTATCCGATCTGTATTTTAAGGTTGCTGTACAGCAGGGGCTGCATACATTTGGGTCCGTTTTGAAAAATTATATGACCGTCACGGTCCGTAATGGTTAAACCCCCCTCTTATTCTCCTCACAAACTTTAGGTGGGGGCTGGCCGCCGCACTTTTCGGCTTGCTTTTCAGATTACGAATGTGCGATACATAGCATCGCTACTGTAAACTTCGCCAGCTAAAGCGCTGTCTACACATTGCCGGGTTCCCGTCCCTGTCGCAACACGGAAAATCGGTTACATACGATTTGTACTAACGATCCGGATCCTCCTGGATGCGGAGATGTGGAGGTGAGTTAAATCGTATGTAACCGATTTTTCTCCGTCCCCGCCAGGGACGGGAACCCGGAAATGTGTGGACAGCGCTTAAGTTCATTTGACCCCGTATAAAAAACCAAGATTTTTTTTAAAAATCGTTGCCCCTCACTAGGAAATTCTCCTGTATCGTGGGTGTGTTTACAAACATTTAAACTCACTAACACAAACAAACAAACAGACCGGAATAGCAATCTGTAGGCCATGCTGTAAATAATTGTTTCTTGCGAGAATCGATCCTACAGCCACAACGCTAACCGAGCCGTGATTCTGCTAATACTTGTCTAACTTTGTTTCCAGAGTGTGCCGCATCGCAGCCGGGGATGCAGACAGTAACCTACACATCTGGGAGTTGCCCACCCGACGTATCAAGCTCTCTCACGAAGAACTGGACGTTTAACGTATCCTGTCTTTAGAGCACTTTACTTGAATGAGGGATTTCAAGAACATTTACGCCACCAGTCGGCGCCACTGGCGAGTGATCATTTACTTGGAAATCGTATCTTACGACATCAACTTGACATTGACGTCAATTTGACTAATGACGGAAAGCCATCGGAAAGCTTAAGCATTTGACAAGTGCCTGGTCCTGACATCTCAGCAGTGTTGCCTCCTAGTGTCCTTAATTTTAGAAAACCCTCATTTAAAATCTTATACCCATTTCTTTTATTTTTGATAAGCTCGCGTTTGACCACCATCTCACCTGATGGTAAGCGATGATGGTTGTGATGATAACTCGTCACACTAGCTATCTCGACGCTATCTCTAATACGTCTATTTCACCAATACGTCACTTTGTACATATTGTCAGTTGCCCAACTCGTCTCAAGCTGTATTTCGTCTCTTTTCCAACTCGTCCGACGCATATGTTTAATGTACAGTAACAACTAAATTATAAAGTGAGTAGGTCCCCGATGCAATACGAGGTCAGATCAACTGAAAATTAATGCCAGGGTCCTTCAGCGGTCGACACTCTCAGCAACATTGTTCTTGCTCTATATAAACGTCCTGCTAATACCCTTTGAGTATGCAGACGACAGCACTGTAGCTAAGAGAAATGTGTCCGACGCACGGGCTACTGGGCGTCAGATCCGGTCTCTCCGGGAGGCCATGGTTGAGCGCTTGAACCAATCCTTGAAGGCAGTCTCCGAATTTAACTAAATATTTTATTTACATTTTTTGTGCTTAATTGTACTTAAGCGTCGGACGAGTTGGGAAAGAGACGAAATACGGCTTGAGACGAGTTGGGAAACTGACTACATGTACAAAGTGACGTATTAGTAAAAGAGACCTATTAGAGATAGCGACGAGTTGCCATCACAACCGCAATGATGTGGTCAACGATGTACCTCGTTTCTCTAGAAGCAACATAATCATTCTTGACTTAACGAACCCTAGGTTGTAGCTATAGATTCCGGCAGGGACTTACACAACTGTACGCATAATGAAAATGTTTCCAAAACGTTTAGTGCGTATGGGTGGGATGTTCACCATGTACCGATGGCGTATCGCCGTACGTGTTGTAGTCCGATGATGAAACGGGCTTGCCCTCATCTTGCTGCCCTTGACCCATATGTTGCTTGTGGTCGGCGCAACACGTTTTCTTTCTTCCATACCGTCCAGTCCCTCGCCACGCTATCACTGACTCCCTTTTCTTCCATGTCACACAATCCATACATGAAAGTGTGAACAAGTGTTATACCGTATAACTATAAGACTTGACGATATTATTGTTTTAAAATAACGTCGGTGTGTTATACCAAAATATCGGATGAAGATACTTAATTTATTTAGTTAATATAATTTACATTTAGTTGCTTTTTTAATAAAAATAAAACCTTGATTTTACTCTGCTTTTTATTTAGATTACTCTCACTACAGCTCATGGTTAAAAGCTACGTTTTTTATGAATAATAATTTAAATTTTTAAAACCTTTTTAAAACACACTTCTAATGGACTAAAATGTTACCGCTTCTCAAGACTTATCCAATGTGCCCAAACAAAATGGTGCTATCTTGTCTGGTTAGGAGCTGATATGGCCACTTTTCGGATCCACCAAGACCTGCTCCATAAGTTTGGCGAGCACTATTCACCCATGAATGAACGACAAAACTGTTTTGTCTTCGAAGTCGCGACGCCCTATCAAGATGGTCATAAATTCGGGTGTGTTCTTCAACGGGCAATCATAAAACGCAATAATTCACGAATAATTAACGCAAGCACGAGTTTCTGCGAAACCGTTGCGGGTCGGCCAAAGTGTCGTTGGGTTTTTCCATTGAGCAAAAACGTCGCCACTTTACGTCTGCGACAGTGCTTCTCAGTTTGTTTTGTTGTGTATATCATTGCATTAAAATATGCTTGAAAAATACCTTCAGGTTGGTTTGTTAAACGTGGGCTCCCTTAGCACTAACCACGATGATTTCATAGCAGCCGTAGAAGAGCATTCTTTCGATGTATTAGCAGTTAACGAGACTTGGCTACGACCAGGTGAAGAGGGGCGAGCGCCTGCTCTACCGCCTGCGACGCTCACCACGACCGCTGTCTGTACATGGGGGACGGGGGTGGTGGTATAGGTTTTAATCTTAAACGCGGCCTAACCGCTCGTACCTGCTTCATTCTTTTTGACTCTAGTAGATACGATCGAACAGTTGTGGATTAGCCTTCTTTTAAATGGAAATAAAATTGCCACGATTCAACTTGAACTTCTTTCTCGACGCCATAACTGACTCCATTAGTTCCTTAGTAAAATGTTATCACTATGTACTGCTTGGCGATTTCAATGTTAACTTACTGAATGCTAACGGGCAAACTAGGAAAGTATGTGAGTTTTTGAATAGCCTCTGAGCCTAAAACAACTGGTAAGTTCGCCCACCCATTAGCGAAACATTGATCGACCTTGTCTGTTCGAATCTCAACCACAAAGGAATATCTGTTGAGCCCTATGACTCAATAAATGATCATTCACTTGTTGTGTGCGAATTTAGGCGTAGTAAATATAAACCCCATACAGTTGTATACAGTCCCACCAAGCAAATAAATAGAGAATAACTAGATAGTGATTTATCGCGCATACACTGGCACAACATTTGTGGCTTGCATAATGTTAATGATAGTTGAAGCATTAAATGAAAACATTTTAACAATTTGCGATGCGCACGCACCGTTTAAGAAATGTTTAATTAAAGTACCGTCATATCCCTGGATAATAGATACAATTAAATTGATGATGCACAATATGCGGAATGACGCTATGACCAAATACCGTAAAACGAAATCCGAGTCCCAAAAAGGCATACTACAAGCAGTTGAAATCTCTGGTGTTAATTGCCATTATTTAGAAAAAAGGTTGCATATTTCAAATGAAATGATAATAGCCAAATTAAAAATCCGAAAGCATTATGGCAACATTTAAGAGGCACTGAATTACCAAAGAAACAAATTGATGACCTTCCAACTCACCTCAGAGATCCAAACCAAATCAATACCAATAACCAATGCAATATATCGCAACGCACTTTCTATGAGTATCATCGTTATGGTGATGATAGCTTTGCATTTGCATTACAACCAGTAACTGCTGATAAGATTTTAGTAATTACCGACAGCTAAAATCTAACGCTGAAAGCTGTGATAGGGTAACCCTGAATATGCTTTTGTTTACACTCCCACATACACTGAAAGTCATCACTGACATTGTGAACAGCTGCTCAATTGTCTCAGCAACCTTCCCTGACATCTGCAAAACTGCTATCGTTAGGCCATTGCCTTAAAAAAACAAATTCGACTGACTTAAAGGACCTTAGGCCTATTAGTATTATGCCTTGCCTTTCTAAAATTGCTGAAAAGGCGATATGAAAGCAGCTTTCAAAATATCTAGAAGTAAAAAAACATTCTGCCTGAGCTACAGTCAGGCTTTCGCCAACAGCGTGGTACTACTACGCCTCTTTTGGACGTGACAGATAACATTCTGTCAACACAGGATAAGGGCAGTACACTACATGTCCTACTTGATTTCTCGCGAGCTTTTGACTGCATAAACATAGATCTATTTCTATCAAAGCTTATAGCCACTATGGATTTGTCCAAAATACCGGTACACTGGTTCCAAAGCTATGTCACCAAACGACGTCAGCGTGTGGAAATACGACTGAGTAATGGCTCATCTCTTGTTTCGTCAGTCACTTTTGTTTACAGAGGAGCAAGGTTCAATACTGGGCCCCATCATCTTTATTTTGTATTGTGCGGATAACATAAACTCCCTGAAGCGATGTAGGTACCATATTTATGCTGATGACGTACAAGTCTATATTTCCTTTAAACCAAATGACTGTTATGATAAAGGATCTAAACAATGGCCTTAACAGGGTAGCATGTTGGGCTAAATATAACGGTTTGGTACTTAAACCTACTAAAACCAAATACATGCTGTTTGGAACCAAGAACCAAATCAGTGCAGTGCCGGCAACACTCAACGTTGCCCTGCTGGGTTAGTCGGTCAGTCGAGTCGGTGAGGCCCGTAATCTGTGTCTGAACATGAATGCTGGGTTGATATATGAAGCACACGTGTCAGAGTCAGTGCGCACTTGATTTTACCGGCAAGGTCCTCTATAATAGGCCTTATTTTTCAGAGCAGCCGCGGATCCAGCTGGCTGAGTCCCTCGTGCTGTCTAATCTGAGCTATGCGGACGTAGTTATTGGCCGCCGACTGTTTGCAAGAACTGATCGACTGATTCTGCTTTTCAATCCCACCTAGAAGTCACGTAACGACATTTTGTGTTTTGTTGGATACCTACTAATTGAAATATATATGGTATTTACGTATTAATTTATCGTAAACATGTTTACTCCTTGAGACACGATAGAAAAACACTTGTTTCTATATACCTCGCATAACACTGTCACAACACCGACGTATTACGACTGCTCAGCGACCGTATGCCACTGCAGGGATCCAGCAGAATATCAGCGTCAGGTATATTTGCCTGACACTTGCTGAGTTGGACTCCCATTTGGTGCAAACTTGAGACACACACCGCACTGTGTTTTAATCGTTATACCTACACAAGTAACACAGGAAGCATTTTAACAAACGAATAGTAAACTTATGTAGAACTTAAGGTCCGTATAAACTCTTATATAAGCTCACCGAGCATCCTGATGCTTTATATTGGCATTTTTAAACCATTATGATGCTTTACACTGTATAACGTTTGGATAATGGCATATCAAAATGCTTTTGTAAAGCTTTTAGTTTTAGTGCAGCAAACCACAACGCAGCTGTAAAGCTTTCAGCTGTTTTTAGTGCATTTGGAATTACAATAGCATTTTTAAGTAGTAAATAAATGCTTAATGCTGTTAAATAGCATATACATGACCCATTATAATACCACGTAAATCCGCTATACAGCATTCAGCTGTTTATAGTGCCTTTGGGTTTACAATAGCATTTTTAAGTAGTAAGATAAGATAAGATAAGATAAGATCATTTATTTGTCCAAAACATGAGTATACACACACATGGCATGCAAGATGTTACATACAATTTATCACTGTCATGTTTTGCCTCAACGGCGTACAAATATAATGAGTATACATCAAACAATAACAAACTTATCCATTATACAACAATCATTAATACAAATTAGAATTTAAAAATTAATATACTACAGCATAGTGTCATCAACTCATCAAAGAAATGTATATAAAATTAGTCAATTAAATGTCAAAGTAATTAGGATTAAAATCTGGATATTTCAACAAGTCAAATTAATTTTTCAGTCAAAAATTCGTCAGTGCTATAATAGACTTTCTCTAACAAAAGGCGTTTTAAACTACTTATTAATTTATTTGTTGTATATTCCCTCCAATGTTTTGGTAAAGTATTATAAATAATTGGCGCCATACAGAATATACTTTTCCGCAATAGTGCTGTCCTAGACCTAGGAACGCAAAGTTTGCTATTGTCGCGTCTATTTCGAATTACTTTATCTGACAATAGGGGAAATAAATGTGGGTTCGATCTGACAAACATAATAGTCTCTAAAATGTACAAGGATGGTAGGGTCAAGATTTTATATTTTTTGAAATATGGTTTGCAACTTTCGGTAACATGAAGTCCAAACATAGTTCTAAGGCACCTCTTTTGGGTTTTAAAAATTACATGTTTATTTGTTGAATTGCCCCAAAAAATGACTCCGTATCTTAACTTAGAGGACACTAGGCCATGATAAGCAGTTAGCAGCGCATCAACATAAGATAATGCCTAATGCTGCTTAATAGCATAAACTTGTGCCATTATAATGCACCGTAAATCCGTTATACAGCTTTGAGCTATTTTTGGTGCCCTTTGTTGTTTAATAGCACTTTTAAGTGGTTGTAAAAGCCTAGACCTGCTGAGCAGCATAAACGTGAATCAATATAATGCTAGCATTTTTAAAGATCAACTGAGTTCTGTTGTAAAACTGGCAGCTCTTTAATCAAATACACGTGAGTTATTGTAATGCGTAAAGCTGTATATAGGTTCATTTTACTAATTTCGTAAAACCATTTGTCGACCATATTGAGGAAAAGCACAACATGCCTTATAAACATGCTTTTTTTTGTTGAAGGCACCATAATTATTTTTATAAACCACGCACAGGCATATGGAGATTTTGCGTTCAGAAAGCTATTTTATCAGCAGACTGTTGACAAACGGATACAAATTGTAGAAAAAACTGAAACAGTTTTTTTTGTTTTGCTCAAGGATCCCCAAAATTGCGTTCAAGTAATAGCACTATTTCAGTCTACATCAAGTCTACTGGTATACTGGTGAACCCATATAGAACTACTTCACAGACAATGGCACTACAGTGGTTCATAAAAAGTCTTCTCTCTGGTCTCTGGCTTAACAATTGTTCACGTGTGAGTATTTATACTGCTGGCGGCATTAATTAGCCATTATAAAGGCACACCGGGCTGCCACAGACCGACACCATGTTGTAAATATTTTATATCCAAAATGTATTATCATTCGGACCTATTTATCAAAGCAATAGGCCTTTATAGTAATAAAATAACTTAATTTAATGCTGTCCAACCAATACTTTTATGTTAATTGTGCAAAATTCGTTCTATACTAGGAATACACAATTGTTTTGGTTATTTCACACGTATATTTTTTTTTTTTTTTTAACAAAACCACAAAATATCGAAGGCGCGTGAAAATGTTAAATGAAACTAATATACACATTTACAGTAAACTACTTTGGCAGTAATATTTTAAGGCATGAAATAACAAAAGAGTCAAAAACTTAAACAGTATTATACATTTTGTTTTGATGCAAAACAAATATGGTGTCACTCCCACAGTTTTCACCCGGTTCGTCCATATTATATTACGAGACCAAGTAGTTAAATTACAAAGATAATTTATTATAACATTTGTACCGTGGTATTAGAGATGTTTTTGCAATAATGTAGGGTTTAATTAAGTTCTAACTGTGAACACTTAAATAGCTCCAATAATTCTTTTACTCCATTCTAATGCTAGTCTAATGCTTTTGTAATGCATTTAACATCTCCATTATCAATATTATTGCTAGTATAATGCTTCTGTAATGCGATTGGTAACTTCATTGACCGTAATACAGCTTATTTAATGCGATGGACAACTTCATTGACCACAATATTGCTAATATAATGCGCCTGTAATGCAATTAAACAACTCTTGTGAACGTATTTAGGATATAAAGCCGTATAATTTGTGCCCAAATAAGAATTACAGTAGCCGTATAATCGTTTGTAATGCTACTATAGAACTAACTCAAAATGCGAAAACGATACAGAAATGCTGTAAATCAGCCGTTATACTGCTTTGATGTGTTTGTTACTTGGGTACTAATCGAAGTAAGTATGTTACTTGTGTCACTTTTATTTGTATTTGGTTTTAGGTGTTTTTTTTGTATGTTGGCACATGTAACTTAAAATAATTTAACTATGATTTTGTGTGTTGTGCTGTGTCTTTTGTGTGCACTGAATAAAAGGTTTACGTATCTATTTATTTATTATGGAATTTTGCAATAGCTAGAGTAGTAGTAGTATAGTTAGGAGTCTAGATTTGTGTCCGGTTGACGGCAATGAGCTCCCCCCATTACATGTGACTTAAGGCGTATATATTCCCCAATGTGGACACAGTACCTACTCGCCGTGCGCCCGCTCGGAGCCAGAATATCAATATTGAACCTCCTGTTGGGCAGTTTTTGCCCGACTTCACCGAAGCAAAAAGGAGAGGTTCCTAGGTTTTTGACCGGTATGTGTGTATGTAAGTATGTATGTATGGTCATCTGTTCCCTCATAACTTCTAAACTACTTATCATAATTTGAGAGTGAGGTGTCGTTGGAATAGTCTTGTTTGTCCGCTGGTTATAGGCTAAGTGACGTCGCATTAAATTGAATATGGCGCCCTCTAGAGGGCACGGGCATTTTAAAATTAAGGTGGGCTTTGGTACATCATATTTTTGTCCCGTGCACCGTTTGCGAGGTACATCCCGTCAAAGTCATGAAAACTATTTTTTAGCCGACTAAGGTTTACTATTACGATTCAGATTTTTTAAACGGAGGGAAAAAAAATGACAGCTGTTGTCACTGTCACTTAATTTTTTATTTTATTTTAGGTAGGTTGTTGTACAAACATTGGGCGATTCAGCCAATGATAATCATTTTAACCATAATTGAACATAATAAATTAAATTGTTATTAAACTGTATTTTCTTACACAGGTCGCCATGTCATATTTATTTCAACATCTGGGTAAACATGTACTTGTTTACAGCATTGTACAGATTATTAATGCGTTTATTTATTAAACACATTTATTAGTTACTTGTTATTTTTTTTAAATATAAGTTACCCTAACCTTGCCGATACGACCTCTATACTGCAATCGAAAGATGAAAAAACATTCAAAGTTACAGTTGGATTCAAACTTAATGGCGGCTCGGAAAACGCTGCACACTAAGTTCATGTGACAGCGCACATGTGCTGAAAATTGGCTTTCATAAACTTAGGGATTTAATTTTCAAAGTGCCGGATTTTGTTTTCCAGATATCGCTTCCTATATACAAAAAAAGGCCAAGTGCGAGTCGGACTCGCGCACGAATGGTTCCGTACCATTATCGCAAAAAAGATCACGTTTGCGTTGCCATTCCCCCCGCCTCCCATACACCAATATTTTTTTATTTTTTCTGTTTTTAGTATTTGTTGTTATAACGAAACAGAAATACATCGTCTGAGAAAATGTCAACTGTCTAGCTACCGCGGTTCATGAGATACAGCCTGGTGACAGACAGACAGACGGACAAAGGAGTCTTAGTAATATGGTCCCGTTTTTACCCTTTGGGTACGGAACACTAAAATGAAATTATCTCATAAACAGCAAGGAAAACCGTAACATCCTTATAGGTGGTTATAGTACTTGAGTGCCCGAACGAAAGTTTGGTTTCGGTTGAGTTTCGGTTTCGGCAGTAAAGCTGCCGAAACAACGACCGAAACCGAAACTGCGTTTGGGAGCTCTCGCGCTGTGATCGGTCATGTTCAGCGCGTTAAATTCTATCCTAGCGAGTATTTTTTTGTGAATGATTTTTTCTTAAATGAGGGGGTGTTATGTTGATTATTATACGATTTAAAGATAAAAAACTTAAATTATTTCAGGAATTTTCTGTTTCGGTTTCGGCCGAAACTAAGACTTGCCGAAATTCGGTTTCGGTTTCGGTCGGACACTTATTACTAAAAATTTATGATTTTTTGTCATACTCCACATGTTACCGCTGCTGTTTTTTTTTACATAATCAAGTTTTTTTTTTACATTTATGTTACGGTTCCAATCACTAAAATGATTACGTTGAGGACCACAGACTTTTAACAAATCGGAACATGAATAGCATCACCCCTATATCCCCAAAGCAGTAGTCAGAGGTTTGTAGCCACGAAAACAGTTATTGACAAAGTCGGTGTCAAAAACGAAAAAAATAGGTACCAAAGACACCGACTTCCGTAAAGAAAGTTATTTTTCGCTTTGTAGTACTTTGTTTTAGTAATTAATTATATTCTTTATGATATCACTTTAGATAAACATGGTAAGAATAATATGGATTATTTCAGCAGGCTTATAAAAGTTCCTCAATAAAACAAAATAGTAGACTTCATTTTTGTCATTTTATTTAAAAATTACAATATCTAAGGAATCGTGTTGACTAACTCAAAATATACATTTTGTAGTTTTTCTTCTTCTCTTCTTATTGCTGTAGCAAAAAGGTCTTCTTGGTTTGGTATACGGCTTCTGGAAATAAGAAGAAAACAATAAAATTAGATTCACTAATTATTGAGACGCACGGGGCCGGTCGATATGGCTACATTTGAGCGAGGCCTATGTCCAGCAGATGTTATGTTATAATTAGTTTCTGCTAGTGCCTTCGCTCGCGTGAAAAGCAATTTGTTATCCGAAGGGGACATTATACCGGGATAAATATAGCTTATTCGCTATTCCAGATTTTAATCTATCATCATCATCTTCAGCCTATTAATGTGCCCACTGTTGGGACACAGGACTCCTCTCTGTGAGAGGCCAAAATCCAACAAGCGGGCCCAGTGCGGGTTGGTGGATATCACATGTCTTCGAATTTTTGGTTCTAGGACATGCCGGTTTTCTCACGATGTTTTCCTTCACCGTTTTGAGAGTAGTCTATCACTGTGCCAAAATTCATCCGGATCCGTTCAGCAGTTCTGGCGTGATTGAGTAACAAACATCCATCCATCCATCTTCCGCATTTATAATATAGTCCCACGTACCTGTCACTGCTTGGCTCTCCGAGAGGGCTCGGTGGCGGTGGGCGGCGGCGGCGGCCCCTTCTTGTCCAGCTCCTCCAGGTAGCTCGTCAGGATCTGCTGCCTCTCCTCTGGTATGTGATCCAGTGCTGTGTACCTGTTACAGGGATTAGTTGTTTTAGTTATGTGACGGATGCTGTCGGGTTTGTTCAAGTCAACACCTAAATGTTATTTATTATTATATAATTTACATTTTCACAAAAAAAAACATACAAGACAACGTTTACAAAAACATGTGTACAATATATTGCACTAGGCAATCTGTTAGGCTCTACAATTAAACTGCAAAACAACTGTGCAGTCCGATTGCAGTTGGTGTGCAGTTCCAACGGCAACTGTACACTGACTTTTAATGACAGTTTAATTGCAGTCGTAGTAACTGCATTCAAACTGCAAATTTGCAGTCGTGCAGTTGAAATGCAGTCCGTCTGTCTAGAGCTTTAGAGACAACCTTTGAATGGACTGAACAGGAGATGAATTTAGGGCTAGATACATACAATACAAACATAATATATTATGTACTAACTAATAAATATCAAATATATAACAGAAAAAGGAGAAGAATAATTACAGTAAAAGAAAGTACCTGAAACTACAAAAAAAAATACATTACATTTTATTTACATAATTATTATTAAAATAAATTCAAGTGGCACAATCTATGACGTCACTGTGACCTTAGCATCCATGGTGGGTGTTGATGAGCCCCAAGCGTGACGCAGAAGATTACATGCAAACCATACAAGAGAGAGAAAAAGACTGACTAGTACATAATAAAGCCGAGTCTCTTCCTCCCCCCCGTACGACTCGCATGTTCATCCAGGCGAGCGTCAAAAGCGACCACGTTCTAGCGAATTGCCGCTGAGAGTATTCGCTGTGTGTGACCGTAGCTTTCCTCCTCCTTGTGTCGTTTCCCCAATGCTGGGTGTCGTGATCACATCATGGTTTCAAAACTTTCTTCTTTATGATGTTTTTCCACTCGTTTTTACTTTCAGCAACAAGCACGGCTTGTGAGACTTTAATGTTCAGAGAAGTTCGACTTTTCTTTCAGTGTACCGTAGCTTAAAATATGGAAATTACGACGAAACGCTTCGAGAAAAGGTGACCTGGCGGGGTGCTAAAGTGCTTCAGATATTCAACAGTTTTAGGAAAAATCGCAACGATTAATCGCAGCGACTAATCGCAACGACGAAATCGCAGCGACTAATCGAAATGACAAATCACAGCGACTAATCCTAACGACAAATCGCATTGACTAGCTGCATTTTTCTCACCTGGCGTCGACCTTGAGCGCGTCGAGCACGTGCTGCAGCGCGGCGGGGTGCTCGCGCACGGCGGCGAGGCTCTTGTGCGTGATGCTGCGCGTCTCCTGCAGCAGTTGGCGCATGGCTGTCTTAGCGCACGACTGCTTGTCGCGTTGGTAGTCGCGGAATTCGCGTTCCATCTGGAAGGAGGCGAATGGCAGGATTACGACGCGTTTACAAAAAAATACTTATTTAATGGTTGTAGCAATTAAACGCAGCGATTATACACGTGAATATTACCGGATTAGGACCGATCAATCGTTGCGATTAATTGCAACAACTAGCCTTACCCGAGAAACACTGAAGATCACCGCTATAAAATTAAACTAAACGCAAAACAAAAACGTGACAACAAGTCGCAACGACTAAACGCACTGCACGCCTTATCCACGATACCATATACTGATAAAAAATAAAAAAATAAAATTGCTACAATCGCAAAAATTCAGACAAATCTTGCGACTAGACACATCTCCGATTGTATTCCTACCTGTGAAGCACTGTTGTACACGGGCGCAGTGGGTTCGTCCGCCAACAAAGCGCGCACCTCCCTCCAGTGCGCGGTGCACGAGATGCCTTTCTCGTTCAGTAGCGCGCGCAGTTTGTCGCGGCGTTTTGTCGCAAGTGCACTTGTGTGTTGCATGAATAACCTCTCCTGAAAAGTGACATGAAATAAGTATTAGGTTTTTTTTTAAACAAGCTTGTTGAACGGCCACCTTCCGGCTAAATCAAGAGATCAGCTCATAGCACCATATTATTTCAATGTTTCCAAAGTTACATAAGTACCTACGCCAAGTTTCAACGTAATCGCATGCCTGGAATAGAGGCATGGTATCGAATAGAAAGTATCGATACTGTACTCATTAGTACAGAATTCTCGAAAAAAAAAACCGTACTCATACAAGTATCGATACTTCAAGGTATCGAGTAATTTTCTTGCGCCTCTAATGCGCATAGATCATAGATCAATATCAGTCAGTAAATAACGTCAGTTTAACTTCAGTAGGGCAGGACATGAAAACACAAATGGTATTGGTACAAAAATTTAATACAATAATAAAAAAAGACAACTGTAACTTCAAAAGTTAAAAAAAAATAGAAACAAAATTAAATTATTCAGTACTTTAGGCATATAAATTGAAGTAGTTCCCAGAAGGTTCAAAACGAGTGAACTAGATGGCGTTGCCATAACCATCAACATAAGCCGTAAGGTCGCTTATTCGATACGATACCTGCCAATAAATACTCATTGAGTAAAAGTATCGAATGCAAAGTACCGAGTACAAAAGTATCGGTATCGAATGGAAATGTATCGATACCACAAAGTATCGATATTGTTTTCGTGTACCTAGCCAGGAAGTGCTCGAAAAATCTATTATTAGGTGACGGACATTAAAAATTTAAGTCCAAAAAAATATCGTGGTCTCTCGTATCGTGTGTTATCCGAATCACCCCGTATGTGCCGCGAATTTTCATATTACGTTATTGAGAATTTTAAGATATTTTTATTTTATAAAAATCAGGTTTTATCAAAAACAAATACATGCAGATTTTTGCAGTGGGATCTCAAACTATTACGCGTGTATAGACTGTGCTTACCTTATCATCCTTAGTTAGTAATTCTGCTAGACTGTATCTGTGGTCCTTTTTCAGCTGTTTCTTAGCCTCTCTCCACGATAAGTCTGGATTTCTTACTAAATCTGCTAGTAAAGCGTTGAAATGCTGAAAAAGATATAAAATATTCAGCTAGAATGTTAAACACACGTCTGGGGGTAAGCAGAAACTACAAAACGCCACCTGCTAAGATCCTTGCTTACATTACGTTCATACATCTAGTCATACACGCCCGCCGATTATGAGTACTAATGGATATTGTGATGTAAAATTGATGTAGTTTTGTGTCTGAAGTGTCTACGCAACTGGTATTGTACTGTGGAATCATTTAAACAGGCGCGGTCTCTTTAGAGCCGTGAATTCTTTTATAGTAGTTTATGCAACGGTCATATAATAGGGGTTATTAAAACACGGCGAAGCCGAATGTGACAATAATAACACGCGAGTGTTTTAATACCTAATTATATGCCGTTGCATACACTACTTTATCTTCACTCATACAGGTGAAATAAAACAAAAGTGGAAACGGAAATGTGGTATGGTGTGTGTGGTGTGGTAGGGATATGTGGTAATTTAGATTCTCAGTGCGCATGACTGCGTAGCGCGCGCATCCATAGACATTGACATTACTTTTCTACATTAAGTCAATGAGCCCATACGCGCTAGTAAATTAAAAAGTAAAAGTGTGCTATAAAAATTAAAATGTTGCACTGTCATGGTTTTTTTTTTATAATTTTACCTCTCCACGAATATAAAGTACGTGTTTATAGATTTTTTTTTTGAATTCATATTTGGAACATTACGATGTGAGTGTAGAACTATAGATAAAATCATGTCATGTCATGGCCAGGCTATCTCTCTCCATTCTGGGTTGCCTGGAAGAGATCGCAGAACGCGATAAGGCCGCCTGTAGTAAGTTTGTTTTTATTTTAAGGTTTCCGTATGTATTATTGTTTTATCTTGGTGTACAATAAAGTATCATCATCATCATCAGCCCATTAATGTTCCCACTGCTGGGACACAGGCCTCCTCTCTGTGAGAGTCTGTGAGAGGGATTGGGCCGTAATCCACCACGCGGGCCCAGTGCGGGTTGGTGTATGTCACATGTCTTCGAATTTTTGGTTCTATGACATGCCGGTTTCCTCACGATGTTTTCCTTCACCGTTTTTAGAGCAGTGGTGATGAAATAATTTACACAAAGTAAAGCGCCTGCCTGGGCTCGAACCCACGACCTACAACTTGTAAGTCGCGGCCGATACCACTGGGCCACCACTGCTCTCCAATAAAGTATATATATATAAGTATTTTTGTATTGCTCGCGTTTGACCACTATCTCACCTAATGGTAAGCGATGATATGGTCGACGGTGAAGCACGCTTGTCTAGAAGTAACCTATTCACTAGAGACTTAAAGACTCCAGGTTGTAGCTACATTCAATTCAATTGATTCATAAACGAATTTTCAGTACCTAAACATCCTTAATACTACCAAATAAATAGACTCCAGCATCACACTTGCAACACACATATCGAAGTAGCATAGACGATTTGACATAGAACATTGTTTGTTAAATGTTGTTGAAATAAACAGGGTGCTTACCTGAACAGCCTCATCCCTCTTATGGTACTCCCGTTCCTTGTCCCTGTCCCTCAGACTGGTGGCGAGCGCTCTCTGCACCTCCCGTTCCCTCTCCTTGATAGACGCCTGTGCCCTTGCCTCCTTCTCTCGAGCCGCTGTCTCTCCATCGCTGGCTGCTTCTGGCTCTTCTGCATCGGCTTCTTCCGTGTCTTCTGGTGGTGGCTCCTGTGGGATGGGTTGAAATTTATAGTGGGGGATTTTTTTTGGTAAAGTTGACGCTTGGAGGTCGTAATATTGTGAGTTACAGTAGTCGTTGTGGCAATAGTAGTGATGGCCAATGGCATAATGGTCCACCTCCCTTCCTGTCCTCTGTGCCCCAAAACGTGCAACCAGGGTGACCTATGCGCTGCCCCGACAACGCCGTGGAAGTGGATAAGTTTTGGGAAAATAAATATTAACGACTGTCGTGCTGGCGAGACAACAATAGCAAAATAGCCAAGAACCTTGACAAACACGTAAGGAGGTTCTCGTTGGACAGCTAGATCAAGGGCTTAATACAGAAAGTGGTACTCCGGGCCACGCCACGGCGCGTATCTTTAGATGGTTCTTCTCTTGACCACCAGTAGCATGGACCCAAAAATCAAAATCATTTTTATTTTATTTTACATAGGCCTACATGGGCACTTATAAAACGTCGACAAAAGGTGAACGGTTCGGGTTACTCGTTTCCTATGGAGAAGAACCGGCAAGAAACTCCATGGTTACTCTTTTAAAAATTTTGTTTACAATATTTCCATGTTACAGCATTAGTACTTGGATATGGGGGGACAACGTAGGCGTAGGCCCGACAGTAAGTCGTACGAAATTAAAAAAAAAAACAAACAAAAAAATAATGTAAAACGAAATAAAAAGTTAACAAAATGTTAACAATCATCTAGAAATCTAGAAAGCCTACGATGTTCACACATTCACAATCGGTAAAAGAATCTATACAAAGGTAAAAAAATAAAAAAAAAATAAAAAAACAACACAAAATTTTACATGTGGCACAAATACTGTTATCAGTGCTGTAACCCTGTTTTAGATTGCAAGTATTTTGTAGTGTAGCACGGACACCCTCTGTATCCCTTTCTACGAGAATTTTTGTGTAGTTTTACCAGTATTATGGACATGGAGCGACTATCTCTCTAACTTCCAAAACCCAGTAACTGAGTGACGTGATACGCCTTGGCAAGATGGGTATCAAATTAACGACTGTCAGAGAAGTACAAATGTGTCGGGAGGTCCGAGGCACGGAGTCTTACAATTGATTGTAACCAGTTACCCATCCGCAGAACGGCCTCGGTAAGCATTGCTTAACCTTGAAGGTCGACCGTGCGGTTGTTATTATTTACTCACGAGCTCCTCGTCAGTGGTATTTTAAAGAAAGGTTTTTTTTTTACAATATGTCTCACAGTTGGACAAAGTCTTCACCCAAAGGCTTCCACTCTGCCGACCATGTTGTGTTATCCGGCGAAGAAGGACCAGTAATAAGGATGCATCAAAAAAATAAACAAGCCTTTTGAACTGAGGTACTAAATGTATCTATTATCACTTGTTAATATACATCGAATGAACCCAAACAGGATGGTGCTATCATGTCTGTTTGAGGAGGTCACCTTCCGGTTCCATCATGAGACCAGCTCCAAATAATCATTTTATTTTTCCAAAGTTACATAAGTACGCCAAGTTTCGACTAAGACGACGACTAACGCCAACGACCTTGAGGGAACAAAACGCGCACTCTTTTCTCACCCGCGCGATCAAAAGTTTAGTAGTTGTTTGTACTTTCCTTATTATTCTATGACTTTAAAAAAAAAGCCTCAGATCAAAATGTAGATAATTAAATTGTCTTTGAGATGGTGTTGATTTCATTAAAATACGCCCAGCGGTTTTGGTGTGATTGTCGTGTTTTTGTCTGTTTTAGACATAACTTTACAAATTAATTACCTACACTATGTTATACAAACAAAACTCAAAATTTTTGCTTTGATCAAATTATTAAGAGAATATTCTAATATAACATATTTATTTATTATTTATTTATTATATACTTTATTGTACACCACTTAAATAATTACAGGACAAAAAACATTACATACATTTTTACCGTTTATTTTTGACATACATTTTTTTAAAAGAATTACGACTAGCCATTTAGACGTGATTCTCATTTTAAAATCAACTACTCAAGGGAATCGGCGCCTTAATCGCATGCCAGGCAGTGCTTCACGATGTCATGGCGCACAGCGTGTTCTGTTGCGCCGGTGACGGACAGCCGCGGCAAGTTTGCGGTGAGTGCTAACGCGTGCCCATGTGCCTGCCATAAGCGGCACAGGAGGACCCCGTGGAGTTTTAGTGGGTTAGAGTCCCACATAACTGCGCTAGACCTCGTGGTAGCGCTGTATGCATGAGCATATCACCACGACAAAAAAAAAATGGCTTGAAAAGTCGAGATTACTAGTTGCCGTACACACATATACAAGCAAGGTAATTTAAATATAATAAATAAATAATCTCGCTCGTTTGCAGGGTATAACAAAAATAAAAAGGACAACATACACAGTTATCAATTTATTCACAATCATAAAGTCTAAATGTTCAATCATAATCAGTAATGTAAAACCTATGTACAAGCTACACAATAATATGTTAAAAACGAATATGTTACTAAATGTACTTATTACATATTAAAAATGCTCTTTGATAAACCGAATCTGAATTGATCATTTGGAGTTAAGAACGTGTCCAACAATACTTAAATGACAAACTTCAAAATCTTCATTCAGAAATCGGGGGATAGACGGGTAGTAGGAATTCGTCGAATTCAAATTATCTACTTCATAATCTTTGGAGACTATACCTTATCTAATCTCGTCAAAATCACAATTTAAAATATCGTGCATAAGAATGTGCCGCCATTTTGCATAGGTTGCCACAGATAATGTAGAAAAGGAGCTTGTCAGAGTCCATGTTGTACTTTATTTGTGACATTAGCGACTAGCGTGTAAATTTTGTAATTTCATTAGCTTTGTCTGTGGATAAAACCTGTCGTAATGTTTTTTTACTTTTGATTTCATATTTGGTACTTTACGATATGAGATCAAAAGTTGTCTACACAAAGAACTTTATATGAAACTAAACCTTTCATTGCAATAAGGTTTTTCTGAAATGACGTCCACTAGGTGGCAGCACTGAGTCAGGTCCACACACATGTCAAAACCCTAATGTTTTCTGACATTAGCTAAATTGACACCAACGTCACGTTGATGTCTTATATTGCGTTTACAAAGAAAAAGACCTCTCGCCAAAGTGGCGCCAACTAGTACACAAAATTTTACTGAAAACCCTTATTTTTTCGTATAGGCATATTATTATCAAATTTTCTAATAAGTCTCCAAGATTATAAAATAGACTTCATTAAAAGGGGGATTACATTTTTTTCAATAATTCGTCAAGTCAGATCAAAGTCGAAAATTTATAAATAAAATCATATAATCTTTGAAAGTCGTCATATTAATAAATAAATAAGGATGGTAAAAATGAGTCAAAATAAAAAAAAATACTATGGGATGATACTATGGTCTCGCCTCACCACATTGACCGGTCCCGTGCATTTCGCATCCACCGGACCGGCGACAAGGTTACCAACACACCCCGAAGAATTGCCAAACTTAAGTGGCAGTGGGCAGGGCACATTGCTCGCAGATGGTAATTTAATATTAGAAATAAATAAATCAGTATCTTATTGACAATGTTCTATTTAATAAAACTGTATGCACAAGAACAAAGGCGGACTTAATGCCTTAGGCATATTCTACCAGACGCATGTTCTATACAGGTTGTAATGGAATTGTGTGACAATATTTAAAAAAATATATCTCACATACAAAATTTGATCAGCTGACCGACTACTTTTTATGGAAATTCCATTTCAGGGAATTTCCTATGATTTCCTTTGAGAAAGTTTTTCATTTACACGGGCAGAACTAGTTTTTAAAATATGATCACACCTTGCCATTGCACCATGTACAAAGGCCAGCAGCCTAATGGCGCAAGTGAATTCGGCAAGGCACAGGGTTTGACCGCCATCAATCGACCAATCACAAGCGAGATGAAAGACGCGACGTGGATTTCCATCAAACCCTCTGCCATGCCAAATTATTAGGCTGCTGGTACGCAGTACTCATAACCGGCGTGCGTGTATGACTAGATGTATGAACGTGAGTGAAGCAAAAGAAGTATGTAAGGATCAGTGGCGTTCTGTGTTTAAATAAATAAATTGTTTGTTCGTACATTTACATTAAAATAATTCAATACACAGATTTTAAAACAATAACCGTCTTATTAATAAACGTGGACTAAGGTAAGATTAACTTTATGCCAAGCATTAGGTAGGTACTAACAAATTTGCGTATTAATAAACACGGAATAAGGAGAGATTATACTAATCTGACTCTAGTCTTGGACTAAAAGTTATTCCATGGTGCTAGCTAGTTTAAGGTCGGAGTAAGGTTGGATTAAGAGTGTATCCATGGCGACTACATTTATTATTTTTGATTGACATTTTGTTCGTTGTGATTTGATGATGAAAATTTTTAGTTTAATATAAATATATTGTACTAGACAGGAAACACTATTTCAGGAATTGGCATGAAGATGTGTTTAATACTTAGGTATTTTACTAACATTAGTATGAGACATACACTCGTCATCAGATGTATCTCTCATACTAATGCTGTTGCCCGTGACTTCGTCTGCGTAGCATTAGTACTCCTATATATAATAAAGCTAACTATAATAGCCTATTTTTAATGTCGCACTAATTATAGGGCCGCCTTACTTGAGAAATTATTAGTCCACCATACAAATTTCTACCTTCCTTGCCACCATTACATTGGATAAAAACTATCGTATGTCCTTCCCAGGGTCCCAAACTAACTCCATTGAGGTAATTATGTAATACATAATATCTCAATGACTAACTCCATCCAAAATCAGTTCAGCGGTTTAAGCGTGAAATGGTAATAGACAGACAGACAGAGTTCCTTTCGCATTTATAATATTTTATTATATGCGATTTAAATATGACAGATGTCACTTTGTCCGCTATTTTTCTTTCTTTTTCTACTTTATGTCCTCAAATTTCTTGGTTTCATTCACTGGTTCACTCTTTTTACTTTTAAATTGAACTGGGTTGCCATAGCTTACGCGTAAATCCAAGAGTAACAAATGAATAGTTAGTCCGAGGTTATTCCATGTTTATTAATAACATTGCTAAGCCTATGTTAATCCTTACTTACTCCGGGATTAGCTAGTCCAAGAGTAACTTCGGAGTAAGCTGGTAATACGTCATTTTTATTAATAAGACTGTAAATGTTGTACAGAGAGACAAAAACAAGGACGAACCGCTACCTCCTAAACTAGACCAGGGGCCTGTGTTTTATTAACTGCCTACCCCCATGAGATTTTATAACAAGATTTCGCTACGCTGATGGCACAACATTGTTTGCGACTAGTGCTGACCAAATGGAGGAACTACTTCTTAAGATGGAGCGCATGAGTCTTGCATTTGGATTGAAGATCAACCGGCGTAAGTCCAAAATAATGATTTGTGGACCGTAGCAACAACAACTCGCCGGGTGTGGCACAGATTGCCAACTGTGACGTAGTGCAGTCCTACATATATCTAGGCGCTATGATTGTAGGCAATGGCAGTTGCATGGATGAGGTGAAGCGCCGAATGGCGATGGCTAGAGGGGCAATGGGCAAGTTAAAAAAGGTATGGAAGAATCGCAAAATAACCAAAGCTACTAAGATCAGGCTCGTCCGTTCGCTTGTATTCCCCATATTTCTCTACGCGGCTGAGACATGGACACTACGAGAACTGGAAAGGAAAAAAATAGATGCTCTGGAAATGTGGTGCTGGAGAAATATGCTTGGTATTTCGTGGACAGAATTCCGCACAAACGTCTCCATACTCCAAGAACTCGGCATCAAAGAGCGTCTATCAGCAGTAGTACAGTCTCGAATACTGAAATTCTTTGGCCATGTCTCGAGGCGGAATAACGACTCCATTGACCGCCTAGTGGTGCAGGACAGAGTGGACGGTAACAGGCCACGCGGGAGATCACCGATGAGGTGGACTGATCAAATTAAGTCCGCCGTTGGTGGTCCTGTAAATGAGTGTGCCAAACTTTCATGTAACCGAGCTAAATGGAGAGAGATCGTGCGGCGAGTTACCACACCAGCGATTGGACAAAATTCATCGTGACCACGACCGCTCTGTCAAGAGCGAAACGAAAAAGAAGAGAAGACCCCCATGAGAAAAAGGATGATTTAATGTATATTTATGTGCAAAGTCGTTAAGTCACAGTCAAGTCGTAATCGGAGCTAAAATTGGAACATTCACAAATTCTTATTTATATTTAAAATGTGTGGCATTAACACATATTATTTTGAAACAGTACAGGCGCAGTACACACTGAATTAAATTTCGCTTACCTACATATATTTAAAGTTATTAATATTAAAATTGTCACAAAAAAAAACACACACGAACATCCATTTTCAAGCACAAATATTGCTATATTAATATTTGTCCTGAAGGCGGGATTTGAACCCGAACACCCTGTGTTCGTGTTCAAATCCCGCTTATAAGCCCGACCAGTGGTGTCTCATCCCATACAAAAAATCTGTGCCGACGTTCTATACTAATTATTCTGATTATTTTTTGTACATCGATCGCATTCAGTTCCGTTCCGTTCCTTTCCACGGATAAAGATGGTGATCTATCTATTGCCGTGGAACGAAACCAAACGCGATCGATTTACAAAAAATAATCGGTATAATCAGATGAAAAACGCTAGTTACGTCGGTACGGTTTCTTTGTATGGGATGAGGCATCTGTATGTTAGTATTATATTATCTGTGGCCCGACGATACTACAAACAGACATAACTTTATGTTCCAACAATATGTATGAGTTAATAAGCATACAGGCTAGATAAAATTGCTCAGCGAAACGCCACGGAAGGGGTAAGTACAGCTGTTCTATCTCACGAGGTCATCACAAGGGAACACACCAGCGAGATAAAAAAAACTATCCTTTATCCTGACCAGGGTTTCAAACTATCTCCATGCCAAATTGTATCCAAGTCGGTTAAATCCGTGTCGTGAAAAGTTAACATACAAACAAACAATAGTTACATTCGCATTTAGTATCTATGTGAAAGTTTGTATGCCTGCGTTTCAATCATGTAAATCGGCTGAATGGAATTGAATAAAATTTTGCACATACATATAGTTTATAACCTGGATTAACACTAAAGACACATTTTTCTCAATATCTCGGTATAATAATCCCTTGGGATTAAAAAAATACTTCTCACGCGGTCGAAGCCGCAGGCGGATGCTTGTATTTCATAATTTCAAGTAATTGAATCTGTATTATGGAGTCATCGACCGCCTATAGTGTAGCTACTTGAAATTATTAATTGAAAAATAAAACATTTTTGTTCTGCGGAGTTTCGCTGAATAATCAAATTCGACCAATTATTATATTAACCTTCAGTGTGTATTACACCTAATACAAACACTATTACAGTACCAGGCTCAAAGAATATTGACGCAGACACAAATCGATTTTGTAATAACGTACATAGCATAATGACCCCTATCTCCACAGCATAAGGCACACATTCAAATATCGCGAGAAAAAAGACGTAACTTTGAATTTTCGAATGTGACCGACTTTTGTTTATCTGATATAGAAATATGTGCGTTATGTAGTGGAGAGAAAGGTCAATATGCTATGTATCATTTTAGTAATTCATTTTGAATTTGTCTCACGAGTGCTTTGAGCCTTAATATGACACATTGAGTTTTTTATTATTAGTAGGCTCGCACTTGACCACAATCTCACCTGATGGTAAGCGATGACGTGGTCGACGGTGAAGCACGCTTGCCTAGAAGTAACCTATTCACTAGAGACTTAAAGAGTCATAGGTCTTAGCTATCGGGCAACACAGACTCCGGGAGGGAATTCGGGGGAGGAATTCCTCTATCCCTGTATATCAGTAACCGACTTCAAAAGGAGGAGGTTCTTAATCATTTCTTAAACTCAATATGTTACATTTTACAGGCGGGTACTGCAACTAATACATAAGCTTGTCACTTACAGCGGCAAGGATATATAAAAACATCAAATAACTTTATTATTATAAAATATGTACAATATGCATCGTTGATACTATTCATACAAGAAGACCGTTTAAATGACTACACAAGAGGGTAGTTGACAAAAAAATAGCTATTAAGTCCGTCAGTTAGATAACCTAAAAATATTGAACTCGTATTTTTCTTTTGGCACGTAAACAAAAAGTTACGACGATACAGTGCGTTGAAATATCGTGTGACGTCACGGTGTGTTACACTTTATACTGACAAGGTGACGTCACAAGCCCCCACTCCTAAACTTTGATGCGCTATATCTTTTTGATAAAGCAAAAAATACGTGTCCAATATTATTTGATAATCTCACTGACGGTTAGAATTATCATTTTTCTATCCCCATAGCAATATACGTAGGATAACTTCAATTTCATTTGCTTTCCTTAGAGAATCCATCTTTAACAGTTTACACATATCATTGTGTTGTATTTACATCTTTAATTGCATTTATTCGAATACCATTGTATCTGAGTGGGGTTTAAAAGTTCATTTTGTATATAAAAGGGCCTTAATAAACCTTGTGGACCCAGTAATGTTTACCAATAGTCGCTGAAATTGCGAGTAATTAAAATAAAGCGACCTTCTCGACACGCGATTCGTATATACGGACACAATTCCATTGGTATGCACTTGACATTTTCTTAGAAAATACATGCCCGATATAGCCTATCGACGCATTTGAATTGTGTCGCCCCATCAAGAAGGTCTCTTAATATTTTGTTAATGACTTTGTATTAGGGATGTTACGGAAGTGATGATAGCGGAACCAAAATCGGAAGTTTTAAATTTGGTTTATCGGAAGCGAAATCGATATCGGAGGCTGACGAAAGATGTATTAAAAGCAAGCAGGTTTAATAAAATAAAATAATACATACATTGTTAATCAACCTTTTAATATCAGCTCAAAAACAATACACCTAAACCAGGTGTTGACAAAAAAAAAACAAACAAGTTTTCTAAAATCTATAATTCTTAAGTTTTTAAGCGTAGACGCGGCCGCTGCCGACCTCCGATAACATCCGATTTAAAAGTTTCGGAACCGAAATCGGAGGTTTAAGAACAATCGGATGTTCCGAATCTTCGGAATCGTAATCGAATCTCCGTAACATCCCTACTTTGTATCATAATCGAGAATGTGACAGTACCCGGTTGACAAAACGCATCGTGTTTTAGAAAGAGTCTGTCTTAGAGCTGGTTTCTTAATTGGGCATATAGAGTTAAGAACGTATCAAAACGTACTTCAATGCCTAATTTTGAAATGTTTTCATGCTAAAGAGCTTGAACAAAAAATTACTTAATAAGGTAGTTGACAAAAATATCCATTTAGTTCGTTAGTTAAATAGCCAAAAAATATTGGACCCGTTTTTTTCTTTTGCCAAAAACAAAAAATTGTGACGATACAGTGCGTTAAAATGTCGTGTGATGTCACGATGTGGTATACTTTATACTGACAAAATGACGTCACAAGCTCCTGAACTTTGATGCGCTTTAACTTTGACAATTTTTATTTGTTTGATAAAGCAAAAAATACGTGTCCAATATTATTTGATAATCTTACTGACGCACTAAATTGAATATATTTTTTCTACCCAGGAAACAACCCTATTAATAATTGCAACACAGACGAACTCTTTCTAAAACTTCATCAGTCATATCACCGGTGTCTCATCCCATACAAAGAATCCGTGCCGACGTACTGTACTTATTAATTTTTGTACATCGATCGATCGCGTTTGTTCCGTTCCACGGATATAGATGATCTATCTATCGCCGTGGAACGGAACCGAACGCGATCGATTTACAAAAAATAATCGGTACAATCAGATGAAAAACGCCAGTTACGTCGACACGGTTTCTTTGTATGGGATGAGACATCTGTATGCTAGTATTATATTATCTGTGGTCATATGAATACTGTGTACTGTATTTCAAGTATTTAAAAATGACATGTAGCATACTGACAAGTCATTTTATGACAATCCGTGTGGGAATATCCATCAATTTATTTTTTATGAATATCGATTCGTATCGATTCAAATTAGCCATTTTAGCATCGTAATGACTATTGTACTGTATACAGTGTATTTAAATCGCATGTATGCTTTATGCAATTTGAATGACTTTTCGTTAAAAACTACTTAAAATTAATAATTAAAATCTAAGCTCTTATATTAAATTTACAAGTTTTTTTTTTCTTCAATATTTACAATTGTCCGAAATGATTAGTTTAAGTTAAAATATGGTATTGAAATTAGCAGACTGATTCGCTGAATAAACATCATGCATTTATGCAAGTGATTAAGAAAATATACAATGTGTCATGTCTTAAAACGGTGAAGGAAAACATCGTGAGGAAACGTCCTAGTCCTAGAAATTTTTGTCCAAGAACAAAAAATTCGAAGACATATCACATCCACCAACCCGCACTGGGCCCGCGTGGTGGATTACGGCCCATTCCCTCTCACAGAGAGGAGGCCTGTGTCCCAGCAGTGGGAACATTATAAGGCTAATGATGATAACAATGTGTCTGGACTTGTAGTAATACAATTTTAAGGCCGTAAAATACACTTAAGGTTACACTAGTCAACGGCACGAACTATTTTGTGCGCGAGGTTAAAATGCATTTTATATCAACCGACAACACGTGCGGAAGAGATAGATGCTGTGATGAGCAGTAGGAAGCTAGTTCGCGTACGAATACACACTTTTGCAAATTTGTAGCGAAATGGATAATGATTTAGGACGAAACCGAGCGCGCGAAATTTTATAAACAGACCTTTGGTAGTCTAGATATCATGAAAAAACTACTAAATCGTACTAAAGTGTTAGTTGAATATTTTTGTTCGATTATCTATGCTATGACTGTAAAAATTACTCAAATAATTATTTTCGTTTTTTTTTACTGAAATATTTACAGTACAACTACTTTCTTTATGCCCCTCGGCAATCATCGCATTTCCGAATACAAACGAATGCTAATTTCCAGGCCATCAATTATTAGACTTATCGTGTATAATAATTTGAATTCAGAACTAAGCACTTTTTTGTTGTTTTCTTTTGATTTCCATGTGAAATATATAGAGCTGTAAAAATAGACAGATTTCCTCCCATTTTGAAAATAAATTACATTAAGTTAAAAGAGTATTAACAACTCTATATACTTCCAAGTTAATTGAGAGCGTCCGGTCTGCACCAAGTGCAAAGGGCTCCTGATAGAAATCCGACGACTGACGAAACACGAAGTTTGCCGAGCGACATTAACAAAATGTTTGTACTGTAATTTTTTGTGAAGTAAATAAAGTTCGATATTGTATCTTAGATGCCTTATGACTTAGGTTATTGTGCATTAGGATCAACCTTAGTATTACAATAACCAAAAACCAATATTGATAGTTTTCAAAAAGGTAGAAGCAGTTAATCGTCAAGAAATACGTTGCGTTGGTTAAGAGGAAACGGGGGCAGAGAGCGCAGACTGAATTTCCTTAGTAAAAAGTAATAATTCGAGGTTTGGCTCTCGTCTCTTTCCTCCTCCAATATTGGACCAATTTTAAAAGATATTCCGTAAACTGAAAATTAAAGATATATACTATGTCCCTATGTTTTCCTTTTTGATGATATATTATCATTAGAAGCACTAGAGCCCTCAAAAAATGCTCAAAATTGCGCTGTCAACAGAGGCTTAGTGTACAAATTTGACAAATATAAATGAAAAAAGTAAAACATAGGGACATAGTATATATCTTACTTTACCAGTTAATGGAATATCTTTTAAATTGGTCCAATATTGGAGGAGGAAAGAGACGAGAGCCAAACCTCGAATTATGACTTTTTACTAAGGAAATTCAGTCGGCGCTCTCTGCCCATATTTCCTCTTAAGGTTGCCGGGATCCGCTGGATGCGAGACGCACGAGACCGGTCAATGTGGGAGCCTATGTCCAGCAGTGGACGACTTTCGGATATGACGATGATGTTGGAAAACAGTCAATCAGTCTGCTATTTACGTAAAATACAGATAATTTTAGTTGCTATTATAATCACACTGAAAGAGTCTATGTTTTGATGTGTGGGCGGGCCGGAGAAAACATAACTCCTGTCTGTCCGTAGCAAACATAAAATAAAGTTTGTTCTGTCTGTTTCTCCGCTTATTTATTCTAAACCACGCAACGGATTTTGGTACAGTTTTCAACAACAGAAAGATCGTTAAATGAGGAAGGTTTGTGTATATAACTCTGGTGAATATGGCCGATAACATTACCACAACCTTATTCAGTCATACCTTTATTAACTTCGATATGAAAACTCAGGAATCTCTGTGAAAATATCCATTAAGTTAGACTAAAAGACTATTCAAAATTTCATTAAAACCAGGAGAGATAACCATAAGCTCTTAGAGCAGGGTTATTTCGAGTGTGCGTAAGGGACAGATGTATATGACTTGTATACATCTGTCCCTTTTACCCAGTCGCACCATGATAGTTTTGAAACGTCATTGTAAGCAGATAATAATCTCCTAAAATGGCGTTAACGACACGACAATAATTAAAATCAAGGTTTTGATAGTGTTCTGTCTAAATGACTTCAATTTAAAAAACCGGCCAATTGCAAGTCGGACTCGCGCACGAAGGGTTCCATACCATTATCGCAAAAAAATCAAGATTCTTGTATGGGAGCCCCATTTAATTATTTATTTTATTCTGTTTTAGTTTATCTGTATGGCAGCAACAGAAACACACCATCTGTGAAAATTTCAACTGTCTAGCCATCACGGTTCATGAGAGACAGCCTGGTGACAGACAGACAGACAGACGGACCGCGGAGTCTTAGTAATAGGATCCCGTTTTTACCCTTTGGGTACGGAACCCTAAACACAAGCCTTCTTTAAAAACTTTCTACTTTAAGACACTACATTAGTCACAACGGATTTGAATTTCTCTGAAGGTGGCCCTGCAAACCATTGCGCAAGAAACAGTTTGTCATCGAGCATACTGCATACAGTAAGCGAGATAGGACGATGCGACAAACGTAAGCGAGTGAAAGAGGCAGTTATACAATGTCATCTTCACCTTCAACATTGACACAAAATTTTTTCAGCTAACTTCAGAGACACAAAGATCCGCTGTGACTACTAAAAGTCCAGTTAATAAGTCCAAAGTTATTAATTTTAGGAAAATGTTTTACGCGCTTTAGATCATGTCAAACGTAGTTCTTATCACAACCTTTTATTTAACCTGTCCCGTTGTCTGTGTGTATGTAATCAAACCTTGCAAGTAAAATCAGCCCCAGATCCCGGTATTCGATTGAGCTAAAATTTCAGTTTATTAAATTTTTCGGTATGAAACCTTATTTTACTCGTCTTAACGTAGAAACAGAACATTCAACGGACAGACATACTCCTCAAAAATAAAACGAACGCGAACAGATCGATGAGCCACCCACACGTCAGGAGGAACCAAAGTCTTAGCACTTGGTGCGCAATGCTCGGTGTCCGCCAAAGAACACATACAATAAACACTATTCTTTCTCCGACTTCTTCCGTTTCCTCTTCTCTGTCTTCTCAACCTTCTTCTTCTCCGTCTTCTTTGGGACAGCGACGGGTTCCACCTCAGGTTGGAACTCTTGTTTCCGTTTTTTCGGGGGTGGTTTGATGGGTGATTTTTCGGGTTTCTCTGGGGTCGGTGCTAGTATCTCCTTTTTCGAGGATCGGAGTTGTTTCGGCGACGGTACGTCTTCTTCCGACGTGGACTTGTTCTTCTCCTGGTTCCTGCGTGTCGTTCTGGTCGGTTTCTTCTCGTCGTCTTCGCCCGGTATGCCGAGTATCTCGGCCCACTGGTCAGGCGGTGGGGTCGGTTGTTTCCGCTCGTCTTCGGTTTCTGTCGGCTTCTGGGGGACAGACGGAGAGTTGTGAGGGTGTTGCTGATGTCTTGGTGTTTATATCCACAATATTGTTTTGTTTATTTTGATTACAAGCGTGTGTTAACTACTTGATAGTGATGCCAACCGTGTCTTGAAACTTTAGAATCTCATGTAATTCAAGTTAATAATCGGCTTCAAAGTTAAACAACGCAAGGAATCAAATAAAGACACTGTATTTCTAATTTTCTATGACGGCTAATAAGTAACTATACATTATTCTCCGCTCAGCAAAAGAAAGGCTCTATAAAAAGGCTCAGCAAAATATTGTGGATATAACTCATCAGTACATACATTTAAAAAAGCGACTCTGCATCGGACATTTATTTACTGACAGACACGGCCTTAGATTAAAAAATAAAGTCAAAATGTAAAGAAAAACTTATTTTAAATACAGATTATTGTAGACTTTTTAAATTAAATAAATTTTCTCGTTGACAAGGGTCGTCTGCAGCTCTGCATTCGTTCAAAATAAAAAGAAAATGAACAAATGAACGATGCATCGCACGACAGACAATCGCAAGTCACATTGAAGAGTTTTTCTAAACTGCAGAGTTTATTTGACTCTGCAGGGTTTTAAGTCATTTGTTATTTTTCACTTGACATTTTTGTAGAAGCATGTCGACGTTTGAAGCCACATTTCAGAGCTCCAAGATTCCCTAAGGCCGTGTGTCATAAGCTGCGGGCGTTTCCTACCAAATGCTACAGAGCGTGTAAGGTCACATTTTAATATAAATTAAAAAGAAGTTATTTCAAGCTGCAGACTTTTTCTGCAGAGTTTTATTGTGGATTATTGTTTCTGTCAAATAAATATAAAAATAAAATATTTTTATCTTGAATAGTGTGTATTTCAGAACTTAATTTGGACAATAGAGAAAATAATATGCTGCTTAAAAGTTGCTATACAGCGTTACGATTAGCCCGTAATGTTGTACGGACAAAACGATGCAAATGAGCAAATCCAACAAGGAATAGCTGGCTATCATCTATAAACCATTTTTTTATTAATCTTGTAAGGCGAACATTCACATCATCATCATCAATATGAGGGCTTCTTTCAAAATATTCAACATGCATTAATGTTATAACCGAAATAATATATCCAGGCAGTTGTACGAAAAAGATAACAATGAATATCTGTAAAAGGTTTTATATAAAATCCCATACACAAAGATATGTATTTATTTTCTTAAATTGTCCCACAGCAAGGCAAAGCTCCTTAGCCAATTTTTTACGGATTTGCCCTCGGTTTCTGAATTGAGAATTTGAAGTTGATATAGCTCAAGTTCTACTTTAGCCTGAAAACCTGTATTTTTTTTGCATTAAAGTATGATTTGACACGATTTAACTCCCGACATCCACCAAGCCGCACTGGGCCCGCGTGGTGGATTATGGCCCATCCCCTCTCATAGAGAGGAGGCCTGTGTCCCAGCAGTGGGAACATTAATAGGCTGATGATGTGATGTTATTTAACTCCAAATACTCAATTCAGAACCGGCCCTTAAGACACTATAAAGTATGGATATTTTATTATCCTTTACTTCGTAATAACCACACGGTTTTATAACCCATACTTTTATGAGCCCTTTTTAAACCAATATGTAAGGGTAAAGAGAAAATTCAGAGTCAAAGCAGATTTAAAAAAATAAACATACCATATTGACCACTATTTCCACAAAATTATGCACAGATTTAGTCCAGATCAAAACGACGATCGCATTAGAAAATTCAAATAACGCACGTGTGGAGATAGGGGTCAATATGCTATGAACATTCTTAGAAATTAGTTTCGACTCTGCGTCGAAATGCCTTAAGTAAAATAATGTTTATCAATGGAAGAAGAACGCCGCATGATGATGATGATAATTATGTTTTATCCACCTACTAAACTTAACCATCCCCATTAACAAAAAAAAAATCCAAATTATTAAGAAAAAACAATCATCCACAAAAAATTAAGCTATCAGCACACGAAACAATCTCAGCATCGACAGAGACATGGGTCCAAGTCGCTGCAGAGTTGGATTGTGTGAGACGGTCTTAATGAGTAAAATGTGACCCTAGAAATAAAACATTGGTTACGCCCCTGTGACTGAGAATGCACTGTAAGTGGTGTAGCAATACATACATTTTTATTTTTCGTACATCAAAAAAAAATGACACTGCCCACATATTGTCCTGGTTCCAGTTTGGCCGATGTGTAAATTGTTTTTTACAAGAGACTACTTTTTAAATGCCCTATCTAACTCTGAAGATAGTTTATATTTTTTGTTAAAAATTAAAATTTAAAACATAAGAAAACTAACGATATTTTTGCTTGACAACAGATTATTTTAGTTACCAGATTTTTTTTTAAATTCTGAGCATAAAATCAAGAAATAAAAAACCAAAAAAATCCAATAATTTCAAAAATGACCTTAGTGAGCCCTAAGTCGACCAAATCACAGTTTAACCCCCAGACAATGCGTAAGGAGTGTCAAATGCCAAATGCGACTTTCCTAATATAATTTACGTGCTACATCACACCCTACAGTGCACCCGAGCCTGTCCGATGCAGTTCGCCGCAAACACCACACGTCGCTCCGTTTGTCCGCACCATTCTCAAAAACTATGCAATTCTGCAACCAACACGTCACTGCATTAACTCACTGCACTTGAAGCTATCATTATTTTTTCCTTTCGAATGGGATAGCTACGCTACCCGCAGGTTATGACAGTCGGCATAGAAACAAATAAATCCGAGAATTTTTGCCTTAAAGATCAGGCGCGTTTTCTTAATCCGCTACTGTAAAATCCTTCTTCTTGAAAAAAATGTACAGGTAATTCACCTGCATTCAGTTGCTTTTAACGGGTTCAAAAAGACGCTTAACGAAGCCATTGTTTTTGCCGCCATTCTTTAATACAAACCTGGACAATGTTTTGAGTGCGTTGCTAAAGAGCGCAACCGTAAAAGTGTGATACCGTAGTCGACTGCAGGAGGCGTGTTGCTGCGACAATACTGGTTTCTATGTATTTCTATGAAATACTTTCAACAGCGAGCGACACTTTGCCTGCCTAGAAATACATAAAAACCAGTAGAGTCAGCCTCACAGCCATGCAGCCTGCAGGCGGCTAAGGAATCACACCTTAATTAGAGATTTTGGTGACCATAAAGGTTTTTTTAACAGACTCCAAAAAGGAGGAGGTTCTCAAATGGACTGTATTTTTTTTATTCAGCTATCTTTTTCGTTAAAAGCTTTAAAAGCAGAATGCATAGATGGCTTTGTGATGTGTCTTTTTATACCCTGTTAAATTCGGGCTGTCGACCGATAAGGTCGCAGATGTAGGCGCTAACGTCCATAATGTATAATTGCAACTTGATACCATATATATGTCTGTACCGACCGGCAATCAACTTAAGACCCAGGTATGCTACCTGGATTTATTGGATTTCAAATAAATAAAACATCATCGGGGATTGAAATCGAAATCATCAAAAATAATAATAGAGTTCCAATTTTTTATTTGATCATGGACACAAGGCAAGAGGGGAGGATTTAAAAAAATTAAAATATGTTGTAGATGTAAATAAGAAAAGTAAATGAGGTACCTAATCAAAGAAAAATAATAATTCTGATTACAAACTAGATACGTACCCGGGTCACTTTGAAGACGACGCCATTAGTGAAACACCCTTATAATATACAGGATAGGGTAAATAAAACAAGGTTGATATATTTTTATTAACAAGCTAGAATAAAATATCACACATTTTCATTATTTATTTTATAGATCCATGTTTGATTTATTTGTATTTATTGCGTGAGACTCAAAACTCACGATGTTCGAATTAATACGGCTTATTTGAAACTAAGCCATTCGAATACTATCAAATCTAAAAAATAAATAATAATGATCGAAACAGACAATATTATTATAAAGTGTTTTAAAAAATAAAAGTCACAAAGTCCAGCGAATTTCTAAGTAATATATTTAAAATGTCCGACGCAGTTTCGCTTTTAAAAAATATTAAAAACTATCGCTCTGCAGTCTGTGAAATATGACATTTATCGACTAATTTAATACTCACGACGCCTCTGTCATAATATTTGCGACAAAATGTCGAAAAGATATTATGGCGTAATCCTAGAAAAAAAAACTTCAATAGAATTACCCATAGTAAAAAAAAACTCGTTGGGCGTACAAATGACGAAAGGAATAGGTATGAAAAAAAAAACAAATTTGTTATCATTAGAAGAAAAAAAAAAAAATTGTGTAACAATTTTGTGTACAATAAAATATATTCTATATTCTAAACAGAATCGATATTGACCAAAATATTAGAAACAACTATCTATCCCTCTAGCATAAATTTCCGTTTTCTATGGCAGCTGTAAGGGCGTCGTGGTGTATTAAGTGCTTTTAAGAAAACCAAAATAAAAGTTGAAAAAAAAAACAAATTCACGAAAGAAATAGGGGAAGTATTAGTCCAAATTGCTATCCTTTTTGCTCAGCGAAACAATCATGAATTTTGAAAAAAGTTGACAGACAGCGTCGTGAGCAAATTGTAAGAAAAAAGTAAAATAAATTAGGTTACAGTTTCAACCGTGCACAACAGATGTGAAATTATTCATATCGGTCTCAATTTCGTAAAGCCTTTCTCCAACAGTATCGAAGATTAAAAAAACTAGCATCACTCTGGATGAGTTGAGTTATTTAATTTTAACAAAATCAAATAAAGTAAACAGATCAACATACTTATAAAAAAACTCTGCAGAATGAAATTCAAGTCTGCAGAGAGTGTGTATTTCGACCTGCAGAGTTTTTATTTCAGTTTTCTCTGTACTGTTTTGTGCACTGTTCAACCACGACCTAGTACTACGGTACTTACGTCTCCCTTCTCTTTCTTCTTATCCTTCTTGACGTCCTTCTCTCCCTTCTCCTTGTCCTTGTCTCGCTCTTTCTCTCGCTTCTCCTTCTTGCCGCCGGTGCGTTCTCGCTCTGTAATCAGATGGAATTGTGTGAGACCCTACTGATTAGGAGGATTTTAAGTGCAAAGCTTGGGTTTTCTAAGCAGTATATATGAAATCAATAAATTTTGTCTGTTAGTCACTAAGAATCAAAACAAAACCGAGCCACGTCTTCGCGGGGAAAGGCGAGGGGAAGGTCGCAAACATAATTTCTTAAAAGTTTCGGCAGGCAATTTATTTTTTGTGAAAAATTAAATATATTATTTTTTTAGTCGTGGTACATCACCTAAAGGATTGACGGAATACCCATAATAACTTAAAACAGGTATAAGCGACATAAATTAACAAAAAATTTATTAATTTAAATGTAACTATAAAAAAAATTGTTGTAGGAAGTTTGGTTTACCTACAACAATTATTTTATATACTTCGTATTAAGCGGCTGGTCAATTTAATTATGCGGACTTATACTGAAGTAATCCACTGAATAAAATAAAATAAAAATTAAATTAGTATAAAAGTGGCGTATTAAAATTGGGCCCAATTAAAATGTTTCTACGTGCTGCAACTGTGTGAGTGTGTGTGAGCTTGTGTGTGTGTCAAAGTCAAATTTTAATTAGGCCATTATGCGGCACTTTTGATCGCCAAAAATTTAAATTTATTAGTAACTAGCTGACCCGACAAACTTTGTTTTGCCATTAAAACACCAAACATTCATCTATCCTACTCTACCTACCCTACCTACCCAACCCTACCTACCCTACCATACCTAAAAAAAATAAAAAAAAAACTTCACAAAAACCATCTGTTAAATAGTCCGAACAAAGCCTAAACATTTGGTTTGGATAGGTGAACCGGTTCTTGAGTTATAAAATTACAACGAAAAGTGGCATTGATTTTTTTATATATATATAGATAATAATTGATTCTACCTTCCATTCAGTAAAGTAGCTTGTTATGGAGAAGAACGGACAAGAAACTGCAAACTTATTTAAAAAAAAAGTGCTTCACAATATTTACATACATACATTAATTCACATAGGTGAGGACGATGCACCCAGACTAATACTACTATACTGCGTATAGATATAAAGTATTATAAACACTAACAAGTAAATTCATTAGGAACATGGTTCTCACATAGTTACAAATATTGCAAACAGGTAAATTACCTAATACAGTGTAATGTGAGTGTTGTATGTGTGCGTGTGTGGTTAAAATTGTTCCAACAACAATCTCAAATTTAAAAAATAAAAATAACTCACTCTTCTCCTTCCCATCCTTCTCCTTCTTCCGTTCTTCTTTCACCATCTTACAATACTCCTTGAAGTAATCTTCTCTCATATTGCTACTCTCCACGGCCTTGTAGCGTACGTCCATGTCAATTTTCTTCTTCGCGTCGAGCCAGCGAGCGTGTCTGTCTACCACCTTTTCTTTAAGCAGCGCAATGAAGTCGATTTTCACCTATAATGAGATAATCGACCGTTATTCAATGAAATGATTGGCGCTTTTTTTTAAAAGTGGGTTCTTTTCGATTGGTTTTCAGGAATTTTGGTTTTTATATTGGTTTCTGTGGTTGTCGGGCTGTGGTTGGCGAGAACAAAATATTATAAGATCGGGTTTGGTTTCCCTGAAGTGTAGGCAGATATGAAGGAGATAAAGTAATTTAGACTTTTAAATAAATGGGTGAAAACAATTTGGACTTTTAACAAATTAGTGAAAAGACTTATCTAAATTCAGTAACAGGTGAAAATAATTTAGACTTTTAAATATATCTTGTATATTTTGTTATTTTTAGGGTTCCGTACCCATAGGGTAAAAACGGGACCCATTACTAAGACTATCTGTCTGTCACCAGGCTGTATCTCATGAACCGTGATAGCTAGACAGTTGAAATGTTCACAGATGATGTATTTCTGTTGCCGCTATAACAACAAATACTAAAAACAGAATAAAATAAATATTTAAGTGGGGCTCCCATACAACATTGCGATTATGTTACGGAAGCCTTCGTACGAGAGTCCGACTCGCACTTGGCCGGTTTTTTAATTGTTATTTTTTTTAATAGTTAAAAGGTACTTTGATTAAATTTAATGACTCCGAGGATAATCATTTCAGACAGTAAATTAAAAATGGCTTTAAAATAATATCTCGACCTGAGAAGCATAAGGTTAGGATGTCGAGATTGAAGCTATAGAAATTCTATTGCATCAATCTCGACATCCGACCTTATGCGTCTCTGGTCGAGATAACAGAATTCAGTACAATCGACATCTCCCCTGTAAACCCCGCAGAGGTATACAGAGATTAGACACCTCTGACACTCTCACATTTCACCAACAATGTCATCCGATGTAAATACAGGAGGGTAGGATTAAATAAATAACAAAATCAAATACTAATTTGACACATCAAAACAATTTTACAAGATTTACAAGGCACACGTGAGTGGAAACGCCAGGAGGGGACGCCCTAGAGGGACTTACAAGGATCTTATTGGTGAGTTCTTCAGAAGGAAAACGATCATAGTAGGTGGAGTTCTATAGTGTCTGTCTACCCTCATGGAAAAAAGGTATTAGTTTATGTATGTACGTTTACAAGAATCACAGACAAACACCAGCCCGAAAATTGAACAAAAAATAAAATAAATTCGCTGAGCAAACTCCTGAAAACCAGTCGTGTATGTACCCAACACGCACAGAGCTAACGACGAAACAAGCTGAAATAAATTGTTTTAAATGATTAGAAGCTGAAAAGCCAAAAAGTATTTATTAAAAACCTGTGGAGCGAAAAAATCATTAATTCTGAAAAAAAGGTTGCATTAGTATTATTTTGGTTTTTGGTAGACGGAAGTATGATATTGTTTAGTTGAACTTGGCTCTTTTAATATTTAAATCGTATCAAAAATCTTTTAGTAGCTTTTCTCAAAAAATAATGGACACATTTTGGTTTAAAACAAAAACCGGCCAAGCGCGTGTCGGGCTTTGCACATTTAGGGTTCCGCTCCAAAGAAAAAAACAGGTTTTGCAATATATTGATATTTGTATATACGTAAAAATAAACATTGTCATCAAATTTCAAGTTCATAGGTCAATGGGAAGTTTAAAAATTCTTCGGAACAAAATTTTGTGACAGACGACGGACAGACTGACAGACATGTGAGTGAGAGCAATAGGGTTCCGTTTGCACCCCTCGGGTACGGAACCCTAAAAATATACTTGAGTAAAAACTAAAAAAAAACTTTTACACACGATTTTTATTGTACTTTACTATTTCTAAAATGACCTGGTCAGGCGCTTTTTGGGTTTTAATACACGTCAAAATTTAAAAAAAAAAAGACATCGGTGTACTTTTGTGCATCATGTTTAAATTCGACATGGTGCATTTTACCAGTCTCATTTAACATAGGCGGACAAATTGCCATTACAGACACAATAAAATCTATATTTTGGACTTGGGAGTCGAACCCATGACCACACTTGGATTAAAATCAAATAACAACATTTTTTCATATACCAGGACTTGAACCTGAATTTTGAAACAACGTGCTAGACCCTTGTTTTAGACAATATCCAAAAACATAGCACAAACGGGAGTTGAACCCGATTTAGGCAATAAAATTCACTGCTACTGATTTTAAAGAATATTTACAATTAGAACAATACGCCACACGTTGAAATTTCTGGGATTCGAACCCAGACACCTTTATTATTATGGCATCTATGGGGATATCAAATATATAATACTTGTAATCATATGATTAAATTATAAATCTGTTAATTGTTTTAACTAATCATAAATTTTAACAGTTTTCATAAATAGAGCCCTATATTTCTTAACACACGGAAACAACAAATCCGTCTGCTAAAACAGGCGATTTTATTTATAACCATTTTTGGCAGTGTCCTACCAAAAATGGCCGTGTATCTTCATCATTGAAGATTTGCAGTCTCTTTTGGAGAATTGAGACTACTTATAAATCAAAATTTTATTTTCTGGTAGTTAATTAACCAGAAAAAAACTTTAAACGAACAGAGTACTTATAGAATAATATACACGAAATACCAGCATTACAATAAAAAAAAAATTGCCACTGGAGTCGAACCAGCGCCTCAATTTTTGGGTTATTATTAGCAAGCAAAGCCGCATTAAAACTTAGTCTTCTGAACAAATACTTCCGTTTACCAAAAATATATAAAGTATTCCTAAGTCTGATCTTTCTATACTCGTATAAAAATTGAACCAATCTTACGGATGAAAAATTCAAAATAATTTGTCTTCTTAACTGTTTTTTTTACCACCTACCAAAATATGACGGTTTGGGCGACCATGGAATCGAACCAAGGGCGTGAGTGAATTTCTTATTGTGGTGGCCAAAAAAAGATTGTCCAAAAATTATAATTTTTCTGTTAATAATTTTAAATAATAAGGTTTGTAAACGAAATGAAGGTGAACCTTTTATCATTAGAATTGAACACAATCTCAGATTGGTATATAAATAACACCGTTCAACCTGGGGTTCGAACCCATGGCCATATGCTCAGCAGTCGTATGCTTTGACTGTTTTTAGATATAAATACAATATTTTTATGTAGGCACACCACAGACATAGGTTTTGCGACATGCCTTTTTCAGCAATTTTCAAGAAATATACTCCACCGGTAAAATTGATTCAATTTTATTCCTTTAAAATGTTCTATTATGATTCTTTACAATTATTATTATAGTTTATTATTGAAAACAATAGTCTTAACATCAGTTAAATATTTAATTTAAACTTGAATTAATTTAATATTTATTTGTATTATAGAATATATACGTCCAAAGAGAAGAAGGATAAACTAAAAACGATTCAGTTTTGTCAAAATCTTCTAAAAGGACGCTCAGATTGAAATGAAATCGAAAAAAAAATGCTGAAAAAAAAGTATTAGTATACCTATTTTTTTTTTTTACTGATTTCTTTTTATATTTACATATATAGTGACGTTTTTAGGACCCATCACCAATACTTAAGGCTGGCAACACGCTCAGACGTGAGTGTCGCCAGCGCGCTAAATTATTTTCGTCCACTTTAAAGCTTGGCAACACTGCCTGTACTTAGCATCGCATGCAGGAATCTTGAAGCTCGTAGTGGGGGAGATATTCTCTATATAATAATAAATGAAGATTTTTTATGGCGGGAAAAGAAGCTACATTACATTTTATTAAAGCCTAGAAAAAACAACACCCTTTTCTATTTTAACTATACAGGACGTGTAAAAAAAATATTTATTTTTGTTTTCTTTCGCTCCTTTTCCCAACATAGAAGGCAGTGTTTCCAGACATATTTCGATTTCTAAATTGTTTGTTAATTGTACTGTAATTCATGACTGATTGATTGAGCTGCTTAAAATATGTCTAACCTTTAAATTTCTCGGTCGACGCGACGTGGCCTATTGACGATTATATTAATTCAATATATCCCAAGTTATTATTGCTCTAGAGTATTTTAAAATATTCATAATTTGTGCATTTTCTCTGGTTTTAAAAAAATAAAGTCGAAGTCTGCTCTATACTATAAATAAAATCTTTTTTTTTTATAAATTGGACATTTTGGCCGGAGAAGGCAAAATTCTAAGAACGTCGGAAAGCTATGGGGAGACCTCAAAATAGGTTAATATCGAAATAAAATAGGTTTATTATTTCAAATGAATAGGAAACAAAACTATATCTGAGGAAGAATTTAATGTTCAACCTACCGCCCAAAATTCACGATAAAATAAGTCATTAATTTTTTATTTATTATTTTATAGGCTCGCGTTTGTCCACTAGCTCACCTGATGTGGTAGACGGTGAAGCACGCTTGCCAAGAAGTAACCTATTCACTAGAGACTTAAAGACCCCCAGGCCAATTGTTATTGCGGGCAATAGTTTAACCAAACAGCCTCAATCTCATGGCAACACTTGTGCACAGATCGTCAATAGGCCAGTCGCGCGGCCGCGCGCCGTCCGCTCCGCTCGCTCGCTCCGCTCCGCCGCCGCCGCTCTGCTACCCACAAACAACGGAGCTACTATTTTGCCTTTTAAAGCTAAAGGGGGAGTTGCGGTCGTGTTGTCGTGAGGAGCCTTTTGTTTTGATAATATTTGTAATATAAACTATTATTTATGTATTTTTTTCAAAAGTTTTTTTTTTTTAATTTTTGTTATTTTTGAAAAATATTTTTTTTTTTTTAATTTTTATTTATTTTTGATAGAGAAAAATAGTTTAAAATTAAAATATATTATCACATTGGAAGGCTTACATCAAGAAACACAACCGTCATTAAGAAAAATGTTTTAAAGATAAAAAGTCGTCATCATTTATCAATTATTAATTATTAAATGTTACTCAATAATAAATCAAAATGCTTCATAAAAAAAATGTCTTTGATATTGTTTCAAATTTATTACGTTGAATTAATGAACTGAGTGAAATTAAATTAAATCGTATATTCAAGTTTTATTGTCCCTGATCAGAAAAAAAGTTTTTTTTTCTACTTGATACAAAAAGCTAAAAAATAACTTACAAATATATTTTTTCTGCGCAGGTAGAAACGTTTTATATTAAACAAAACAATATCAGAGACCTTAAAATTCAAAGAAAAAAAAGCTAAAAATTCATTTCAAAATTCAAGTTATATCAGTTTTGCAAAAAAATATTTTTTATAATTCGCACAGCAGATTTTATTAAAAATAGTAATATTATTGTTCAGGGAATCGAACCCAGGTTCTGAATAATAATCAACTAAATCACAAATCTTAATCAGGAATCGAACCTGATACGATTAATCACCAACAAGCTAAACATAAAAGAAAACAGAAATAAATAAATTACAGAAATAATCTATTATCCGGGAATCGAACCCAAATACTCAACGATTACAATCTGTTAATATAAGTTAATTATTCAAAAAATCTGCTTATACGATTCTGATTGTCAAAATATCATATTATTTATTTAAAAACACTGTACACATAATATATTAAAATTAAAATACACATTATAACATTTTATAAAAGTTTTTGAAATTTTAAATAAATTCTAGTATTTTTGAACACGCCGTATGACCTAATACTGGACAAAGTCTTTAATAAAAAACAAACTTAGGCTTAAAAAAATATTTTGCCTAATTCCTATGTCAATTATTTTATCTTTTTTTTCAATCACGCTTAGACAGCACGAATTTGAATAAAAGTGACTATTATAATAATAATAATGTACAAATGCGTGTAAAAAGAGGAGAGGGCAAGAATGGCAAGTGTCAAGATTGCTGACAGCACACATTAGAACATTTAACTATCATGATTTGATGATCACAACACGATATTCCAGCCTGTAACTATCCCACTGCAGGGCAAAGGCCTCTTCTCATACAGAGAAGGCACGAGCATTCACCACGTTTTAATGCGTTTTATTTTTATTTTTTTCTAATAGTTGTAGCGGTTCCGGAGATTATCCAACACGTAGGAACAAACTCACAAAATTCACACTCCCTCCAAGCCATTTATATTCCAAAAATGACTTGACTGAGTAATTATGAGTAAACTAATGGTTCTTCCAGGCTTTGTTCATCTCGAATAAAATTTGTCGCGAAGGAAAAAGATTAGTATAGATTTGCTAAAATCGCCATAAGGTAATGCCTTAGCAAGCGTGATGACCTTGCAAGACTTGTTAAGCCAATAGAATATTTAATTGTCATGCTGTAATGTTCAATACCTTAGAACAGGGGTCGCCAATTACTATCATTTGGGTTCCGTTTCTTAAAAATAATATGAAAGTTCGCAGACCATAATTTTACGTCAAGTATCAAGATTTTATTGAAGTATTTATATGAAAAATATATTTTTACTGCCTGAACTATCCGTCCAAAATTTGGACTAAAGTTGACGCAGGCTATTGTCCAGATCATCATCAAAAAATCTACTCGGAAATTGTATTGTACTGATAAATGAAGCTCCACACAAAAGGTGCGGATACAGACAGCGGTCCGCCATATGGTGACTCCTGATCTATAACCTAGAAAACGTCTTCATCGTCCACTGCTGGACATAGGCCTCCCCCAAGCGTCGCCACATTGTCCGGTCCCGTACGTCTCGGCCCACCTAGTGGGAGCCCTTCCAGCGCAGTCGTAGTAAGCGATTAGAGTTGTTGCTAGAGCGGTTCCCCTGCCGACTGACCTGTTCCCTGGCCTTGTCCTTGTCCTCCTTGTCCCGGCGGCGCAGCTCTGCCAGGAACTCGTTGAAGCAGAGCTCCCGCTCGCGCGCCTTGTCTATACCTTTGTAGCGCTCGTCACGCCCGTGCTTCGTGCTGAACTCGGAGAACGACGACCTGAGGGGGGAATTTCATTCATGTAATACTGTTGTTTAAGGGTACACTAGTCGACGGCACGAACTATTTTGTGCGCGGGGTTAAAATTGCATTTTATATCAACCGACAACACGTGCGGAAGGGATAGATGCTGTGATGAGCAGTAGGAAGCTAGTTCGCGTACGAATACACACTTTTGCAAATTTGTAGCGAAATGGATAATGATTTAGGACGAAGGCAGTCTAGATATCATGAAAAAACAACTAAATCTGTTCGAAATAAAATTATATGCATTGTTGAACTACTAATATATCCCTGTATGGAGGCCGTTTTGCAATTTTCCGTCTTCTTATGGTATTTATTCGCGCCCAAAAATGCGTTAAAATTGGTGTCGAAATGTGGAACTTTCGACGCTCATAACTTTCAAATATTTTGTTTCCATACAGGGCTAGATAATGATGAGACAAATTGATATCACTTTTTATTTTGAACGTACATTAGCAAACAGTTGAATAATTCCTAGACTATGTTTGTATGGAAGAATTTTCGACTAGTGTAACCTTAAGATAAAACATACACTTTGGCAGAAACTACAGAACGCCATCTGCTACGATCCTTACATAACTCTTAAGCTTCACCACAGATAATATAATACTAGCATACAGATGCCTCATCCCATACAAAGAAACCGTGCCGACGTAACTAGCGTTTTTCATCTGATTAATCTTGTTATTTTTGTAAGTACATCAATCACGTTCGATCCCGTTTCACGGCAATAGATGGTGTTAGCAGCGACTTGCAAGTAAAAGGGTTTACTAGGTTCGTGAATATTTTTTTCTTTAAATACAGAGAAGGTTCGTTTTTTGCTTTGGCTAAAATTTCCTTTATGGACCGCGGATTTGGAAGTTCATATTTTTTATGTAGATAGTACTCATAAATAGAAAGCTTTTTACAAAGTTTCAAAAAGCGGAGTATCACGGTTTACGAGAAAAAAATATTTTAAATTTCCATTCAAATTTTGTTTTGTGCAAATTTTTAGGTTAGATAAATTGTCATGGTAAACGTCAAAGTTCACATTTCACGTTCCGTTGAAGTAGAGGTGTATTTTATTCAATTTGAAGTCATATTTTTCACTTAAATATAATTTTATTTTCACTTACTCACATATTTCAATTTGGTGTGTAATTAATGTGCACAATAACCATGGTGAATTATGCAATTGCATTGACTTTTTACACAAAAAAATACGAATTTTTGTTTACACTGTGGAACGGAACGTGAAGCGATGCCGCGCTTTTTCGTATTAGCTGTCACTGGTCGTGTTTTATTTTCACTATGTGAATATCCGAAAATACCCAAAACGGAATCAGAGCACCCCACTTTCCATGAGGTCTTCATCACATTGTTTGGTCATTATGAATTAGTCGAAGAGCGAGCGAAGCGAGCTCGGGAGCTTAGGGCACCCCGACACGGACAGGTTAGGTTCGAAGAGATGACGGGAGGTGAAGTGAGCGAGCAAAGCGAGCGAACTCAGCTCCCGTCATCTTCTTCGTGTTAGGTTACTTTAGACCCTTCAGACAGAAATAGGAGCCCCGCGCAGCGGGGCTCCGTCGACACTGTTAAATAGTAGTTGTAAAAACTTTAACCATGGATATCTTCTTAACCATGTGGTTCCGCGGGGTGGGGATGGTACAGGGGGGTAGCCCCACTACCCCCCCACTTCCCTACCCCCTTCCCGCCCCAAAAATCGATGAACATTGATGGAAATTTTTATTCTAACCTAAAAACTTTAACCATGGATATCTCCATAATCATGGGGCTCCGCGGGGTGGGGATGGTACAGGGGGGTATCTCCCCCTCCCCCCTCCCCTCCGCGCGCCTTAAATCCGCGGTCCATAAAGGAAATTTTAACCTTTGCTTTTTTTTGCACGTTTTTACAGTCTTTTTGCACCAAAATGTGTAACAATGCAAATTTTAATAATCGAGTGGAATGCCTTAGAAATTAAAAAATGCGCCATCTATTGGCATCCATTTTAAATGATCCGTTGAAATAATCTTTGAAATGTGAATTAAGAGCCCAATATTCCATAATTTTGTACTTACGAGAGTTGATTAAACAAGAACATACAATTCCAGAGAATGTTAATTTTACACACAATTCTATTGAATTGTGTGTACATGTCGCGCCATCTAGTGAGATTTATTTGAACCAAATTTTCTTTCTTAGCAATGAGACCCCGTGGCTTCACTCACATTCATACATCTAGTCATACACACACTCCAGTTATGAGTACTGCGCACCTGATCTTTCTGAAGAACATCACCTATAAGGTCTATACATATGTCTTTCTAGGGCGTCCCCTCTCAGCTTTTCCATTCACGTCTGCCTTGTAAACGTTTTGGGAACACTTTTATTATGCGTACAGCTAAGAAGTGGAATTCCCTGCCGGAGTCTGTGTTCCCTGATAGCTACAACCTGGTGGTCTTTAAGTCTCTAGTGAATAGGTTACTTCTAGACAAGCGTGCTTCACCGTCGACTACATCATCGCTTAATAATCTAAAGGCTCGCACTTGACCACTATCTCACCTGTTGGTAAACGATGATGTTGTCGACGGTGAAGCACGATTGCGTAGAAGTAACCTATTCACTCTTGACTTAAAGACCCCAGACACAATTTTCATCATCATAACTAAGAACATTCTCGAAAAAGTCACCTTTCAAACAAAAAACCTTAAAAATCAAAATCGGCTCATCCGTTTAGGAGCTATGATTCCACAGACAGATACACAGACACACGTCAAAACTTTTAACACCTCTCTTTTTCCATCGGGCGTTAAAAAGGCTGATGAGAAGGTATACTCACTTGGAGTGCAGCTTGGCCTCCTCCATGAGCGCTCTGAAGGCTATCTTCTTCTGCTGCAGACGATTCTTTTTTTCCTTACGCTCTTCCTCGGCGCGGTCACGCACGTATTGGTCGAACACCTGGAACAGGTCACAAAAAGGTAAGCGTTATGCGATCGATGGTCCTTATTTACTGCATGAAGAGGTTCCAGCTGACCTGCCTGCCTGCCTAGCCTTTTTTTTATTTTTGATGGGTTTGCTCTTGACTCTAGTCTAGGTCAGAGGTGACAGAGACGAGTCGACGATGGAGTGAGCTTACCCAGAAGAAGCCTGTTCACTCTAACTTTTTCCCAACTATATTGGGATCGGCTTCCAGTCCTACCGGATTCAGCTAAGTACCAGTGTTTACATGAAGCGACTGCCTATCTGACCTCCACAACCCAGTAAATGTGTAACACGGTACCCCTTGGCAAGACTGGTGTCAGATCTCAAGCTTCTGACTCCCCGTAACGACTGTCAAAGATCTTCAAATGACAGCCGGGACCAACGGCTTAACGTGCTTTCCGAGGCACCGAGGAAACTCGGTATGTAGAAATGGTCACCCATCCACGGACCGACCTCGTCAAGCGTTGCTTAACCTTGATGATCGACCAGTGCGGCTGTTATTATTTAGCCACGAGCACAGGTTCCAGTTGACCCTGACTAAAATAATTAAAAGTAAAAACTCTTAGCGACTTCAAAAAACAGGAGGTAATAATCAATACGACACGTATGTACTCGTATTTAATATTGTTGGAATTGCACAATATTAAACATTATGTTACTCTGTATGAGTCTCCTAGGGGTTGGATACCCAAAACCAGAAGATTATAGGCTCATATCTCCTAGTCTCGTTGTAAAACTCATGAAAACAGTTTTCAACGAGAAGGAGGAGTTGTAAGTTATCTAGGGGACCACAAAAGATCCCAATGGGTCGAAGTGTCCGAGGTATTTCTCGGCCCCTCCATAAGATAAGATAAGATACTCTGTATGAACTTCTAAACACGTGTGACAAATTTCATAAGTGTATGTATGTAAGTTAATTTGTCCACGCATTTCTGAGAAACTACTTATCGGATCGTGATCATTCTTTTTGTGCTGGATTGATTATCTTGACAGAAGAGACAAAATACTTATAATAACTCAATTTACATATTCATGCAGTTTGTCGCTAAGGAGTTCGATTGTATGTTCGTATACGTTGAAACTGTTGAACCGATTTTGATACAACTAGCACAGTTACCTAAGTTCGGAAATACTTAATCCTAAAAAAAATATTATCAAGATCGTATAAATAGTTTTAGAGAAATGCGTGGTCAAACATACATACACTTATGAAATTTGGCACACGTGTTAAGAAACCCACATAGAGTAACATTTGTGTATACTGAGCAGTTCCAATAATATAACATACATACGTATCGAATTGATGACTTCGAAGTCGATAAAACATAGAAGGCATGTCGAATCAAAAAACAGAGCATCTCGAGATACCTATCAGCACCACTCTCCACCAGGCTGGTGATCGCAACGGACGGAGAAAGACCAAATTCAAATCAACCGACGTCTTTCGGCTAAAATTATGATGAATAAAAATGAATTGTTTTAAGTATCTTTTGGAGTACAAAAAAAAACTTTTTAACAAAAAAGGTCCACAATTGATGGAGATATCGGTGAACATACATAAAAAAGCATACAAGAAGTCGAACATAGAACCTCCTCCTTTTTCGAAAGTCGGTTAATGAAAATACCAAAATTGATATATATTATTTGCAGAGTTCCCTAGATTTCTCTAGGATCCCATCATCTGATCCTGACCTGATGACCATGGGACTACCTGTGAAGTATACCCTATCAGACAAAATAAGACTATTCCAAATCGGTCCAGGCATCTTTGAGTAATCGGGGCACATAAATAAAAATAAATAAGCTCTCACCTGTCGCCGCTCCTTCGAGTTGAGCATCAGATAGCGCGGGTCGAAGACGATCTTGTGCAGCTCCTTCTCCCACGTGCTGAAGGCCGACACGTCCTTCTCCTGCAGCATGTGCTGGAAGGCGGCCAGGCGCTGCGGGTGCGGCAGCGCGCCGCGCTCGCGGGCCGCGCGCACCTCGGCCTCCACGGCGGCCGCCGCGCCCACCAGGATGGTGCCGCCGCCCGACAGGCTGGATGTGTGCACTGGGGGTTTCTTTTCTGTTGGTGAGGAGTACGTGTGAATATGGTAGGACATCTTTATTGGCTAGTATTTAAACGAGCGAAAAAAAAAAACAAATTAAAGGTGTAAAAAATACTGAATATGGCTTACTGAAATACTAAGTGGGCGACAAACAGTGGGCGAATACAAATGTTTAAAACAGCGACTTGAAAATATAAGTTTGTCGACAGGGCTCCTTTTTCTGTCTGCAGGGTCTAAAGTAACCTAACATGAAGAACCTAACCTATCCGTGTCGGGGTGCCCTAAGACACGAATAAACCCGAACTCCCGCACTGCACAGTGATGTCGCCTCGATAGTTGTTCAGCTATTTTCAAAATAATAATATTCTAAAATAGAAAAAATAGAAACCCAAATACAATTAAAGTATGTAACAATATTATTACCGCAGCTCACAAAAATCTCCTAAAAGGTATTACTCAAATGGGATAAATAGTCGCTTACTAATTAGAATAGTCGCCCATTCAGTATATTTTTCGCTCGGTTAATTATTTCCCATCTTTATTTACATGTAATATGGAGTTAAGTGGAAATTCCGGGAGGGATAGCCCTAGAAGGATATACATAGATCTTATAGGTGATGTTCTTCAGGGCGGCCAGGTGCGCAGTACTCGTCACCGGCGTGCTTGTATGACTAGACGTATGAACGTAAATATAGCAAAAAGTGGCCAAGTGCGAGTCGGACTCGCGCACGAAGGGTTCCGTACCATTATCGCAAAAAAACGGCAAAAAAAATCACGTTTGTTGTATGGGAGCCCCCCTTAATATATTTAATTTTAATTAAATAATAATAATTTTTTGAAGTGAATATACAACTAAAAATTGTGTGAATATTTCAAGCGTCTACCTGTTGCCGTTATTAATATCAAGCAAAAAACGGCAAAAAAATCACGTTTGTTGTATGGGAGCCCCCCTTAAATATTAATTTTATTCTGTTTTTAGTATTTGTTGTTATAGCGGCAATAGAAATACATCATCTGTGAAAATTTCAACTGTCTAGCTATCACGGTTCTTGAGATACAGCCTGGTGACAGACGGACAGACAGACAGACGGATCGTGAAGTCTTAGTAATAGGGTCCCGTTTTTACCCTTTGGGTACGGAACCCTAAACATAGTATGTAAGGATCGTAGCAGATGGCGTTCTGTTGGTTCTGCCTGAGAAAAAGGCGTGAGTTTATATTTTCCATTACTTTGTCTATTATGTAACACATTGCCTAGGAAATTCGTCTCGAAATATGAACATTTAGACACAAGATTACAAAAAATAAAATAAAAAAAAATACATGTAGGAAGAAGGTATATTACTAATAGAACAAAGAAGTATGACGCATTAAAACTTATTAATTCAGTTTTGTTTAATTGACAACATTTAGCCTACGATTCAATCTCAGTTCGATTTTATTCGATTGACAACACTTTATTTGGCTTATGTCAAAATACTCGATTTTGATTGGATGTTAAAAGCTGTGAACTTTGCCCGAGGTGTTCTTAAACCAATGAAAGCAGGGTAGCCAAGGATAATGGCGACCTGAGCGAAGTCGCCCGCCATATGTGGTCGGAAAAAGTTAGAAAAAGGAACGCGCGGTACGCGTTTGCAAAAAGTTGAAAACAGAGTTGTGAGGGAAATAATTGAGAAGTAGCCTAAAGTGTGGCGTTATAAACTTGAAAGTGTGTTTTGTTGAGAGAAAGCGAAACGAATAGGTGGCCGAATTCGCTGCTTTGATAAGATTGGAACAAGGACTATCTCCAAATCGGCATAAGTTACCTGCTTTGTAGCATGCATATACCCACGAAAGCCCACAAGATCGAGTGTTTATCCAAGATAGCCCTCCTATTTGCGACATACATATTAATAGTTACGAAATTACTATTGTATTGAGTTTTGATATCACTATGTAACTGGCAGAATGATACTGACCCTGTTACCTCTCGAATAGCGCGCGTTGATTGTATGTATATAGTCTGTGGTTTTTAGTCTGAACGTTTCTAATAAATTGCTGTTGGAAATTATTTGCATTTATTTAAGTAAGGTCATCAGATAGTGGAAAAAGAATCGTTTGTGTCTCGCACAAAAAGGCTTTATTTTAACACTCGCATGTAGCTTTCGACGAAATTGGCTACATCGCTCGTGTTAAAATCTCGACTTTCTATGCTCGACACGAAATGTACCAGTTTGTGGTTATTTATTGGACACAGAAGCACCACTAGAGCAACAAACAAACAGACTAAAAGACAAGGAAAGTACAAGGAAAAATTAAGCTGAGTACGTGCGATGAATACATATAATGAATCTGTAGATCGGTCGTTTTTGCACACCGAAAATATTTCCGAAAAAAATAGCCAGGATGTTAAAGGATAAAAGGAATTTTCGTCTGTTTATCTGTTTGTTTGTGCACGCAATGTTGATACCATTTATACATAAACATTGTGTGTAACTTGAAGTATTACTTAGTTTTTGTTTCATCGCAATCGGTTCACTCAATCAAAAGTTAGATGAATTTATAGTATTCAAGAAGTAAAATATCACAACACACGCAATTCAGATACTCGGATAGTTGAACTCGATATTCAATAGACGGCGTTGTGCATTTGACGTAATTTTCTGACTGGCAGTGTTAAGATTCTCCGCGGAAGAAAGACTATAGAAAAAATATTGGTGGGTAGGCAATTGCCGGGAGCGAAGCCTAGCTAGCGGTAAAGTAGGGTCTGTAAATTGAACCAGACCAACGCTTATAAAGCTTGCAAGGTGCTTTAACAAATAAAAAGACACATGGATCATCATGACTAACCTTCTTCGACCTTCGCCTTCTTGGCGGCTTCCACTCCCGAGTCATCAGTGCTGGAGTCAGCGGCTCTCTTCAGCTCACCGTTAGACGACTTGTTGCTTGAAGCGGTTGCTGCGTCCTTACGCTAAAACAAAACGTCACAACATTAATTTTTGAGTACCTTAAGGAGGTACACCCTTCAGGAGTAGGGGCTTGTGACGTCACTTTGTCAGTATAAAGTGAAGCACACCGTGACGTCACACGATATTTCAACGCACTGTATCGTCATAATGTTTTGTTTATGTGCCAAAAGAAAAAATACGTGTCCAATATTTTTAGATTATCTAACTGACGGACTTTATAGATATTTTTTGTCCACTACCCTATTGGCGTGGGACATTAAGAAAATAGTTGTACTGTACATAAGAATGTATCCTGGTCATGAGGCGCCACTTGTATGATAATGCTATGCTATAATATCCTATATCTATTGGGTATTCTGTCACAACGGAGCGAAAGCGAACTAGCTCGTTTGCGCGACAGGTGGAACAGAATATCCTAAGCATACTACTTCTGCTCAGTCCATTGTCTATGTGTATGATAAAGATGCTGTAGCTCATGTCCTGGGGTGAGTGCGGCACATATTAGCAGCTCCAGCTTATGGTAACCACAAGCCCGAGAGGCGAGGTCTTAGCCACTGGGCCTCCACGATATCGCTATGCTACATTTACTGCTAAGGTCATTGTCTATGTTTTTGATAGGGATGCTGTAGCTTATGTCCTGGGGTGAGTGCGACACATACCTGCAGCTCCAGCATATGATAACCACAAGCAAGAAAGGCGAGGTCTTAGGCACTGGGCCACCACGATATCGCTATGCTATATTTACTGCTCAGTCCATTATCTATGTGTATATAGCTCGCTTATGTCCTGGGGTGAGTGCGGCACATACCTGCAGCTCCAGCAGATGATAACCACAAGCACAAGAGGCGAGGCTTTAGCCACTGGGCCACCACGACATAGTTATGCTACATTTACTGCTCAGCCCATTGGCTATGTGTTTGATAGGGATTTTGTGTGTCATATGCTGGGGTGAGTGCGACACATACCTGCAGCTCGAGCAGCGCGGCGGGCGGCTGGCTGACGGCCTTGTGTGTCATATCCTGGGGTGAGTGCGACACATACCTGCAGCTCGAGCAGCGCGGCGGGCGGCTGGCTGACGGCCTTGTGTGTCATATCCTGGGGTGAGTGCGACACATACCTGCAGCTCGAGCAGCGCGGCGGGCGGCTGGCTGACGGCCTTGTGTGTCATATCCTGGGGTGAGTGCGACACATACCTGCAGCTCGAGCAGCGCGGCGGGCGGCTGGCTGACGGCCTTGTGTGTCATATCCTGGGGTGAGTGCGACACATACCTGCAGCTCGAGCAGCGCGGCGGGCGGCTGGCTGACGGCCTTGTGTGTCATATCCTGGGGTGAGTGCGACACATACCTGCAGCTCGAGCAGCGCGGCGGGCGGCTGGCTGACGGCCTTGTGTGTCATATCCTGGGGTGAGTGCGACACATACCTGCAGCTCGAGCAGCGCGGCGGGCGGCTGGCTGACGGCCTTGTGTGTCATATCCTGGGGTGAGTGCGACACATACCTGCAGCTCGAGCAGCGCGGCGGGCGGCTGGCTGACGGCCTTGTGTGTCATATCCTGGGGTGAGTGCGACACATACCTGCAGCTCGAGCAGCGCGGCGGGCGGCTGGCTGACGGCCTTGTGTGTCATATCCTGGGGTGAGTGCGACACATACCTGCAGCTCGAGCAGCGCGGCGGGCGGCTGGCTGACGGCCTTGTGTGTCATATCCTGGGGTGAGTGCGACACATACCTGCAGCTCGAGCAGCGCGGCGGGCGGCTGGCTGACGGCCTTGTGTGTCATATCCTGGGGTGAGTGCGACACATACCTGCAGCTCGAGCAGCGCGGCGGGCGGCTGGCTGACGGCCTTGTGTGTCATATCCTGGGGTGAGTGCGACACATACCTGCAGCTCGAGCAGCGCGGCGGGCGGCTGGCTGACGGCCTTGTGTGTCATATCCTGGGGTGAGTGCGACACATACCTGCAGCTCGAGCAGCGCGGCGGGCGGCTGGCTGACGGCCTTGTGTGTCATATCCTGGGGTGAGTGCGACACATACCTGCAGCTCGAGCAGCGCGGCGGGCGGCTGGCTGACGGCCTTGTGTGTCATATCCTGGGGTGAGTGCGACACATACCTGCAGCTCGAGCAGCGCGGCGGGCGGCTGGCTGACGGCCTTGTGTGTCATATCCTGGGGTGAGTGCGACACATACCTGCAGCTCGAGCAGCGCGGCGGGCGGCTGGCTGACGGCCTTGTGTGTCATATCCTGGGGTGAGTGCGACACATACCTGCAGCTCGAGCAGCGCGGCGGGCGGCTGGCTGACGGCCTTGTGTGTCATATCCTGGGGTGAGTGCGACACATACCTGCAGCTCGAGCAGCGCGGCGGGCGGCTGGCTGACGGCCTTGTGTGTCATATCCTGGGGTGAGTGCGACACATACCTGCAGCTCGAGCAGCGCGGCGGGCGGCTGGCTGACGGCCTTGTGTGTCATATCCTGGGGTGAGTGCGACACATACCTGCAGCTCGAGCAGCGCGGCGGGCGGCTGGCTGACGGCCTTGTGTGTCATATCCTGGGGTGAGTGCGACACATACCTGCAGCTCGAGCAGCGCGGCGGGCGGCTGGCTGACGGCCTTGTGTGTCATATCCTGGGGTGAGTGCGACACATACCTGCAGCTCGAGCAGCGCGGCGGGCGGCTGGCTGACGGCCTTGTGTGTCATATCCTGGGGTGAGTGCGACACATACCTGCAGCTCGAGCAGCGCGGCGGGCGGCTGGCTGACGGCCTTGTGTGTCATATCCTGGGGTGAGTGCGACACATACCTGCAGCTCGAGCAGCGCGGCGGGCGGCTGGCTGACGGCCTTGTCGACGTCGGCGCGGCCCAGCAGCAGCGCCGGCCGCTCCCACACCGACGAGTGCGCCGCCGAATTGTAGAAGAACACAGACCCGTCGCCAGTCCACACCACGCACCTACGGACAAGGAGAGACAAACATGTAACACTACCGACAAGCAACAGAGTTGAGAAAAATTACTCCACCTGGTAATATAATCCCACCAAGCTATGCTACCCCACCTAACCATATAAAGCCACCTAGCTATATTAACCCTCCTGTGAATTTTGTCCCACCTGATAACATTTCGCCCACGTGACAATAACACCCTTTGAAGGTTTGCGGACCAGGGTGGAAAGTCCAGCTAACTGCCATTGAAAAGTGAGTATCCTCCGACGGGACTAATGTTGTGTGGTGGACAACTGCCAAATTTACCCCACCTGCCAAGTATTACCTGCCTGCATTAACTGGCAAAATGACTCTTAATTTTGTTGTTACTCACCAAGGCGTCCCCAATATAGGCGTGCTGGAAATCGGGCGGCTCCTGTCTTGCTTGGCCTTATCCTTTTCTTTTTCCTTGTCCCCCTTATCCTTCTCCGCCTTCTCCTTCTCCTGCGCTCTCCTCTCCTGGTCGGCCTGCTGTTCCAGACGCTCCCGTTCCTCTCGAGCTTGTCTCTCGGCCGCTATGAGACGCTCGGCTTCCGCTGCGGCTTTAGCTTCGTCGTGGGCGTCTACGTCGATTACTGGGGGGTAGGAAGTTATGGGAAACTTAACAGTAATATAGCATCATAATATTATCATCAGAATAATAATAACATATAGGCTAACGATCTGTCGGATAGGTCCCTATCTGGACCGCGAAAGGTCGGAACTTGGACCGCCAAATATTGTTAAATAGATTAACGGACGCCCACCTTCTTTTTAGGGTTCCGTACCCGAAGGGTCCAAACGGCAAGCATAAAAAGAAGATCTGTTGAACGGGCTGTAAAATGGGCTTATTTAAATGTCATGTTAACTTTCAAATGGAGTTTAGTAGGATTAAGTACTTATTATGATATACAGACTAAACCGCTGGCAGAACCTAGTTGCCGAATAAACTTTTCTATTCTAAAACTTAAGAAATAAGTTTAAAATGAACTCACCTTCGACCTTACCATCATCAACGTCCATTTTCCTATCATCACCCTTCTCTTTTGCGATCTTTGCTCTCAACTCTGTAGGGGACAAAAGAAAAACAAAATATTAAGCTTGTTTAAACATAGTAGACATCCCACCCATACGCACTAAACATTTTGGGAATACTTTCAGTGTGCATACAGCTACGGGTTCCCAGCGCTAAGAAGGAAAATTTGGTTCAAATAAATCTCGCTAGATGGCGCTATATGCATCGATTTGTTATTGAATTGTGTGTAAAATGAAAATTTTCCAGAATTGATCATAAACATTGTATGTTCTTGTTTAATTAACTCTCTTAAGCACAAAATTATGGAATATTGGGCTCTTAATTAACATTTAAAATATTATTTGAACGGATCATTTAAAATTGATTCCAATAGATGGCACGGTTTTAAATTTCTGAGGCATGCCACTCGATTTTTTAGATTTGTTTTGTATGTATTGTATTAGTACAATGAAACTCTAAAAGCGTGCAAAATAGTTATTTATGCTACAAGTGCGGAAGATAGGTGATTTCCGATGAGTGGATAAATCGACACGAGTCGGCAATCATCTTACGCACGTGTATTATACAAACAACATTTTACTATGCATTGTGCGAGAAAATAAAAAAAAATATATGAACCAAGCAAGAAATTAATATAATGGCGCTTATTCAAGGGCGCTCATATCCACAGATTAACTAATAGTTCATAGTTCCTCGAGCATATCTACTGCGCATGTGCAAATAGCTGTCACGTCGTAACGCAAAAAAGCACAAGCAAAATTTTCATTCTGTCAAACATATTTAATGAATATTTATAATTAATTTATTGATCAAAATCTAAATCTAGAGTAATTAAAAACGCCTTTAATGAAGTATTATTTTTATTTTACCTTTTATATGAATGATAATCTTTACTTAACTAATTTTTAAAACTTTTCTCAAATAATAAAAACTCTATGCGGCGGGCTGACGTTGGAGTTAAAAATGAAAAAAATACAGGAAAGTAAAAAAGCACTAGTAAAATAAAACAAATAAAATACAAATAAAATTGACATTTTCCGCACAGTTTGGCTGCTTGGAAAACGCTCTTTTCGAAGACATGCATTGTAAAATATATTAAAACAAATCGTCGATGAATTAAAATATAAAGTATTCACGAATCGAGTATTATTACTTGCAAGTTGCTGCTAACACCATCTATATCCGTGGAACGGAACCGAACGCGATCGATGTTTTTAGAAAAATAATCAGTTTAATCAGGCGCAAAACGCCAGTTACGTCGGCACGTTTTCTTTGTATGGGATTAAAGCATCTGTATGCTAGTATTATATTATCTGTGGTACAGCTAAGGAGTGGAATTCCCTGCCGGTCTGCGTTTCCTGATAGCTACAACCTGGGAGTCTTTAAGTCTCTAGTGAATAGTTTACTTCTAGACAAGCGTGCTTCACCGTCGACCAGATCGTCGCTTACCATCAGGTGAGATAGTGGTCAAGTGCGAGCCTACTAATAATAAAAAAACTCGTGTCATATTAAGGCTTAAAGCACTCGTGAGACAGATTCAAAATGAATTACTAAAACAATACATAGCATATTGACCCCTATCTCCACAGCATAACGCACACATTTCTATCTATACTAATATTATAAAGAGGTAAAGTTTGTGAGTTTGTGACGTTGTAAGGGGTAATCTCTGGATCTACTGAACCGATTTTGAAAATTCATTCACCAGTAGAAAGCTACAAAATTCCTGAGTGTCATCAGCTATAAAACATATAAAAAAAAAATTGAGATCATGAAAATTGCAATAATGTAATCCAAAATAGCAAAATGTTGCATATAAAATTGCATCCTACTTTGTAACAGACTGTACCACTTTTTATGCAATAAATAAATTATTAAATGATAAAATAATAAACGGCTTCCTTCCTTAAAATTCATTCTTTGGCTTGCGCTGAGAAAATTATTGATGATACATTAAAAATAACGAACTACATGATTAGGTGGGGTAGGGTAGGTAGCGTTGGGTAGGTAGGGCAGGGTAGGGTAGAGTTGCGAGACGAGGATCCAGCACGGTGGTCTATGGACCCGAACCTGTCTTACCCATCCCCTTCAACCAAATACGTAGGTGGCTGAAGGAATTCACCCAGATACAGCCGGAAAACTGGTGGACTTCGGCACCGGGCTGTAGGCAGTCCAAAGAAGCTTTACCATCTTTGGACAGTAGTCTTACTAGACGTCTGCTACGTCTGGACAGAAATGGCCTGCGCCTGGTGACGGGGACCATCACGGGACACTGCTCACTTAACAAACACTTTCACACAATAGGCATAACGGACAGTCCTCTGTGCAGGGCATGCATGGAGACTGAGGAAACCGTTGCGCACATTCTCTTTGAATGCACAGGAGTCACACAGATAAGAACACAAACCCTCGGGTCACACAGATCTTACACGGATGTTCTAAGGAAACCAGGAGCCCTAATAAGCTTCTGGAGGGAGGTGGGCTGGTTGGAATAACCCACCCAACGGCCGCCATGGCCCACGCACAATGGTCCACCTGAAGGACTAAGTGCGGAAACCAAACCCCATAACATAGAACATAGATTGGGTAGAGTAGGTAGGGTAGGTAAGGTAGGGTGTAGGGTAGGTAGGGTAGAGTAAGTAGGGTAGGGTAGTTAGGGTAGGGTAGGTAGGGTATGGTCGGTAGAGTAGGGTAGGTAGGTAGGTAGGTAGCCAATTGACGGGAGCGAAGCCCCCCTGTGTCTTCGCTCCCGTCAATTGGCTACCTTCAGCTACCTTCGTCAGATAGTATCAGATAAACAGAAAACTATCAAATTCGAAAAAACAAAGTTTCGTCTTTTTCCTCGTGATATTTGAATGTGTGCCTTATGCTATGGAGATAGGGGTCAATACGCTATGTACGTCATTGCTAAATCGTCCAGCTCCTACCTTCGAGTTCCTTCATGGGCTTGGGCTTCTCCCAGACGCTCTCCTGTTTGGCAGCGTTGTAGTAGTAGGGGCGGCCGTCCGGCGCGCGGTGCGTGGTCCACTCGCCTGCTGCCGCTATCAGCTCAGGGGTGATCACCTGGAGGGAGGGAAAATTAACAGTTACTGAAATGCAACGTCCACTGCTGGACATAGGCCTCCCCCTAGGGTCGCCACATTGACCGGTGCCGTGCGTCTCGCATCCAGCGGAGGCCTTCCAACGCTACGTTTTTCGGTTTTCGGCCTCATCGACCATCTGTTCTGCGAGCAATGTGCTCTTAAGTTTGACAAATCTTCGGGCTATGTCGGTAATCTACGTCCCCTGCAGATATCCTCATTTCTGATGCTATAACGTAAGAAAATTCCGAGCATAGCCCTCTCAATTGCTCTTTGGGTGACTTTAAGCCTTCTCATGTGAGCGAAACAGGAAAAAAAAAACTTTTTAACAAAAAAATACTACCGACTTAAAAATAAGAATAAGTCGGTGTCTTTCGTAGGTACCATTTTTTTGCGTTATGGACACCGACTTCCAAAAATAAAGTTATTTTTCACTTAGTAGTTTTCTTATTTGGAAGTCGGTAGTATTTTTTTGTTAAAAAGTTTTTTTTATTTTTCACTTAACTGTACCGATATTTTTGAGTTTATTAAGACGTGTAAGGTAACCATTGGAACCACGATACCTACCTATTTGAAAAAATCTTTCACCATTTTAGGTATGTTATTTCAGATGGTTCATCATCATAAGCCTATTAATGTTCCCACTGCTGGAATACAGGCCTCCTCTCTGAGGGAATGGGCCGTAATCCACCACGCGGGCCCAGTGCGGGTTGGTGGATGTCACATTCGAATTTTTGGTTCCACAACATGCCGATTAATTTTTCATCGTTTTAAGAGCAACATATAAAAGCTAATGAACAAATGTAGATACTCACAGTGTCTTCCTTAGCGGCGGGCGGCGTGGGCGAGTCGCAGATGACGGTGGGCGGCTCCAGCGCCGCGGGCGAGCCGCCCGGGCCGCCGCCCCCGGGGCCTCCCGCCCCGCTCGCGCCTGCTAGGTTGATTGCTGCGACAAACATTAGCGTTAAATACCACTCAACAAGGCATAACATTGAATGAAAAACGCAGTATAGTACTGTTAGTCTGGGTGCATCGTCTTCACGTATATGAATTAATGTATGTATGTATGTAAATATTGTAAATCAAAATCAAAGGACATGGCTAAACAACTGCCCTTAGCATGAATAGAAATGTTTCACTAGCTCGTAACATTCAAATATTCATTAATGAATTGTTACACTTTTATTATTCTTCTAGAACTTTCGAATTAATCAAATAATTAAAAGTTTTTTCATGTTTTTGTTTGAAGAGAAGAACATAACATTCAGTTCTACGAAGAATTGTAGTCAATAAACCTACTTTTAAAGACATTTGCGTAAGTCGAAACGAACAGTATTCATTATTATTTATTTTTGTACCTATCGCAATACATCTCAAATATTCATTAATGAATTATTACAGTTTTATTATTCTTCAAGAACTTTCGCGAATTAATCAAATAATTAAAAGTGTTTTCATGTTTTTGTTTGACAAGAAGAACATAAGATTCCGTTTTACGAAAAATTGTAATCAATAAACCTACTTTTAAAGACATTTGCATAAATTGAAACAAACAGTATTTATTATTATTTATTTTTGTACCTTTCGCTATACATCTCAAAACAATGTTGATTTCTTTAATTGCATTTATCTGTTTTCTAGAAATTATTGGCAAAATCTGGAGAGAAACGGCACTTCTAGATTACACTTGATTCGATTAGAACCAAATAAAAAAAATACATGTTGGGGGTGTCGTGGCAACTCACTTAGATCGAAGTTCCTTTCGCCGGGTATTATGTATTAATACAGAGCCACCTAGTATGGCCTTAAGTTTCAATTGCGTATTGATTCATCAAACTGTGGTGTAGCCACAAATGACAGATCTTCAAATGACAGTCGGTACCAACGGCTTAACTAGCTTTCCAAGGCACGAAGGAACCACGGAATGACCTCGGCTAGCGTTGCTTAACCTTGAAGATCGGCCTGTGCGGCTGTTATTATTAAACCACGAGCTCCTCTAAACGCCTTAATAAAGTATCATAGCAAAATCTTATTATTTTACAAGTTTGTATATCTATTAATGTAGGAGTTTCTACGATTTTATTTTCAGGATTGTGACGATATAAAAAGTTACAGTAACTTTTTTCATACGAAATACTAATATTCAGCTATTCAGCATTACATATTACTAGTTAAAATGTTTATATATTGCTAGGGCAGTCGTCCATACTTTATTTAGCCATGTCCTTTCTTGTCCGTTCTTCTCCATAAAGAAAGAAAAGAAAGAAAAAATATTTATTTGCGACCTGCACAGGAGACACGAGAAAAAGCATAAAATTAAACAATAATAAAAATAAAAGACCGTGCGAGACCAAAAAGGCTCCTATCTCAGTATATGCAGCGATATCCGAAAAAGACATAACGCTTCGCTGATGTTCTGATAGGGCCCACTGTTGATGTCACGGACACTTACGGAGACGGAAAATACTTAAATAATAAAAAAGAGTATATACAAACAAAATAGAATTAACACAAGAAGGTGGGTCAAAGTATGTATAATTATAATACAAATATGTATATAAATAAAACATTAAATGTAGGTATATCTGAGTAGACCGACGACGTCCGCAATGCTCAATTATCATTTGTCGAAACCATAGACAAACGACAGAGCGCGCGGACCAAAGAGTAATTTATTAAATACAGAAAAAATCTATGGTCGGCTGTCAAAAGAAATATAACAGTGTAAATAAATAAGTGTACAAATAAACCAGGCGAAAAGAATACATAGAATAATGATTTGCAAGTACCTATCTGACAAAACAGAAGCTACTTTTCCGAATGGACGGTGCCTAAACGACCTTGAAATCTCACTCGCAATTCGCGTCCAATTACCGAATCGCACCAATTCAAATCAACTATTTTTATTTAAACTAATCCATTTAGGCCGGGTTTCTCAACGCTTAGTTATTACAAAATTATTGTGACAAATTGTCAAGCACGCGTTATCTGCTGTGATGGGTTAAATTAATTTTGAACAGCAGATAACCGGTGATTATTTGTCGATTACGTTAACAGCCCGATAATAGAGTGTTGAGAAACCGTGAATTAAAGGTACTTTTGCGTTATCAACAAAAAAAAAAAACTATAATGAACCTAGTTGCACATTCGCAAGCGTCAGTAGGTATCTATGGTCTTCTTCTTCTTTCGTGTCGATCAACTCAAACTATACAACCATTCAGATTTTGTCCGACCAGTATGCAGCCACTCGGACAGCTCGATCATTTGCCACGTTCAAATCCCGTAAAGTGCAGGTGGTCGGGCACGAAGGGCAGACAAGGAGGTGGGCCATATCTTGCGAAGGGGCCCCACATTGGCACTGTGTTTTGGATGGGTCTATGATATTCCATTTGGCCAGGTTGCTTTTGCAGCGGCCAACCTGGGTCCGCAATCGGTTTAGGGATTTCCAGATTGGCCACTGTTGTTCGCTTCCAGCGGGCAGATTCTCTGCCGGAGTGATGAAGTGTGGAGGAGTAGGGTGTATATGTTTCCATAATTCACATCTCTCGTCAGTTGCGCTGGCTTACGAGGAGGTCGTAAGTCTCAAGAAGCTCTTACGACTCTTCAGGCGCGCAGGTTGGAGTTGATGCTCATATAGGGGATGCCGACTGTCCCGTTCCTGTTTGTCCTTCTCGATGCGGCTGGCTACTTCGCGACGAACTTCTGGTGGAGCTATACCCGCCAGAGGGTACAACATCACAAGTGGGGTTGGTTTCAAACACCCAGTTACGATGCGGCAGGTGTCATTTAGTGCTATGTCGACTTCTCTAGCGTGAACGGATCGATGCCACACTGGGCATGCGAACTCTCCAGCAGAAAAGGACAGACATAGACCAGATGTGCGTAGTACTTGTGTCGATGCTCCCCAGCTAGTGGATGTTAGGCGGCGAAGGATATTGTTCCTTGTCCCGACTTTTTGCTTAGTTTTTAAGCAGTGGTATCTATGGTGAAGAATGTGCAAGAAACTCCACGAACACTGTTTTCCATCAATAAATTTGAATTACAAGTATTTGATTACATCATTCTTGTTGGAAAATTACACATATATGTGAGGACGATGTAAAAAGACGTACACGTAAAAACGTCTCCAGTAAAACAAGCCACCCCAAAATACAATAATTTATTAAAAACAGGCCGAGGAAGCCAAGTAGTGACCAATCCCTACTGATGGCGCCCGTTCACGAATATGACTCATGGATTGGCACCAATCAGCTCAACCATCATGAAGAAATGATTCAACACATGTGCCACCATCAGAGAAACAGCCTAAGAACTTCAATAATATTACAGAAAACCTTTTCAAAATTTATAATAGGTAGGATTGAACTCAGATATTGTTATTAAAAAAAAAAGACAATATGGTTAGTAAAAATAGTGATTAGAAGATTCTATAATCAAACACTACGTAGAAAAAATGAATTAAGAAATTTTTAGATACTTGCCTTAAATAAGGCAAAAAAAAAATTGACATCCAATACAAAATTCTACAAAGCGAAAAATAACTTACTTTTTGGAAGTCGGTGTCTTTGGTAACAAAACACCGACTGTCGAATAGAAAGTTATTTTTCCCTTTGTAATGTTTTGATTTGGAAGTCTGTTTAATATTTTTGTTAAGTTTTTTTTAGCCATAGTTTAAGCACGTATATTTCCATGAAAATACGCACTATTAAGAGGAAATATGGGCAGAGCATCCCTATGTTTTCCTTTTTGATGATACATTATCTTTAGAAACACTAGAGCCCTCAAAAAATGCTCAAAATTGCGCTGTAAACAGAAGCTTAGTGTAAAAATTTGACAATTATAAATGAAAAAAGGAAAACATAGGGACATAGTATATATCTTACTTTACCAGTTTATGGAATATCTTTTAAATTGGTCCAACATTGGAGGAGGAAATAGACGAGAGCCAAACCTCGAATTATGAATTTTTACTAAAGAAATTCAATCGGCGCTCTCTGCCCCCATTTCCTCTAAAGGTTAATTTAAAAACTACTCATCAGATCTTGATCAATTTAAATAGGCCCAACATGCTTTCAAATAAAAAAAAATACAATCATCAAAATCGGTTCATAACTGTCGACGTTATCGCGTAACAAACATAGAAAAACATACAGTAGAATTGAGAACCTCCTCCTTATTGAAGTCGGTTAAAAATCGATTAATAGTTGCCAGATGGAAGCAAGCAAATATAAAGCTTGTAAAGAGACACTCACTGGAATCAGGGACGGCCGCATTGGCCATGTTGGGCGGCGGCTGCGCCACCAGTGGGGGCGGCCAGCTGCCGGGCCACTGCGGCCAGCCTCCACCAGGCCCGGGGTAGCCACCGTACCCTCCAAAGCCGGGGTTACCAGCGCCCGGGAACATATTGCCTGTGAAAGATTAAGTAACTTGGATGAATGATGCCGATACATAAAATTGACAAATCTTAACTTCTTATACTAATATTATAAGGGAATGTACCTATACTACGTGACCCCCCTGTTTACCCCCTCCTTCGTGGCCACCCGTAGTATATGCCAAGACCCAACCCTCCACCTCTAATTATCACGTAGTTCCATAAATATGGTTTAAGTGATTTCTTGCAAACAGAAAGTCAAAAAATAATAATTTGCCTCATATCTTTCTTTCTCAGTATTTATTTGTGAAGAGTTAAAGGATTTATTTATTATCATTTATTATTAATACGGCCCTTGCCGCGTGACGCATAGTGCGTGCAGATCTATATATAAAAACCGGCCAAATGCTAGTCGGACTCGCGCACGTAGTGTTCCGTACCATTATCGCAAAAAACGACAAAGAAATCACGTTTGTTGTATGCGAGCCCCACTTAAATATTGATTTTATTCTGTTTTTAGTATTTGTTGTTATAGCGGCAACAGTAATAGATCATCTGTGAAAATTTCAACTGTCTAGCTATCACGGTTCATGAGATACAGCCCGGTGACCGACGGACAGACGGATCGCGGAGTCTTAGTAATAGGGTCCCGTTTTTACCCTTTGGGTACGGAACCTTAAAACTAATAATCAAGAATAAAAACATATTGTAACAGGCACTTAATTTACAAAAACAAAAGTCAGTCGCTAAAGGATATTGACTAGGAGACCCCTCCCACCCACCCCTGTGACCAAGCATGGTATTTTGAAGACCACCTTCCCCTCCGCTGATCGGGTCACAAAGTATGGGTACGTTCCCTAAAGAGAAAGCTCGAATTTTGTGTGTTTGTTCAGACGTGTAGGGTAACCTCTGGAACCAGTACAACTATTTCAAAAAATCTTTCACCATTTGAAAGGTACAGTCAAGGGTCAAAAGTGCAGTCATACTCTCCCAAAACTCAAATGGCAAGTTTTTGTAGAAGAATTATCCACAACTGATTTAATATATTGTATATAGATTACTCCTACTAACCGCGAAAAGTTGAAATTCTGCTGCCTTCAAAAAAATTGCCTTTTCTGTTTTCGTAGAGTGTGACTGCAATTTTGACCCTTATAGTACATTACTCCAGATGGTTATAGACTTTTAGATATTTTTTTGTAATTAACTTTGAAGTCTAAGTGGCCACTTGTTTAATATGTACAAAATTTCTGTGAATAAATATTATTCTTATTATTATAATCTTACCATTGGGTGGCTGTTGTGCGATGGGCGCGCTCTCCCCGGGCGGCATTTCGTCATTATCCGCAGGGCTTTCACCATCCTTGTCTTTGGAACCTGTAAAAACAACAAAAATCAAACACAAATTTATCTTGTGGAGGGGCCGAGTAAAAACTCTGGACATTTCGACCCATTGGGATATTTTGTGGTCTCCTAGATGACTTACTCCTCCCCAATCTCGTTGAAAACTTTGCTCATGAGTTTTACAACGAGACTAGGAGATATATTCTTCTGGGGGGGTGACCATACGCTCTTAGAGCGGTATCAATTTGAGATTGAGTAAGTGACAGATGTATACAGGTCAAATACATCTGCCCTTATTCGATCTCAAATTGATACCGCTCTAAGAGCTTATGGTCACCCCCCTGGTCTTGGATATCCTACCCATAGGAGATTCATTCGCTCACCAGCCAGTGCATCGCATGTGCACAGAAGGTGCTCCATGCATTCATGCATGTAGATTGAGTAAGTGACAGATGTATACAAGTCAAATACATCTGTCCCTTATTCAATCTCAAATTGATACCGCTCTAAGAGCTTATGGTCACCCCCCTGGTCTTGGATATCCTACCCATAGGAGATTCATTCGCTCACCAGCCAGTGCATCGCATGTGCACAGAAGGTGCTCAATGCATTCCGTATGTTCCCCACACAACCTGCACATGGGTGTTACGGTTTGAGCCATCTTCATGAGCATGTCAGACACAGGCTTCCTCTCTATGAGAGGGAATGGGCAGTAATAAAAGAACTAATTAGATATTTTTTTGTGTTCCCCATCCATTACCCCTATTGAAATGAATAAAAAAAAACAATAAAATAGTTCCAAAACTTACCTCCTTCCTTCACCCAAGGAGGTGGCTGTGTCATGAACGGTGGTACGTTCCCAGTGGGTGGCGGATTGTGGACTCCGGGGGGCATCACGTTCGACATGACACCATTGGGCATCATGCCCATAGGGCCGGACATCGGGCCGCCCATGGGCCCGTTCATAGAGACGTTCTGCGCCATTGGACCTCCTTTAATAGATAATAGTTATTATATTTAAGTGTATGCTCCCATCTGTACATACATATAATAGTAACAACAGATCTTTGTCTCTGCAGTTGGCTTTGCGAACCATTGCGCAAGAAACAGTTTGTCATCGAGTATACTGCATAGAGTAAGCGAGATGGGACGATGCGACAAACGTAAACGAGTGAAAGAGACAGTTATACAATGCTATCTTCACCTTCAACATTGACACAAAAATAGCTACCGCGCAGTTTCTTGTAGCCAATTCAGAGACATAAAGATCCATTGTGAGTATTCATCAACATCATTTCAGCCGAAAGACGTCCACTGCTGGACATTGACCCCCCAGCGTCGCCACATTTGACCGTCTCGTCTCGCAACCAGCGGATCCCACCAACCTTCACCAGGTCAAGTAAGTAGTAGTTGTAAGTATTATTTCACTGATATTATGTGCGCTATGTTTAAAGGTCGCTACATACGTAATATAGTATGAGATCCCACTGCTAAAATCTGCAGGATTATATGTTTTTGATGAAACTTGTTTTTTATGAATGATTCTCGATAATTAGAATAGATTACTGCAGGATTGTCTGGCCGCATCTGCCCACAAACATTTGTTGGAGCTACAGTGTTCAAAATTTCACAGTATAAGCATCTTGTTGACGCACAGCCATGCAAATTGTCAAAAAATATATTTTTAAAAGGGGCCTATACAGCTAAAGGGAAAAAAGACGTGATAAATTTGAGTGGGGGTATCGTTGTTTAGAGCTCGTTGAGTAGATAAATACTGTACTATTTTGTTTTAAAAAGATTTGGAAAGAAGGAAAAAGGAATAAGAGGCTACACAGATGACGATGAACCTTGTGTTAGCAACTAACTCTTGAGATAAGTGTTTGGCAAGTTGGCCTAAGAAAATAAATGTACCTGCTGCCATGGTTTCCATTTCCGCCTGTGATATGACCTTGCAGGTGGGTCCCTCCTGGGGCCGGGTCCATGTGGTCTCCCTGGTTCTTTGGTGGTAATAGTAAGGTTTGCCTTCGTCGGACTTGGTCTCCACCCAGAGCTCAGGTGCCGGCTGTTGAAAGGATAGAATTGTTTAGTGTTTAAGACTACAGGGTTTCAGCCGGGCGAGCACGGCCTACTGTGACAGGCTTGAGTCACACATTTTTATCACAGATTGGGAGCAAAAACCGTGATAACATGCCTGAATCAAGCCTCTCGTAGAGGTTGTGCTTGTGCACTTGATCAAGTGTCGGGATATTGCTTGTATGTCATAAGCAATCAATTAAAATCTATTCTACTATTTTTTTTTTAAATATCATTGTGTAAATTGTAATTGTAATTTTGAATTTTATGGGTATTTAATAACCTGAAATATATAATATTTTATGAGAAATTTTAACCAATCAATAGTAAAATGCCTCATTACAAAAACACTTACCATATTAGGTGGCGGCATACCAGGTGGGCCACCGAAAGGCGGTGGCTGTCCCATCATATTGGGGGGAGGGCCCATAGGTCCACCCGGGGGCATCATACCGGGCGGGGGACCAAATGGAGGAGGGCCACCCATCATGCCAGGAGGAGGGCCACCCATCATCCCCGGGGGTGGAGGACCCATAGGTCCCCAGTTATTGTCAAAGTTTGGTCCGTTATTCGGCCCAAAGCCGCGCGGCCCGCCGCGTCCGCGGAAAAAGCCTCGACCTCTCATTGGGGGACCTCCTGGACCGTAGCCGCGACCTCTGAACCTCATAGGAGGCCCATTCATCCAACCCGGTGGAGGACCACGGCCTCTGCTTCTGTCAAAATTGATTGGTGTTAGACTTATTGGCAGCAGAGCTTCGCTATTACACAGTTATTAGGAATGCATGTAAATAATAATATTATTATAATTGTTTTGCATTCTACAGCTGTAAGCATGTTAAATAAATAGAATTATAAACTGGCATTTACTGCTACAAGAAACAAACATGTGTGCATCAGCTATATCAAAATTTAACCAAGCTTCTATGTTCTACATTAGGGGGTTTGGATTCCGCACTTAGTCCTTCAGGTGGGCCATTGTGCGTGGGCTTAACCAAACCTTAGTTTTGGTTTGGTTTGGTTAAGCTTTGATGACACTAAATAAAATCTTGTAAAAATGCAAACGTTTTTACATTGTCAGATCACAGATGTCGTCAATCAAACTCTACACAAGTAACAATACTGTAACATTGTATAATATTGACCTATTGAGCTGGTTAAATGAATGATAATGAATCAATAAAGAGTTGTAATGATATTGCCTTTGCAGTCTTACTTATTAGCCACATGTTGCAACTGTGAATTTAGAGGTGTTATAGGATACTAGCGACCAACCCCGGCTTGCACAAGTATAATTATATATACAAATCTTCATAATTTATCTCTCTTTCTCTCACTGAGAGGAGGCCTGTGTCCCAGCAGTAGGCACATTAAAAGGCTAATGATGATGATGATATTAAAACCATTACAAAATCCTTTGCATGGTTTAGAAGACTCTTAAAACTACAGGGTACAGTGAGTATCTCATACAGATTGAAGCAGTACGGTAGTAACTACATAGTCGTAATGGTGAGCGCGAGATTTAAATAGAAAAGAAAAAAAATTGGATAGGAATTTCAACAATTACTTCCGCCAATAATGACTTGGAAATCCAATTAATGTCATGAGATTGGCTTATGTGTCAACACAGAATGCCAAGTTACAGAAGAAAAAGATAAAAATTTGCATGGAGACTTTTCATGCATAAAGTCTTGTGTGAATGTACAGTCATCTAAGAAAAGGCTGACACATGCATAAAACACTTAAAACCTGTGGGGTAATTCCTGTACTTATATGGATCATTTGCATTCTAATCACAGACCCAAAAACATTTTTAATTTCCTTACAATGGTCTAGTCTAGAAGAGATTGCGACTTGAATTTATTTATTTATATACACTTTATTGTACACCATAATAAACAAGTAAAAATAAACTTAATACTAAAAACATACAATGGGCGGCCTTATTGCATTCCGCGATCTCTGAATTTGAACTTTTATTAAGGATGTGTATTTGCCTTTGGGTATGTTAACACAATGTTGCAATTGCACTGCACCGATTTAGCAGTTTATTCCAATTGGTGGGGACTATATTATGATTGACAGTTCTTTAAATGATTTCTCAGGATGATAAATTACTATGTACGCGATTCTGTGCCATAGTTTGGGTTATATGCATTATGCATGTTATAAGAATGCAATTATGTCAATATTGGTACTGCAGCCTAGTTGCGTTACATAAAAATTCATGGAATTGGAAACAAATAACAGTTTTTAATAGAATAAAACCTTTAATTTTGCACATTTAGATAAATTGATCAGGTGTCCACCACTACACATCTAAGCATGTTTTTTGCAGTGTTTTACGCTAAGAGCAGAGGGTCTATTGAACAAACTAAACAATGGATTAGAAACAGCTTTTGGTTGTGTAGTAAATCGTGATTTACTATATTACACAAGTAGGGTGCAATTCTAGATAAAAATCAGACTTATGAAATGTGACGTTCGCACACTTTTATGAATTTTTATTATATTGACTACCAAATGTGAGCAAATACATGCCAAGCATAGTATCTTGATATAAAGGCTGCAATAATCATGTACCACAAGGTCGTTAACCTATATTATTTAAACAAATATAAATACAAATGACAATGACATACTTTTTGTTGATAAGCAAACACCTGAAAATGGCTGGACCTATTTGGCAACATTTGTTTTAAGTACATTTGTGAAAGTTATATACCTAATAAGGTTTATTGCAGTAGTCGCCTGAGAAATGGGAAAAAATGTAATAATATGCTTTATTTTCTGGTATTATTTATGAACTAAGTTTGGACAGGACAAAGTCTGAGGCATCTGCTAGAATTTACATAATTTTTAAGATGGCACACGTGCCATAATACACAGTTTCATAGGTATATTGGCATAATGCTTTCGAGAATGGACCACACCATCAATATTTTTGAGCAGTAAATGTTTCTAATAGCAAAAGCATTCAACAAAATGGTTTATTTAAATAAAATCAACAGTACAAGCATATAAGCTAACACAAAAACACACAACTCAGAAATAATTACAGGAAATTCTAAATCATTCAGTGTCCGTTGCTAGTTACGGAATCAAATATACATAGTTTTAGTTAGGACATGCTAGTGCAAAGCTGCAATGCTGCGTTTTATAAACGAAAAAGGATGTAGTCACAAAAAATCTATCATTTTAAGATTTTGGATACATGTTGTCATGTCTATCTATAATATGGTATTTTTAACAGTAAAATGCTCCTTAAAGAGGTTATAAAACTAACAACGTTTTTAAAATTTACAACTATTGATCCAATAAGACCCTGCTGAGGTCGTGAGCACATAATTTAACGTTATTTTCGCCAGCATACTAACTTACATCAAATGTTGGATAGGAGTTGGATTTTATTCTAAAACAGATATATTTTAACAATACTGAATAACGTAAAACTATACGGAAACGCTTGCAAAGGCCGTAAAAGGTTATTAAGACCACAAATTACAATAAAATACTGAAATGCAGTCAATTGCTTCACGATTGACAAAGTACATGTCAATTTATATGAAACATAGACATTGTTACCTGAAGTTCCCGCGTCCGCGACCTCCTCGGAAATTGTTTCCGCCTTCGTCTTCTTCGAAGCCTTCTTCAAATCCGACGGCCCCTACATCACCAAAATCTTTCGTACTGTCCACTAAATTATCACTCACTTCACTAGCTCGACTAACCACATCATTTACACCTGCGTCCTGAGAGTCCATGTATTCCTCTTCCATTTTTCGTTTTATAACTACTAAATTAATAAAAACTTAAGTCCTCATACTAAATCAGTTTAATATTATGTTGAAACGGAGACACACACATTTCATTTGGTATGATAATCGTAATCAACATTCAACAATGTCGATTTAAGATGGCGGCCGGCGGCTTGCCTGCTAGTGCTTGACTCAACTGTAGTTGTGTGTTTGTTGAGTCGATATTATCGATTGTGTTTGTAGCTAATCTAAAAATATTTTTCAGAATGCAATGGGTTGCAGAGCTATGACTAATATATCTAAACGATTTTAAAGCTTACTAAGTAAATTAAGCACTAAATATTGATAAGTATGTATACAGAAATGAATTTAAGTGGAGACAGCCGCGACAGGCCTTGAGTTTTTTTTAGCCCGTTTTGCAGAGTATAATTTTACATACATAAGTTACTTTTATGAGTGAAATCAGTGCACTACTTGATAGGGTAGTGATATATTATTGATTTGACTATTTAGTGGGCAAGTGGCACTAACATACAGAGGTCAGTGGCAAATGGATTAATCTTGAAGCAAGCACGTGGAAACCTATCTACTTTTGGCGCTAATTCATAAATCGTAATCGATTCCTTTTTTTTTTTGTTGTGAATATTAATTTGGTTGTTGCTAAAATCTGGCAAACGAAAGTAGACACTCGAATTATTTGCAAACTTTTTATATGGCAATGCCTAATGTCAACCCCAATTTACCGTATGACGGTTTTAATTCGTAATCACTCTTTTTGTAAAAATTTTCACTATTTTTATTTATATTCATTTTATAATAAGTTTATACACCTCCATAATAATGCAATATGGTTATTTGTCACACCATAATAAATGTTGCATTTTAATTTTAACCCTTTTTTTTCCTCTGCATAAAATCTGGAGGTTTTAGAGGTTGATGAGACAGTGAAAGCTATTGATAAGCTTCCGGATTTAGAATATAAAGTTAAGATAAAAACCCAGAACCAGTACTTGGATGATATAGCTAGGAGCAGGAGTGGAAGAAAACGACTGATCATGTCATACATATTAAAAATAAATAAAGGGATAGAATTACAGAAAATAATTTAAAAAGTTTCATTATTGATGTAGAAAACAATGATTCCAATGACTCTAATGAATCTTTTCACATGGAAGCCTTAGATTCAGATTTTGATTGATAGTGAATAAACTAAAATTATTATAGACTACTGTTTCTTGTTTTATTCAGATTGATATATCTAAAGTATTAACTACCTAAAGTACGTATAGTATTTACATTCAGACGAAGTTATATAAATAATTCTAAAGTATCAAATTAGGGTATTCCAGGTATTTCATACTAGTTTTTGGGTTTTTCTATACTGATATTTTTAAATTTGCCGCGCTTTTTTGCCACATTCTATGTTAGACTCTTTTTTTACCCGACTGCCGAAGAAGGATATACATAACACATGTGTTTATTTATTGCTTCAGATGCGATCGGGTAAAAAAGGACGTTTAGCGAAGACAATCAGCTATTATTTATTTAAATAGATTAAATAACTAAAGGTAGTAGGTAGAGTCTGGCAAACGAAAGTAGAGACTGAAAAAAAAAAATATACGCGAGCTTGCTGGCCAAAACCAGATGTATCCTCCGATTGCAAAGCATGATTTTCTTCACGTTTATGTCATTTTAGTTCGCTTTTTTTAAATTTGACGCGCTTTTTCAGGCTCTACTTTCGTTTACCAGACTCTAGTAACAGACATGCCACTTTCAGAAAAGGCAATTTTAGGACACAAATGCAATCGTTAGACTAAGTGTACCCTAAGAATTTTAATCGCTAATTTTCTTATTATCAATCGCCAATATATGAAAAATACTAATATTTTAGAGTCCACGCACTGCTTAAAGAAATCATTTTCGATTTTTAATAGATTTCATTTCGTATTTAGCTTTACAAGGATATTTTGGCGCTTGAGAAGGGATTTTCATGACATTGTCTGGCCGGGGTGGTCTTGGAGTCTAGGTAAATAATTTTTCATTACTCATACTCTGAAAGTAGGTCTGAAGTTGCTTGAGGAGCGGGTTGAAAGTAATACTTTTCAGCCCTAGGGAGAATCGCTTTCAACTGACAGCTGTCAAATTATTTAAAAAAAATACTAGTTCCTTTTCACATATCTATTGAACCATGTTCCAACTTTCTATACAACCACGAAGTAAAATTGAAATAACTTAAAGTTAAGTATTGATTAAAGAATATATATTTTTTAAATAACTTTATTATAATTTAGTTTCAACAATTTCTTTAAAATAACTTAGATTTGGGCAAAATATTTACCATTTTTTCAATGATGAAAATAAAAAATAATGGCTGAATAGCAGGCCGGCCACAGAAAAAAAAACAAACAATATAGGCGGGAAAGCGGCAATCATTTTTCTTTAGCTAATTCATGTTTTTATTTTTATTTCCTTGTATTTGTAATGAAAAGCACAGTGTTTACCTCGGGTTAAAGACTTATTTAGTCCCTCGAACTATTGGCGCCCTCACTTCGTTCCGGGCGCCAAACCCCGTCTCGGGACTAAATAAGTTACTTTCACCCCTAGGATAACAATGTACTATTAATCCCGCGCACAAAATAGTTCGTGCCGTTGACTAGTGATATTATCTGTGACTAGTGTAACCTTAACTGTACTACACGGACACGGTCAAAATTAGAACTGTGAATAACACTGTTAATATTATTGGCAAATTGATTCCTAGTGGATATTGTGATATAATAAATTGTAGTTCTAAAAACTAAAAAACACGCTTTAATGGTAAGGATAATGGGACAAACTGTTTAAATTATTGCATTGTCATCGGTCCTTGATAAGTGTGCAAAGTTTCAAATCAATCCAACGTTTTGAAGTGGGTGAAAATCACGTTCAAAGATTCCGTTACATTGATACATTGTTACATTGATACATAGATACATAGATACATACATACCAAGCTAATAAAAGCGTGTTAAAATTGGTGTAGTTTTGTGTCTCAACTGTCTACGCAACTGGATGAAATTATTGACAGAAGTGACCTCGGGATCGGGTTAGTGGAGCGGAGAATTTTATTGTAGTACAGTTGACCAAAGAATAAGTAACACTACGTTTAGTAGTGCAAAAAAATCTGTAAAAACGTGCAAAAAAATACTATGAAACGAACCTTCACTGTATTTAAAGAAAAAAATATTCACGAACCTAATAAATCCTTTTACTTTCAAGTCGCTGCTAACACCATCTATCTATCACCGTGAAACAGAACCGAACGCGTTCGATGTACAAAAAAATAACAAGATTAATCAGATGAAAAACGCTAGTTACGTCGGCACGGTTTCTTTGTATGGGATGAGGCATCTGTATGCTAGTATTATATTATCTGTGGTATTGACTACCTCCGCAAAGCTTACTGGGAAGGCTGACTCGATACAATTTGCTGCCAAATACTCCAAAAAATATTAGAATATGTACATCCGCATTCTAATGCATAATAAAGGATTCAAGAAAAATACTAACTGATGACTAGGCAGCATGGTCTCAGACATTAGCCTGTTCCGTCAGGAACACTGACCTCTAACATAAAAGAACGCGCGTACGTACTTGTATAATAGAGGTCAGTGGTCAGGAACTAATAATAATAAAAAAAACAAAGCAGGTTCAAATTCTTCGCGTCAAAAGATCCTTTCAGTACTAGACTAGACGGTCAAAATTGTGGTCAATCAAAATAACTGCGTAGGTATATTTAGTGTCAAATGTCCCCACTCCCGCCTACCGGCGCGGCGTACACCAATAGCGAGCGAGAGTCGAACATCAGAGTAGTAGAGGGTCGTTGTCGTATTTTTGATGGAAGAAACGTAACCGATTTCCCGAAGGCGAAGTAGAAAACGGTCGTCGTTGCAACTGGTTTGAAGATGGCTTAGGGCTCTTTCAATTTAGACACTTGGTCTGTTCTGTTGCGTCTGCTGCGGTGCGACAACGGTGCGGGTGTCGTATTGCGCTTCGCACGACCTTTTTTTTTCCATACAATTTATACACGAGAATGGAACGTTAGGGACGACGAGAAGACGCGACGTGTCGCGAAACTCGCGAACTCTCGATGACGTGTGTCATATCATAGTTGAATAAATTCGCTCTCGACTGTATTTTCTCAAGCGTAAAATAAAACATTGCACCACCGACAGGTTTGTGCAACGAAGACTGTTTTATCCCAGGACGTAAAAACGGTTTCACCGTCGCAGAACACAAAACGGTCTTTTGAACCGGTTCGTCGTCGCAAGGTGACAACGATCACCACTACTTCAGAGTGTTATTCACAGTTCTAATTTTGACCGTGTCCGTGTAGTACAGTTAAGGTTACACTAGTCACAGATAATATCACTAGTCAACGGCACGAACTATTTTGTGCGCGGGATTAATAGTACATTGTTATCCTAGGGGTGAAAGTAACTTATTTAGTCCCGAGACGGGGTTTGGCGCCCGGAACGAAGTGAGGGCGCCAATAGTTCGAGGGACTAAATAAGTCTTTAACCCGAGGTAAACACTGTGCTTTTCATTACAAATACAAGGAAATAAAAATAAAAACATGAATTAGCTAAAGAAAAATGATTGCCGCTTTCCCGCCTATATTGTTTGTTTTTTTTTTCTGTGGCCGGCCTGCTATTCAGCCATTATTTTTTATTTTCATCATTGAAAAAATGGTAAATATTTTGCCCAAATCTAAGTTATTTTAAAGAAATTGTTGAAACTAAATTATAATAAAGTTATTTAAAAAAATTATATTCTTTAATCAATACTTAACTTTAAGTTATTTCAATTTTACTTCGTGGTTGTATAGAAAGTTGGAATATGGTTCAATAGATATGTGAAAAGGAACTAGTTTTTTTTTTTTAATTTGACAGCTGTCAGCTGAAAGCGATTCTCCCTAGGGCTGAAAAGTATTACTTTCAACCCGCTCCTCAGGCAACTTAAGACCTACTTTCAGAGTATGAGTAATGAAAAATGCATTTTATATCAACCGACAACACGTGTGGAAGAGATTGATGCTGTTATGAGCAGTAGGAAGCTAGTTAGCGTACGAATACACACGTTTGCAAATTTGTAGCGAAACGGATAATGATTTAGGACGAAACCGAGCGCGCGAAATTTTATAAACAGACCTTTGGGAGTCTGGATATCATGAAAAAACGACTAAACGTATCTGCTCAAAATAAAATTATTTGCATTTTTGAACTAATAATCTATCCCTGTATGGAGGCCGTTTTGCAATTTTCCGTCTTCTTATGGTATTTATTCGCGACCAAAAATGCGTTAAAATTTGTGTCGAAATGTGGAACTTTCGGCGCTCATAAATTTCTAATATATATATTTTTTAATTTTTTGGCTCCATACAGGGATAGATTATGGTGAGACAAATTGATATCACTTTTTAACCGACTTCGCAAAAAAGGAGGAGGTTATCAATTAGATTGTTTTTTTTTTTATGTGTGTTACCTCAGAACTTTTTATTGGGTGAACCGATTTTGATGATTCTTTTTTTATTGGAAAGCTGGTGTTTGTCATGTGGTCCCATTTAAATTTCATCAAGATCTGATAAAGAACTTCGGAGATATACATCAGAACTCTTCAATAAATGACGGCAAATCACTCGGGATAGCTGCAATCGCTTATCTGTTTATTGTTTACACCATTTCATAACATAACATCACACTGGTACGCTTTAAAGGAGTACGCAGGTGTGAACAGTTCACCCTGGTATACTCTCATTCCACCGCTTTTGTTTGTTTCAGTTTCATGTTATTGGGTGTATCTATTCTGGCTTCACTTTGGGCGTTAGGTACCTAGCCTATAGAACTGGTCCATTATGTACCTACCACAACTAAAAAGTGAAAAATAAAAAACTTTTTAACAATAATTACAACCGACTTCCAAACAAAAACACTACAAAGTGAAAAATAACTTCAAATTCGGAAGTCGGTGTCAAAAAACAAAGAAACGAAAAAAGGAACACCGACTTCCGAAATTGAAGTTATTTTTCACTTTGTAGTGTTTTTATTTTAAACGTACATTGTCAAACAGTGGAATAATCCCTAGACTACGTTTGTATGGAAGAATTTTTGACTAGCATAACCTTAAGGCGCAAATATACAGTACGAATGATGAGTCGTAGCGCGTCTGAACATAGGCTTTGCAAACTTTCGCGCATGTACACTCGTGAAGAAAAATGTTCTGGCGCTAACTTCAGACAGGCCAAGACTCATCGGCCGTACTGTACTTACGAGTCGTGGCGTGGCGTGGCGCTTTATGACTCACTTGATTAGCTACAAGAATCGTTGATATATGACGTAGGCTTGAACAGATTCGTATGATCGGTGTAAACCGCGCCATGCCAAGACACGACACAGTAATGTGAAGGCAGCTTTAGAAGAGCTTTGGTATTATTTTGGCGGCTGTGTTTTCAAAAGAGAAAACGAAGTATCAACTTGGTAGCGTCATACGGAAAATTGGGGTTGACATTAGTATAGCATTGCCATATAAAAAGTTTTCAAATAATTCGAGTGTCTACTTTCGTTTGCCAGACTCTATATACGGCACACAACTACCACAAAACCGCAGAGTACCTTCGGCACTCAACATGGCGACCGGTCACGCATCATAGACATGATTTTGACGTCACTTAAAAGTGTTGCCAAGTTTAGTCCTTGATAAACATTTAGATGTCTCTCTTTTCTTAAGCAGCTCTTGGTTAGTTAAAAAGAGACAAAACGCTTTTTGACATGCGTGTGTCGATATTATAGATATTTGTATAACTATTCTTCATATTACTATTAGAATATGCCGTCTCCATAGTTTTCCTACCTTACCTCATTGGGGTGCCCTTGGTTGGGATTTGGGACAACCAACTGACGCGTTCGTTCTACACGGTTGCGTGATTGACACAGATTGACACAACGTCTCATAGCTTTCCAAATAAAATATACATAGCAAAATGTTTCCAGCAACACGTATATTGCTGTATTAATATCGCGCAACATTAATTCAAAACAAGGTTTGATTTTTATATATTCGATAATTACATTCACTCGTATGCCTAAGGGACCGTAAGATAACCCTAAATCACAGATAATGGTCATGATAACTGAGCACCCGAAATGTCAAATGACCCCCTACCCGCGCGGCAGTCGGCACCACGTGTTCCCCTCGTGAGCCATTAGCGAGAGTTAAACGTTGGAGTGACATTGACATTTACATTCAGTGGTCTCGAACCTACCGATTTGTCGGTATTTCTACCGATATGGGCTCTGTTATACCGAAATATAACGATTTTTTTTTACGATTTCGGAGTATGCATGGAAATTATCCCGATTTTTCTCCCGATTTTACACTTTTAAGTTGCAACCCTTTTCATTTAGGTTTAATGTTACGGGGAAGCCCTCAATAGTAAGTATGGATGGACCTAGTGCAGAAAGTTCCATATATTTTGTGAACAAATAAGAAATTGTGAACAAATCAAAACATTTCGTGATGATGTAGAATTATCTTGTAGTTTATTAAAGCATGGCGATGAAACTCAAATGTTTCCTTTGTTGTCTAATTTCATCTTTAATATTTTATCACTTCTCCATTCATCTGCTAACGTTGAACGCATATTTTCACATATAAATCTTTTGAAAACAAAACAGCGAAATAGGCTGTCTACTGAATCAATCACTACATGCAAAACGACTCTTTAATACAGCTAATTGTTATGATTTTGAAATTAATTCGAAGATGACCGCGGCTATGGCCAAAGAATATTGGTATAAAAATAATTATACTGCAGTATGATTGTTAGTCCGTAAGTTTTTTTTTCAATAAATAAATGAATTTGATTGAATATTGTATTTTTTGTCAAATAATCCGGTACAAATATACCGATTTTAGCTGGCAACTCTACCGATCTCGCTCTATGACGTTCGAGCGAGACCACTGTTTACATTTCGGTTGCTCATACTGCCGGGCGAGCACGGCCTCTGTGATAGGCATCCAAACAGTGATAAAAATGTGTGACTTAAGCCTGTCACAGTAGGACGTGCTCGCCCGGCTGCTCAAATAACTTGACCGAGCTATATTACTATACATAAATATCTATCAAATTATTAGACGTTTCTCGCATGTGGATTCTACGCGCAAAACCATCACCGGACATTTAATAAAAAAACTTTTTTACAAAAAAATACTACCGACTTCCAAATAAGAAAACTACAAAGTGAAAAATAACTTTATTTTTGGAAGTCGGTGTCTTTCGTAGGTACCATTTTTTTGCGTTATGGACACCGACTTCCAAAAATAAAGTTATTTTTCACTTTGTAGTTTTCTTATTTGGAAGTCGGTAACTAGTATTTTTTTGTAAAAAGGTTTTTTTATTTTTCACTTTTTATTTGTACCTACCTAATAGGCAAGTTGTTTAGTTAGTTTCCTATAACGCCAGAATATATTACCCAAATATCATGTAACTTGAACAAAACCGATCAAATGAGAGATCTGCTTACCCCTTAAGAGCGTACTGGCGTGATGTTATGTTATGAAATGGTCTTAACAATAAACAGACATGCGATTGCAGCAGTCCCGAGAGTTTTGCCGCTATTTATTGAAGAGTTCTGTTGTATATCTTCGAAGTTCTTCATCAGATCTTCACCAAATTAAAATGGGACCAATTTCGGAACAAACTCTTTCAAACAAAAAAAGAATTTTTTAAATCGGTCCACAATTGACGGAGATATCGGTGAACATACACAAAAAAAAAAAAAACATACAAGAAGTCGAACATAGAACCTCCTCCTTTTTCGAAAGTCGGTTAAAAAATCGAACGAAATGAATTAAGCATATCACAACGCGTCGTCCATCACGCAGATACCAAAAATCAATCACAAGGTTATCGAGAAAAATAGACACGCAGTAAACAAACTGCGTCCTTCACTAACAAAAACTTAAAAAAATTGGAATAGACAATAAAGATTATCTACCTTTTTGGAAGAAAGCTTGTCTGTTAAAAGCGATGATTTTATCACGATGCCGTTCGACAAATAAACTGCGATGTTTGGCGTCGGCGGACAACTCAGGTTTACGTAGATGACCTATGGCCTATGCACTACCTATGATGCAGGGCCCGGCGCGCAGGCGCGGTGATATTAGACGCTATTTCGCTTGCACTTCGAAGGATACAAATGAGAGAAAATATTAGGGAGCGGTTCTATTGATAGCTTACCGACAGGAACTCGTCACGAAATCTACGCGCATAATGACCTTTAGCTATCAAATAATACCATTCATGTTTAGAGCTTGATAGAGAAGTATTCCAAGTTACTTTAGATAGTACATCGAAGTTAGCAACAGTTTAGTGGACATCGTCGCGCATAAACTAGTTATACAGCAAGATTTTTAGGGTTCCGTAAACAAAGGGTAAACACGACAGAGATGATGTATTTCTGTTGCCGCTATAACAACATATACTAAAAACAGAATAAAATAAATATTTGAGTAGGGCTCCCATACAACAAACATGTTTTTTTTGCAAATTTTTAGGGTTCCGTACCCAAAGGGTAAAAACGGGACCCTATTACTAAGACTCTGCGATCCGTCTGTCTGTCTGTCCGTCTGTCACCAGGCTGTATCTCATGAACCGCGATAGCTCGGCAGTTGAAATTTTTACAGATGATGTATTTCTGTTGCCGCTATAAAAACAAATACTAAAAACAGAATAAAATAAATATTTAAGTGGGGCCTCCCATACAACAAACGTGATTTTTTTGCCGTTTTTTGCGATAATGGTGTAGAACGCTCCGTGCGCGAGTCCGACTCGCACTTGGCCGGTTTTTTATTTGATATGCTACTATTGAAAACATCGATGTCGACGCCCCGGCAGATCGCATTATATGTATGGCTCGCTCTCATATTAAATAAATATAATATACAATAATATTATAAAGAGCTATTTGTAAGCTTGTAAGTTTGTATGTACCCCTACAATCTCAGGAACTACTGGTTGTAATTGAAAAATTCTAGATAGTCCATTTATGGAGGAAGGTTATAGGCTATAACAGTACTATAACAATAGGAGCGGAGCATAAATGAAAAATGTTGCAAAAACGGGCATGATTTTTTTGAGGGCTTCCGTTGCGTGCGCTGCGTAAATGGTTTCAGTTATGCAATCATGTATGTAGGGTAGGTAGGGTAGGTGTAGGGGAGGTGTAGGGTAGGTGTAGGGTAGGTGTAGGGTAGGTGTACGGTAGGTGTACGGTAGGTGTAGGGTAGGTGTAGGGTAGGTGTAGGGTAGGTGTAGGGTAGGTGTAGGGTAGGTGTAGGGTAGGTGTAGGGTAGGTGTAGGGTAGGGTAGGTAGGATAGGGTAGGTACGTAGCCAGTTGACGGGAGCGAAGCCGCGTGGGACAGCTAGTATTAAATAAAAGAGTGAATGGATAAGAGGAGAAGGAAGTGAGACGAGGTTCCACGCTGTTAACCTACAGACACGCACTGAAAGGACGCCATCATTGGGGCACTAGTCTGGAGACTGCGGGGACGCCCGAGCTTCCCCGGAATGTCCATCCATCCATAGTCACCAAGTTCTTTTTGGTGGTAATTATATTTATCCCCATTGTATATACGAGTAATATGGCATTTTTAATTTAAAATTTGCATGCCTGTTTTTAAGACGCACGGGACCGTTCAATGTGGTGACGCTTGGGGGAAGCCTATGTCCAGTGTCCAGCAGTGAACGTCTTTCGGCTGGTATGATGATGATTCCAATTTTAGAATTTATGGCTCAACTGTTCTCACAAATCAACATCTTATTTTGTATACCTTGAGTTAACTTTGAGCAATTATCTCGTGAGTTTGTGGTGCAAATAGGCTTTAGTAAAAGATTTGAATTTGAGTCTTCCCAGGGATGCGCCCTGCACCCTAGCAGCCTGCAAAGTGGGGCAGCTAGTCATTATGTGAGGTCGCTTTTCCACCAGCAAGCATCTAGCATGCAAGTTTGCATTGCGGGCCATAACCAAGCGATTTGATCTTATTATACCTCGGAGCTCGGTAGCCTGCCATGCAACTTGCATATGTGCCTGGTGGCAGGTGGAAAAGTGGCCTAAGTTAGCAGCAGTGGTTAGACCAAACCGAACCCTAGACTCCAGGAACTGTTTGGTGTATACTGTTCTCAGAGGCTGCGTTCAGAGGATATACTGACACGATTTTTAAAATATTTTAAACAGTCTGAATCACACGCGTTCAAGGCCTGTCATCTGAGGGTAGCCAATGCGACTGAGCGAATGATTGACTGAAGTAAGTGAGCGAGTGAGTTGGAGAGAGAAAATGAGAGAGATTGATTAGATTAAGTGAGGAGAGAAAGCGAATACGTGAGAGTGAAAGTAAAAGAGAGAGGAGGTTGTGTTTGAGTGAAGGAGTGACAGAGAATGAGAGAGAGTGAACGAGTGAGGGTGAGCGTGTTTGAGAGAGAGACACACTGAGTATGAGGATAAGACCAAACATACAAAGAATAAAATAAAATAAATTGGGTGTTTAAAGTTACAATTTTTATTTCATTTTTTATGTAATAGATTTTAAAATATATATCAACAGATAAAAACATATTGATCAACATTATTAGCGTTCTTATTCTAGATAGTTTTCTCTGATGAAAATGTATTGTTGTCACAGTATCTTTCAATTCAGCGTGCCTCTTGGCAAAGTTCTGCTCTAGCTGTTTCCATCGAATTCTGTCTCGAACCACTCTCCTCCAGTTGGGTTCCGTCCCCAAGTTTTATTATCTCATTTTACCGTCGCTTTTACTGTAATCCTCTTTTCCATTTCTGGAATACCCAGTTACTGGGATAGGCAGAAGCCCCATTACAAATTCTGGTACTCAGCTGGAAAGGCCCCCAAGGCCTCCAATACAGTTGGAAACAGGTTAAGCAGATTGATTGTATTTCGCCACTTTTTTGCTTGTGAATCCTAGTCCAGATACCCGTCACTTTTGTTCAGTTCTTCGTTGTGAGTATGAGTGTGGCCACAGAGGCCACAAATAGCCTAAGGGCCACATGGTCCACAAAGGGCCAATACACATGCCTCCGCAAATGCAGCCAGCTCCGCACCGTGGGCCCGGAAGCAATGGGCGAACGAGCCGCAGCCGCCGAAAAATCCAGAACTAACACCTGGGAAGCAAACAACGCACGGGCCGAATGGACCTTTGACCTTGAGCCGCATGGACCACAAGGCCCCCGGCCGCCGCAGCAAGAACGAAAATGAAAAATCAGTGTTACAATTTTTATTTTATTTTAATCTTTCAATAAATAAGTTAATGTAAACAATGTTTAAAAACATTACTTACAAAAATTAAAAAAAAAAAACAAAATTATGACGGAAATTTATTATAGTTACTGGCAAGAGACTGGCCATGGCCTTTACAAGTTGCGTATTTTACTTTTTAACCGACTTTCGAAAAAGGAGGAGGTTCAATGTTCGACTTCCTGTATGTTTTTTTTTTTAGATATGGACCGATTTAAAAAATTCTTTTTTTGTTTGAAAGATTATGTTTCGAAATTGGTCCCATTTTAATTTAGTGAAGATCTGATAAAGAACTTCGAAGATATACAACAGAACTCTTCAATAAATAACGGCAAATGTCTCGGGACTGCTGCAATCGCATGTCTGTTTATTGTTTATACCATTTCATAACAACATCACGGCAGTACGCTCTTAAGGGGTAAGCAGATCTCTCATTTGATCGGTTTTGTTCCAGTTTCATGATATTCGGGTAATCTATTCTGGGGTTATAGGAAACGTACTAAATATCTTGCCTATTAGGTAGGTACAACTAAAAAGTAAAAAATACGAAAAAAAAAATACTACCTACCGACTTCCAAATAAAAAACTACAAAGTGAAAAGTAGTTTTGGAAGTCGGTGTCCAAAGTTATTTTTCACTTTGTAGTTTTCTTATTTGGAAGTCGGTAGTTTTTTTTTGTAAAAAAGTTTGTCATTTAGACTCATCCAGGGCTTGCTGTGGCTTTTGCGCGCATCGAGGATATGCATTCGGTTACACCGAACTCCTTAACGAAAAAAAAAAAAAAAACGCACGGACCGAACGGACCTTTAGAGCCGCATGGACCACAAGGCCCCCGGCCGCCGCAGCAAGAACGAAAATGAAAAATCAAATAGGTGTTACAATTTTTATTTTATTTTAATCTTTCAATAAATATGTTAGAACGGTAAATGTAAACAATGTTTAAAAATAATTACTTACAAATATTAAAAAACGAAAATTATGACTGAAATTTAGTTACTGGCAAGAGACTGGCCATGGCCTTTACAAGTCGCGTATTTTACTTTTATCATTTAGACTCATCCAGGCCTTGCTGTGGCTTTTGCGCGCATCGAGGATATGCGTTCAAGTAGGTGAAGCAATTTGGAAAGCTTGTCCGTTTTCTAGTCAAAACAGAGGTCCAGTATATTGGGTTACAAGTTACATCTGTCGTTAGCGGCTTTGATTGAATTTTGTGCTCAGTCGATTCCAGTAGCATGTCACCACGAATTGGGCTCGTTCGGAAGCTTGAATTGCCAGTCATAGTTGATAGATAGCAAGTGAAAATAGTGTTGACCAGAGGCTTGTTTGGATCGTTGACCTGCTTGGTCTCGTTGTAACCTGGGTGTCTGTGGAACACGGTCAAGTTACTGCCTGGCCGGTTAAGAACTTGCACAGCGCTAATGGCTTTTTTAGGTGCTACCGGTGCTATCTGTGCTTTTTCAGGAAGCATTTCACGGGTCTTGTCGGAGCATAGATTGGCGTCATCTTTGGTTAAAGCTAAGCAGCATTGGGTAAAGGGCGCGGGGCCCGTAACTGTGTTGAGGCTTGCTGGATTGATAAGGACAGGGGGATCGCATTTGCAATGAAAGCAAGAGCCTGTCCATTCCCCGGGGAGGTTTGGAGCAGATTGGACCATTGAGGTTGGAGGACTGGGTGGTCTGGGCTGCGGACATGCGTCAGCGGTGCTTGAGGTTGGCATTACTCCACAGCATGGGCCACAGCCGAAAGGAAGACACGCGCCACAGCTGCAGGGTTGGCGACCACATGCACCGCAGCCACAGGGCCCCGTGAGAGGGCTGCACGGGCTGCAGCAACCACCACAGCACGAACCGCAAGGGCCACAAGGGCCACAAGGGCCACAAGGGCCACAGGGGCCACAGGGGCAACAACCACAATTGCCGCAATAAGGGCCGCAAGGGCCGCAGGGGCCAACAGACATGCCTCCACAACCGCCACAGCAGCCGCACCCAGGGCCCATGCAACATTGGGGGGATGAGCCGCAGGGACCGAAGCCGCCACCACCACAACCAACACCAGGGAAGCATGGACCGCACGGTCCGAACGGACCTTGGGGTCCGCATGGGCCACAAGGGCCGCAGCCGCCACAGCATGGGACGGACGCGCGCCCGCACCCGCCCGCGCTCGGTCCACAGCACGGTCCACAGCACGGGCCACAGCACGGGCCACACATGCTGCATGGTGCAACAAAAGAATTTGCCATATTACTACCCCCCGCCTTAGCAGATGCATAAAGTGGAAGACCACTCATAGGTACGCTTTGCATATTAAGTGGTAATTTAATTTTAGTCACATCCAGCATATTCATCACTTGCTCACTTGGCATAAGATTAAACGATGAATTGACTTGATCAGCTGTTGGCATTACTGCAAGAGTGTTAAACACCCCGCAGACGCATCCGACGCATCCGGGATTAGGGGGTCCGCAGGGCCCACCGGGACAAGGAGCGCAGGGGCCGCATGGCCCGCCTGGGGCCACGGGCCCTCCAGGGACGCAGGTACCTGTTACGTGGTAGGGTCCACAGAACCAGAAGCCGTATGGGTAGTAGTAGTAACCTGTCATGTATTGGATACACTTAGGAGGCGTGTTGCAGGGCGCGGGGAGGGCGCAGTTGCACGGCCCGCAGCCGCACCCACATGGCCCACAAGGCCCACACGGCGGGCACTTCCCGCAACAAGGATTGCACACGTTGCTGATATGTTGCATCACCTTGGATGTCGGGTTCGTATTCGGAGCCTTAAAAGCCTGAGAGCGGTGGTACGGCCGGCAGTTGCAGGCAACTTTTAGTGAAATCGGTTTTGAAGTGAGCGGATGACGATCGTGGTCTTGAGGGAAGACGTTAGTAAGAGAGTTAGTCTTCAGCAGGCAGAGGGACGGATAAAGCTGTGGGCGCACGCTTGTTGCGTTGCTTGAGCGCACGCTTGTTGTGAAGCTTGGACACGACGCGCACCGGAGCAGCGCGCCGGCGGACGCCCGCACCTCTGCGACCGCATGTCTTGGCAGCCCATGAATTCTGGCCACCGGGATAACACGACTCACATATAGTTGCGGCATCCGATTCTTCGTCGAAGCGAGATTCGCTGAAAGGACGATTATTTTACTGTAATCACAATCCTATCTCAAATATATACAAGAGGGCGAATTTTTGTGTATGTGTGTGTGTGTGTGTGTGTGTAATACTAAATTAAACAGCAGTTTATAAAAGATGTTCGTTTTATTGCTTCTTTGTTACAAATTAATTGTTGTCGTGTTATTTCAATAACTTAATTAGAATCATTAGCATTTCTTGATTGAAGATTGTCATTAGACTTTTTTTTAACTAGATACTAGTCATATTCCTTGTAGTCTTTTTGAGGCAGAAGGGGAAAGGGACTTTTAAAATTTGGGATGTTTGTGTACTGGAACGTCCCTGGGACAAGAGAAGGTCGATCGCGTTGCTCCCGAGTCAACAAACTTCGGGGACTTTCTAAAACGGGGCAAAAATCGCATTTAACTTTACTGGTACGCTTATGATGTATAGGGCTCCGGCTTTCTGAACGTTTGTCATAGTAATCAACTTTATTTGCCTTTTCGTTGGCATAATAGGAGAATTGGCGCGGCCTGATTCTTCCCTTATAGCAGGGTGTGCAATAAACTGGGTTATACTCAGGGAATAATCTGGTACAGGCCGGTAACTGAGCTTGGGGACAAGACTGTGTCAGAGGCTGAGTGCTATAGGGGCACACATGAACTGAAGCGTGAAGCACGCATTTAGAAGGAGCTAAAGCTGCGGTGGCGTTAAACGGGAAGAATCTGGATATGCCTCCTTTGGAGCGAGGCTGTGGACCACTCTCGCGTGGGGGGAGATCATCTCGTGGCAGTGGATATTTGAAATTTGAGATTTTGGGTTTGGGCCTTGTTGGATGCAGACAACGAGGCTCTGGGTCACCGCCTACCACGGCCGAAGATATTGGGTTCATACAGGCACAGCATTTTGGACACGGGCATGTTGGAGAAGGTTTAGGGCAAGGAAAAGGGGGACAAGGAGGACTAGGGAGACAAACTGGCCCGCAACAAGGACCACAGGGTCCACAAGGGGGGCAACAGGGTCCGCAGGGGCAAGAATTGCAGGGGCCACAAGGACTGCCAGGACAACAGGGACCAGCGGGAACGCATGTACCGGTGACATGGTACGGTCCGCAAAACCAGAAGCCATAGGGATAGTAGTAATAGCCGGTCATATACTGTATGCATTTAGGTGGCGTGTTGCACGGGGGGGGCAGGCTGCCACAGCAGGGCGCGCACGAGCACGGCCCGCACGTACACGGGCACGGCCCGCACGGACACGGGGATTTGCCTTTGAAATCAGATTGCGATGTATGGATATAATTGCAGGGCAGCAAGCTCGGCAACGAGCCTGACCGGTGCATCAGCAACGAGTCGTAGTTGATGGAGCACGCAGGGGACATTGGTGAACCGCCGGGTCTCGTTCTACAGCGAGGCACGATATTTGGGCAAGACACGCAGAATCGCAAAGGCGTGGCCTCGGCCCCAGCGCGACCCTCGTTCTTAGACGGCAGCGACTCCACACGTTCGGTCTTCACGGTCCCCGCGCGCAGGTAGCGGGCCAGGGGTAGGGCCTTATACTTCAAGTTTCTGTGACATGGGACCGCCGTCGCTGCAAGGGAATTTTATGCTATTCACCTTCATTAAAAGATCCGAGACTGTCGGGTTCTTCAAACGAGTATTTGCTCGCAAAGATTACTCGCCACACGACAATTTCGCTACAAGTGCTACAACAGACAATCTGTGCGAGCTAATCAAATGATACAAGCAAATAGTGGTTTTTTTTTTAATGTATACGATAAAATGTAAAATACATTATATAAAATAATTGTCAAGTAATTTATAAGTGAAACAGTTTTATTCTAATAACAATAAAAAATATACATCCGTAGAGTTAGCACGGCTGCTTGCTATAATTTCTCGCGATAATTGGTATACTTTTATCCTCTTTCTTGGCATCATCCACTTTGCAAGGTGTCGCCTTCGCCAAGCATTGGGGGCATGGGGCCGCTACGCACTTCTTGGGGCACGGTTTCGGGCAGGGCGGGCAACATGGGCCACATGGGCCACATGGGCCACACGGACCGCATGGACCGCATGGACCGCATGGACCGCACGGGCATGGGCATGGGCATCCACAAGGGCCGCAGGGGCCACATGGGCCACATGGGCCACATGGTCCACAAGGTCCGCATGGGCAAGGGCAAGGGCATCGGCATGGACCGCAAGGACCGCAGGGGCCACATGGTCCGCACGGGCCGCAAGGTCCACATGGCCCGCACGGGCCGCATGGTCCACAAGGTCCACACGGGCCGCAGGGACATGGTCCGCAGGGGCCGCAGGGACATGGTCCGCAGGGGCCGCAAGGACATGGTCCGCAGGGGCCGCAGGGACATGGCCCGCAGGGTCCGCAGGCGGCGCAGGCGCCGCAAGCTCCGCACGGGCAGGAAGGGCCACACGGGCAGGGCGCAGGCGGGCTAGGGCTGCAGCTTCCACAACAGGGGCAACCACATGTTGGACATCCTTTCTTGGCCTCCTTTTTGTCAGCATAACTTCTCGTCAAGCCGGGGCGATCTCCAGAACACAGAAGCTCCGTGCGACCATAACGGAACCGCGGTCCAAAGAACTCGACATCATAGCGCCCGAGTGCTGCAAAGGACATCCAAGCATATAATACTAGGCGAGAAAGCCGCTGGTAGGAAGCTCATGCTATTCGGAAGAACGAAAGGCTCACGCGTTCTCGCCGAGTATTATAAGCAAGGAGGTACTTTGACGTCGGCCACCGTTCTCCAAAATAACAGAACCGCACCAGCGGCTAGTTAGTCGGTCAAGGCCAATTTTACACGAAGCAATATATACTGCGAATTTTTTTTTCGTATTCTAAACTGACATTTGGGGGGCTGTCACTTTATCGTTACATAAAATAGTGTCTTAGCCTGACTATCCTGAATGATCGAAAATGGAACTATTTCACGGCAAAAAAATTACATTTGATAAGAAACTATCGGCCCTTATTTAGTTTCTACTCATATATGTCAGACTTAATTTTATCAATCGTATTTATTTTATTGTAGATTTCATATTTAACACAAATGTTTATTTACTATGTGTATGAATACCTACTGTTATATTTAAATATATTTCGTTTATATTCATAAAACATTTATTAACACCAATTAGTAAAATTTAATTGAGGAGTCATGTCACATCGATTCGATGAATCACTTAAGATTGAGTCTTACCTACAACACTATGCTCAGAGCTTGCAACATTAAAAAAATAAGGTCATCGGCAGCGGTCAGTTTAGTCTACGAAATTAAAAATCACAGTATAGTTGACCAGAATGCAATAAGTATTGCACCACAAAAGCACTTTTAAGTTGACGATGCAAGTTATTGTTCTAACATATTGGGTATTATACATACAGATGCAATTTAAATTGCTTCGTGTATCCCTATTTTTTCAAAATCGGCCGTAAATTTCAGTGACAGTCAGGTGACAAGTGTCAATCTGACAACTATCCCGCAATTGTCTTAGACATAAAAAAAAGGATATTTTTCTTGAACACCTATCTACTTATTCAACACTATGCTACCACTTACCTGTCTTATATAACTAAGATGAAAACAGATGGATATGTATAATAAAAACTACCACAAGTCCCCGACTGATTATTATTATAAATTACTATATTATCCCGCCCGATTTAGCACACACTAGTGATGGACCATAAATTTTCTAAATCGATCGATTCTACGCTTTGTTATACACTATCAAACAACCCGCCCCACTTAATTCAGAATCGCGTTAAAACAATGGACTATAGGTACTTACACAGTACTCCGTGAGTTTTTTTATTGGCAAGACTAGCCAATGGTCGCCCTTTGAAGTATTTAAGCAACGACACATGTTTGGGCAAAATCGCTTTCCTGATTACTAAGGCCATTTTTCCTGTCCTTTTTAAATATTTATACTAATAATTTGGATACCGGAAATATTATACTATATGGAGTATGTTTTACTTGAAAATTTTGGCCATGGTAGGAGCGTGACCTAGAGCTTTACTCGTTAGAACAAAAACTGCGTGACTGACTTGAACGCGTTCGATTTTTTTCAGTATTCTTTTTCGAATTCTTTTTCTGGCCTTCTTTTCTTTCTTTTAATTTCTTGGTTGGTACATATTACCTAGAAAACTATTTGGTGGCAATCATAAATTTCCTTTTCGAAAAAAAACATTGTGATGCTTGAAGTGGCTCTGGTTTTGTGGCTTCCAAGCTACTGGAACTGTAAATGTGCTAAAACGACAAAGAGTATCAGATAGAGTTCATTAAAAACGATTCTATCCAAACACAGAGTCAGGGCTTTCCGGGTTCAGTACCCGCACGCCAGTGTGACAAACAGGCTGGCGGCCCACCTGATGGGAAGTGGGCACCGCCGTGGGTATTATCAGGAGTACCATAGACCTTAAGAAGAGGACTCGCTTTGACGCTGTTCATAGCGTTGCTCAGCGGAATGATCTCAGAAAGGGGGAAGACCACTTGTTTTTACATATAAATGTCCTCCATTTTTTAATGTACAGAAACGAAGTTTGAAAGGCTCTTAAAACTCCCTTTTTCAGGGAAAACGCATTTTGAGGGCAACTTGCAAGTCTTTATACTATACCTTTTTTATTTTCAATAGGCTTGCGCTTGACCACTATCTCACCTGATGGTAAGCGATGATGTGGTCGACGGTGAAGCACGCTTGCCTAGAAAAAATCCATGCACTCTTGACTTAAAGACCCCTAGATTGTAGCTATCGGGAAACACAGACTCCAGCAGGGAATTCCACTCCTTAGCTGTACGCATAATAAAAGTGTCCCCAAAACGTTTTGTGCGTATGGGTGGGATGTCCACCATGTACCGATGACGCATCGCCGTACGTCTGGTAGTCCGATGATGGAACGGGTTGGGCGGAATTAAATCATGCAATTCCATCGCACAGTCCCCGAAATGTAACCGATAAAAAACCGACAAGCTGGCAACTTGGCGACGATGTTCAAGGCTCTGGAGCGTTGACTTGACCAGTTACTCATTGCCGATGAGTTTCTTGGCCCGCTTTTCGATACCTACAGAAAACTCCAAGCATAGCCGTGTGGCTATGGCCTATGCTGTATTCCATGCGTGATCGAATCAGAAATGAAGACATCCGCAGGAGAACCAGAGTTACCAACGTGGCCCGAAAATTTACAAACTTGAGCGGCAGTGTACAGTCAGACTCATCTGTCCCTTACACACACTCAAAATAAGGTTCCGTACCCAAAGGGTAAAAACGGGACCCTATTACTAAGACTCCGCGATCCGTCTGTCTGTCTGTCTGTCTGTCCGTCTGTCACCAGGCTGTATCTCGTGAACCGTGATAGCTAGACAGTTGAAATTTTCAGAGATGATGTATTTCTGTTGCCGCTATAACAAAAAATACTAAAAACAGAAGAAAATACATATTTAAGGTGGGCTCCCATACAATAAACGTGATTTTTTTGCCGTTTTTTGCTCGATATTAATAACGGCAACAGGTAGACGCTTGAAATATTCACGGAATATTTAGTTGTATATTCACTTAAAATTTTTTTTTTTATTAAATTAAAATAAAATAAATTGAGGAGGGCTCCCATACAACAAACGTGTTTTTTATGCTGTTTTTTGCTCGATATTAATAACGGAAACAGGTAGACGCTTGAAATATTCACAGAATATTTAGTTGTATATTCACTTCAAAAAATAGCAATGATTAAATTAAAATAAAATGAATTAAGGGGGGCTCCCATACAACAAACGTGATTTTTTTGCCGTTTTTTGCGATAACTTAATCTAAGAGCTTATGGACACCTCCCAGGGCATATTGCTCACAGAACAGATGGTCGATGGGGTTGACAAGTTCTGGAGTGGTGACCGCGAACCGTTGAGTTAGAAGGCCTCCCTCTAAATCAGGGGTCACCATGTCACAAGATATTTTACTTTTTTAACACTTTAAATTTATCTAACTTTTGATAGAGTGAACCGATTGCGATGAAACAAAACTTAATTATTACTTCAAGCTACTACAATCCAGAAAAACAGACAGACAGACAATTTTTTTTTTTTTTGTTTTTTTACCGTGTACCTGCTGCTTTTATATATATTTTAAAAATCTATTGTTTTTATATTACAAACAGACAATTTAATTTATTTGTATAGATATAATATAGACCAGCAGCCTAATCACATAAGTGAATTCGGCAAGGCAAAGGGTTTTGACGCTATCAATCGACCAATCACTTGCGAGATGAAAGACGCGATATGTATTTTCGTCTATGTGATTGATCGATAATAATTGAAAAAAATATTGTTAAATTATCTGTCTCTCTGTTTGTTCTGGGTAATGTCAGAAACGGCTGATCCGTTTTGACGGCATTTTCACTGGCAGATAGCTGATGTTAATGGAGTACTTAATTTTAGAAATAATAATTAGGGTTCTGCACAAAATATTTTTTTGAACCCATATTTTTTGAAGCTGACGTATTCGCGGGGAAAAAATTTTGTCGGTCATAATTCTGTTGCGTCCACAGACATAAATCAAAATAGATAACGCAAGTCCCTCCATCTGTATGAAAACCAAGCGTGCCACTTTTTTACAAACCATTTAAAAACAAATTGACTTACCAATGAAAGAAAACATTTCCAATGCCTCGGCGAACTTTTTTCCTGCATTCTTTACAGCTCAATGTGGCATAAAAAGGTATTTTTCTAGATTTCGGTGGATTTCTGGTGCTGATAATGCTAAATGAAAAGCTCAGATTACGAACATTGATGGTAACTTTATTCCGTTTTTTGGCAGGCGAAGTAGGTACATACAATCGCGTCATCGTTTGGTTGCGTCATTAAACTGCATCCATTGATTTGTAATCGCGGTTTCCGCGTACCCGCGTAAACCGCGTGACCGCAACCGTAGTGGTTGCCTTGCCACTATTTATTAATTTTGAACCATGTACCATACCATGAATAAAATATTGTAAGTATACCTTTAAAAATGAAGATAAAAAAAGATGTTTTTTTTTTATTATTAATTTCCATTTTATTTTTACGTTCATTCTGTCATCACCTGTCAAGTCAACATATACTGGGCGCACTGTGTTCTTTCAGTGTGCATGGAATCAACAAGTACCTAGACCTAGAGCCAAGGCCAACACGGTGGTCTGACAGCAAGTCAGCTGGTCAAGCAAATTTCAACAGGTGGTGACGGATTGACCGCTTAAAGGGGTCCAGTGACCACGATCCTCAGCAATCAGAATCGCTTGAAGAAGAAGAATATTTAGAGTGTCATGTTGTGAAAGACACAACACGAAAAACAGGCTCAGTCGTTGATTAGGTTTCTAGCATAGATTAGACATGTAAAAGAGCTTCCGTTTCGTCGGAATTTTCCAAATATGGCGAAAAAAAAGGCATCATCAATCACGTCAAGAGGGGACATTTATTTATTGCCCTTTGGGTGACTTTAAGGGTACACTAGTCGACGGCACGAACTATTTTGTGCGCGGGGTTAAAATGCATTTTATATCAACCGACAACACGTGCGGAAGAGATAGATGCTGTGATGAGCAGTAGGAAGCTAGTTCGCGTACGAATACACACTTTTGCAAATTTGTAGCGAAATGGATAATGATTTAGGACGAAACCGAGCGCGCGAAATTTTATAAACAGACCTTTGGCAGTCTAGATATCATGAAAAAACGACTAAATCTATCTGTTCAAAATAAAATTATTTGCATTGTTGAACTACTAATCTATCCCTGTAAGGAGGCCGTATTGCAATTTTCCGTCTTCTTATGGTATTTATTCGCGCCCAAAAATGCGTCAATAATAGTTCAACGCTCATAACTTTCAAATATTTTCTATTTTTACTTTTTTGCTTCCATACAGGGCTAGATATCACTTTTTATTTTGAAAGTACATCGTCAAATAGAAAATAGACAAATTGATATCACTTTTTATTTTGAAAGTGCATCGTCAAACAGTGGAATAATCCCTAGACTACGTTTGTATGGAATAATTTTCGACTAGTGTAACCTTAAGCTTTCTGACAAGGCCCATTGTGAGAGACCACGTCTCGGTCCCATAGGTGATCACTGGCAACACACACTGGTCATAGACTTTTGTTTTGAGACACTGCGGTAAATTGGACGAGAAGATACCACGCAAGTTTCCGATCGCCGCCCAGCCGAGTCGGATTCGACGGTTGACCTCTTTCTCGAAGTTGGCCCTACCCAAATGGACCGTTTGTCCCAGGTAGACATATTCGTCTACAACTTCGAGTGTAGTCTTCAACCGTGATAGGAGTGGGTGTTACATGGGCATTCACCATGACCTTGGTTTTGTCAATGTTCATTTTAAGACCCACCCTTTCGGAAGCTCTACTGAGGCCATCGAGCATTGTACTGAGGCTCTTCATGGTATCAGCCATGACCACTATGTTGTTGGCAAACCGAAGGGCTACGCTCGGAGTTTCCATGCGTGATTATGTCAGTAATGAGGATATCCGCAGGAGAACCAAAGTTACCGACATAGCCCGAGGAATTGCCAAACTTAAGTGGCAGTGGGCAGGGCACATTGCTCGCAGAACGGATGGCCGATGGGACAGAAAAGTTCTGGAATGGCGACCACGAACCGGAAGACGATACGTTGGAAGGCCTCGCACTAGGTGGACCGATGACCTGGTTAAGGTTGCGGGAAGGCGCTGGATGCGAGACGCACGGGATCAGTCAATGTGGTGACGCCTGGGGAGGCCTTTGTCCAGCAGTCTTTCGGCTGAAATGATTGATTTATTTATTTTATTAAAACTATGCAACATACAGGCACATAGGCGGACTTATTGCCTAATAAGGCATTATCTACCAGTCAACCAAGGATGGTGGACAGGTAAAAAGGCAGGAGCAAAAAAAAAATATATAATAATTATTTACATTGCAAGCGCCATCGGTTTTGGCACTCACTTTTTACAAAATGAAAATCTTAGTGAATCATTTAAACCGTACCTAGTGTAAGCATCTTCATCATCAGCCTATAGCAGTTCAATGTCCTTTCGCACGCCATTTCTCTTGATTTTCAGCAGCTCTCATCCAGCTGCTACCAGCCACCCTGCGAAGATCATCGCTCCATCTAGCCTGAGGGCGTCCTACCTTACGTTTACACATTCATGGTCTCCACTCAGGAACACCTCTACCACAACGTTAATCGGTTTTATTGCCATTTCAGCTTGCTTTTTCTCTGAGCTATGTCGACAACATTGGTTCTCTGCTGGATGACCTCGTTCCAGATTCGATCCCTCAATCATAGCTCTTTACATAGCTCGCTGAGCGACCTTAAGCTGATGGACCAACCGAACCTTAAGGTTACACTAGTCGATAATTCTTCCATACAAACGTAGTCTAGGGATTACTGCACTGTTTGACAATGTACGTTCAAAATTAAAAATGATATCAATTTGTCTCATCATTATCTAGCCCTGTATGGAAACAAAAAGTAAAAAGAAAAATATTTGAAAGTTATGAGCGTCGAAAGTTCCATATTTCAACACTAATTTTAACGCATCTTTGGGCGGCAATTAATACCATAAGAAGAAGGAAAATTGCAAAACGGCCTCCATACAGGGATAGATTAGTAGTTCAACAATGCGCGCGCTCGTTTTCATCCTAAATCATCATCCATTTCGCTACAAACTTTCAAAAGTGCTAATTCGTACGCGAACTAGCTTCTTAGTGCTCATCACATCATCTATCTCTTTCGCACGAGTTGTCAGATCAGATAGCAGGCATTTTAACCCCGCGCACAAAATAGTTCGTGCCGTCGACTAGTATAACCTTAAGTGTCCATCTCTCGCCCCGTAAGTCTTACTCATAACAGGCAGGGCCGCCCAGATTGAAGACTCTGGTCTTTGGGCTCTGTAGAATACGCGACGAGACGACTCGACGGAGCTTCCGAAACGCCGCCCAGCCCAGCTGTTTTCTTGTGCTAGCCTTACTCTCAAAGTTGTTTTTACCAAACTGCAGTTTGCCCGTTTTCTTGGTTGGATCTAGTTTCATGGTTGTTCAAACCTTGAGAGCACCGCCATAACTTCGTGAGTTCATTCATTGTAATTTCGTTAAATCTAAAAACTCAAAGAAGTTTTGGAGTGAAGCAACATTATGATAGAAAAGTTCTATCAGACGAGAACTTTTAATTCAAGTACCTTACTGATCACATGACAATTTCATTTTTGAAACTGGCAAAGATGCATAGGTACTCCAATTCAATTTTACTGAAGGAACGGTAAGTGAAATGACCTGGCGCAATTTAAATTGCGTCACGTTTTTAACCGACTTCCCAAAAAGGAGGAGGTTATATATTCGACTCCTATTTTTTTATGTGGTTTTTTACTTCAGAACGTTTTACTGGATGAACCGAGTTTGATGTTTATTTTATTTGAAAGCTGGTGCTTGTCATGTAGTCCCATCATCCCATCGTCGCATTCATCAAGATCTCATGAAGAACTTCAGAGATATACATAAGAACTCTTCAATAAATTACGGCAACCCGAGTGATTTGCCGGCAAACCGATAGCTGCAATCGCATGTCTGTTATTGTTTACACGATTTCATATAGGTTCGTATAGTTCTTGTCAAATTTCTTGGCCACCCTGAAGTTGGCTACAATGGCTGCGCAGTAAATCTCATACAAAAACAGCACCGATTCGTGCCTTGCGCATCGGAAAGCCAACTTCAGGGCGGCCCAGAAGTTTGGCGAGAACTATATTGCGCACCTGCCTAGTCTACGGGGAACCCATCAGTTCAGTAAGTAGGAAAGAAAACACCAAACATTATATTAACTTCTTTATTTATAATAATCAATTAAAACAAAACATATTTACATACGTTATAATGATTTTTTGAATAAATTAAAACATTTGTTTAAACCTAAATTCGTTATATTTTTACTAAAATTATAATAAAAAGGCATCGCTTGGTTTGTGAGCATTGGTGAAGTGTCTACTGTATGCGTAGGGGTTGGGGGGTAGGCAGAAACTACAGAACGCCTCCTGCTACGATCCTTACTGCTTTTGCTTCGGGTTTCAGTTATTGCAATTACAACTAGTATTCTATGTAGTTGTCTATGGTAGCAATGCCTTACAGAACCAGTAGATATACCTCTCTTATGGGGACAAATATAGATTTACACAGCGTTTTGGTAGGTACTATGGATAATTTGGTCTTGGTTCCACTGTGAGACAGACGGAGCTATACAGGACGAAGAGCATTGTCCCTTGTTCACAGCGGCATCATGATGACGTTGACTTGTTTGGTGTGACTCTACGAATTTTGGAAGTAAGAAAACTACCTTATTAGACAAATTTAACTGACGTTGTAAAATTGCATTTTTTAAACCTTCGGCTAAGTGCCAGATAAATTAACTGTGAAATAGTTTCATACAAAATTAAAAATTAAATTACTTTTTCCAAAATTCATACAGATAAAATAATTTGCTACTATTACTAGGTGGACCATGTGAGAATAAATTTATTTTTCAGGAATGGAAAATACCCTATGTGCATAAACAATGTCTATTCCGGGATCCTGGTACTACATATTAACAAATGCCGGGATCTCATATGGTCTGTATCATTTTACCGAAAATCCCGGGTGAGACTTTAACATCCCGGGATCTTGTTTTTATGCTCAAAATGCCGAAACCAAAACAAAAAATGGGTTGGACAGCAAAAACATCCCGGGATTAAAATTGGAGACTGAAAAGCCCGGGATTATTATTAAAAAATGCAACCTTCCCGAGGTTTTAATTATGATAATGTGCCTAGCCACTACTTTACATACAAACAGACAAGCAATGATATAGGAACGTATTATTATCCTTATACAGGCTGTTCAGTTACTGTCAACCATTGAAAGAGTGGTACAGTATGATGGCAAATCAATTTTCACCAGTATGTTTATTTTTTATGAATGCAAAATGTTGTGGTGGCCTAGTGACTAAGATCACGCCACTAGTGCTTGAGGTCGTGGGTTCAAATCTGGGCAAGTATCAATTTGACTTTTTCAATTCATATGTCCTTTATAAAAACATCGTGAGGAAACCTGGACTTATAGTTCACTTAAGTTTGAAATCATCAACCCGCATTGATCAAGCGTGGTGATCAATGCTAGTGCCTTCTCTGTATGAGAAGAGGCCTTTCTCCAGCTGTGTGACAGTTACAGGCGCTTATTATTATTTAATATAAATAATGACCTTTATTTATAATGGTCATTCAGATAAGGACTTTCATGGGTAAATTATGTAGCAATAAGGGCGGTTTTCGTATATCAAATCTTACTATACACCGACGTGCTTTAGTACGGACGTCAAAACAAATTACAAGCACGCCACCTGTCGGCAAATCAAGAACAACTACGGTTTGGCGCGCTTTCTCTAACCACTTGCGTGGTGGGGACAGCAGAATAAGGCAGTTGAGTACCGGCCTTAGAGCTTAGACGTGGTAGAATCACTGTCGATCCGTAATATTAGTAAGCAAGATTGTAACTGTGACTTGTGTCTATTTCAATATATTCAGTGTATCGAATAATTTCTGTGATTTCATTTTTACGATTCTACCCAACTACCTGCCCACACACGATGTCTTAACCTAAGGGAATACATCCTGACTTCCCGATGGTTTACATCTATCGGCCAGTCTTGATGCGACATGTATAACACTGGCAACCCCGGTTTCGCACGGGGGCATGTGTGTGTTTAAAAATCAATGTTTGATCGATTTAAAGTTTTCAATTTGGTATTCTCTTTAAATAACACTACTTAGCAAGAAACAATTATATCTATTTAGTTTAATAACGATTAATAGCAGCTCGCCGCGGTCAAGCAATCGCCTTTTGTAAGTGTTTGTAGTAAGTACCGCGGAATTATTTGATGGCGCGAGTTCTTTTAATTTTGTGATATCTCCTAAGATATTCATCTAAATTAAATGGTGTAAACGGCAATTTTGCTCCAAATTAAACAATCAAGATGACTTACATATTTATTTAAATAAGGATTTATACTATATATGTGAAAACACCTTTGCAAATAAAGCTGTCTTTTACACCAAATTTGAATATCATAAAAATGATTATTGTGAGTGAACCTTAATAGATAGACATATGCTATCGCGGACTTTGTTTTAGAACTTTTTGAGGGAAAATTTTCCGCCATACATTGTTTTGTTATATCTCGAAGGGATTTTTCGATGGCTTTTCACGCGGCTTGACTTTTTTTCCGACAATTTCAACAATTATTGCCATATTTGAACCAATTTACACATAACCTTAACAAATTATACACCTAAAACTGCCTCATGAGTCACTCTGTCTATTGGTGAAAACCGCATGAAAATCCGTTCAGTAGTTTTTGAGTTTATCGCGAACAGACAGACTGACGCGGCGGGGGACTTTTTTTTTAAATATGTACCACATAACATTACGGCAGTATTCGCCGAAGCGTTGGGCAGAAGTGCATGTTTCAATAAAATCTATATAAATATTGCACTAATATATCAAAAGCATTTACGGCCTGTTTAGCAAACTCCAGATAAGTTACGACTAATTTATCTGGCAGATATCTTCAAATTATTAATTTATTCGCTAAACGAGCCTCAAGTATTTACCTAAATATTTTAATAAATTTTTCACAAATGACAACCCTGAAGCCAGGGTTGCTATATAAAATTCAAATAAAGTTTATAAGCAAAGTCGTGACTTTGCTTATAAACTTTATTCATTACGTTCACCCACTTGCGCGGGTGACGTGGATAGACGTCAATAATTAACAAAGAAATGTTACAGGTGAGCATTACGTCGAACATTCGCAAGAACGTTACATTACATGGTGATGCTTTAGGAAAAAGAGCATCTGTCTGTATTGTACCATTCGTAAGAACGTTACATTACATTGTAATGCTCGCGAACATGCTCTAGTGTATACTCACCTGCACAGCATCCCATCAGATCGAGCTTCAGAAAGACACTGTCACACAGCACAGTCAAAGCGCACTGAGACAACAATCGAAGCGGATTTCTAACACTGTACAAAACATATTGAACCCTATCTCCAAAACGTAACGCACACATTCCTATCCATACTAATATTATAAATGCGAAAGTAACTGTCTGTCTGTTATCTTTTCGCGACTAAACGGCTAAGCCGATTGAGATGAAATTTGGTATGGAGATGCCCGGTATAGTGTTCCCTTGGGATGAAAAAACACCTTTTACGCGGGCAGAAGTAATATCACCACAAGGGTCGATCTTCAAGGTTAAGCAACGGTTGGCGAGGTCGGTCCGCGGATGGGTGACCATCTTAACACACCAACACTCCACCGTGCCTTTAAGCCGTTGTCATTTGAAGATCTTTGACAGTCGTTACGGGTACTCAGAGCCTGGCATCTGCCACCAGTCTGACCAAGGGGCACCGTGTTACCCAGTTACTGGGTTGTGGAGGTCAGATCGTCGCTGCATGTAACTTATTGGTACTCAGCTGCAGCCAGTTACACTGGAAGCCGACCTAACAGTTCGGAAAGGCTCGACAGATTCATTGTAATGTGAGCTTTACCGTGTGGAGATAGAGTTCAATATGCTATGTATTGTGATTTGCTTTTACTCCGCGTTGGTATGTTTCAAACATATGAGTGAGAAGTACTCTTTCTAAAACTCGATTTGCTATATTAAAGGTAGTTATTTTCGTAGTTAAAAATAACTGTAATATAACGTCTAACGATAATAGTGTAAAACATTTTAACGGATTAAGAGTGTCGTGAGAATGAACAACTTCTAAATTGCTTGTGCACTGCTTTAGAGGTCAAATTGCAGTAGTTTTTAAGAGCGTTCAAATTCTAATTTCGGTCACAATCTGTACAAAAAAAACGACTACAGTTGTTGACATTGGAAGAGAAGGGGCTGGTTTCAAAATAAAGATGATTCCTGGGTAGAAAAAAAAATCTATTTACCCCGCCAGTGAGATTATAAAACAATACTGGACACGTATTTTTTGCTCTATGTTATCAATAAAAAATGACAAAGATTAAGTGCATCAAAGGTCAGGAGTGGGGGCTTGTGACGTCACTATAATAAAAAGTGTACTAAAATGTTTAAATAGAATTTTTATTTTTTACCCAAAAATCATCCCTGTCAAAATTCGATACCATCTCGTCTGCGGGGTTTTTTTAGGCAATTTAATTTGACCCTATACAGAGCATAACTTAAAGGTGCGTCATATTTTAAAAACTGCTTCTGTACATGGAAGTGAAAAAAAAATGATCACGTGAAGTAAACTTTGGAAAATCCTTTTTTTTTGTGCATTCCTATGACATCCTTGGAGACAGTTGTTCATTTACATAGGTAAAAGCAGTTTTTAACATATGATCACACATTCCCGTTACACTCTATAGACTCGACTAGTGTCCGACCGAAAGTTTGGTTTCGGTTTCGGTCGAGTTTCGGCAAGAAAACGAGTTTCAGTTTCGGCGGCAAATCTGCAGAAACTACGACCGAAACCGAAACTGCATTGGGGCTTACTCGCGCTGTGATCGGTAATGTTCGGCGCGTTAAATTCCATCCAAACGAGTATTTTTGTCTTATATGATGGGTTGTTATGTTGATATAATACCAATAAGTGATAATATTGAAGGCTGCATAGCTATGTGAAAAACAATATATCACGGGAATTTAACGCGATTATTTTTTTACCTATTTAACTCGACGTTTCGGCCGTGTTGCAACGACCGTGGTCCCGGGGAAAGTTAATATTGCATAGCTATGTGATTTAAAAATAAAAAAATCAAGACTGACTGATTATAATAACGTTTTCTTTATTTTTCACTCAAAACATGATCCTTGATAGGAAGTTTCGGTTTCGGTTTCGGCCGAAACTGACACTGATGCCAAAATTCGGTTTCGGTTTCGGTCGGACACTAGGCTCGACTCACCATTAATCATTATACACTATTTTCACCACACTTCATAAATATAGGATAAAACAAGCTGTTTGAAGTGAAAGATAATAAAAGTAATATCAGTTGTCAAAGTCATCTTGAGACTAGCTCCATAATACAAGTTTAGTCGGATGCACAAACACGAGCTAAAATAAAGCTTGTTTGTACAAATGCAGTGTTAACCAAGTCCCGTACTATCGATGATACTTCTGCAGCTTCTCGCAGCTGGGCGTGCGCAGTTTCTGCGCGTCGGCGTACTGGCGCGAGTCGCCGAAGTTCCGCGCCTTCCACACCATGCTGTCGCGGTAGTTGCGCTCGCGCTGGCACGCGTGGCGGAGGCCCACTGTTGGGAGAAAAGTGCGTTAGTTGGCTTGTTAAAGTCAAATTTTTATTATTTTAAGCCTATTCTGTCCTACTGCAGAGAAAATGCTACCCTTTCTTCCTACCAATCCAATGTCACTGTCTAAGTTTATATTGTTCGAATAATGTAAACATCTAATTGTTAAGTTTGTTTTAGCATATAATCAGCATTTATGAAGGGTTAAGCTGAGATGTCTAGTACTTTCAAACACTAGTTATGTTAAAGAGCAAAATAATAAACAAACAGATATTGATTGTTTTAATGCAAAAAAAGGAATTGTAGTTTATTATTATGTACTTTTCATATCTGACAGTCACAAACATGAAAAAAAAAAAACCGGCCATGTGCGAGTTGGACTCGCGCACGTAGGGTTCCGTACCATTTATCGCAAACAATAACGTTTGTTATATGGTAGCCCCACTTAAAGATTAATTTTATTCTGTTTTTAGTATTTGTTGTAATAGCGGCAACAGAAATACATCATCTGTGAAAATTTCAACTGTCTAGCTATCACGGTTCATGAGATACAGCCTGGTGACAGACGGACAGACAGACGGATCGCGGAGTCTCAGTAATAGGGTCCCGTTTTTACCCTTTGGGTACGGAACCCTAAAAATAACTGGCCAAGTGCGAGTCGGACTCGCGCACGAAGGGTTCCGTACCATTATCACAAAAAATCGGCAAAAAAATCAAGTTTGTTATATGGGAGCCCCATTTATTTACAAATATTTACTTTATTCTGTTTTTAGAAAAAAAAAAAAACTGTCAACTGTCTAGCTATCACGGTTCATGAGATACAGCATGGTGACAGACGGATCGTGGAGTCTTAGTAATAGGGTCCCGTGTTTACCCTTTGGCTACAGAACCCTAAAAAAGCAGACTTTGGTGGCTTTTCATTTTCCAACATTTATTAAAACAAAAAATATAGTATTTATCTACTCAACGAGCTCTAAACAACGATACCTACCCCACTCGATGGGGTTTTTTTTTCACAATTTGCATGGCTTTGGTTAAAAAAAGATGCTTATACTGTGAAAATTTGAAGACAGTAGCTCCAACCGTTTTGCCGTAAAACCCGTGTGACAGACAGACGGACAGCAATAGAATTCCGTTTGGCCCCTTCGGGTACGGAACCCTAATAAAAGGTTCGTTACCATAACGAAGTTACTTGCATCATCTTCCAGCCATTCACAACCAGGTTGAGGCCGGCTTCCTGTCTAAGTACTGTAGGATATTAAAAAAGCATAGATTCGTTCAGACATACCTATATATTCTTCCTCTATAGCCATTTCTAGACGTCGCAGCGATCCTTGGTAATCAGTGTGGAAGTTCTCTTTCACGTAGTACGGCACCTGAAAGTATATAACAAGACTTTTGAGTTTGTCATCATAAAAACACGTCATGATATCACGGAGATTGTATTCTCCGGAGTGTTGGAAATTTCAACAGTTATGTTGAATGTAATAGGGGGCGCGTCTATTGCCATCAACCGACCGGCACGAATCTAGACTCTGGGCTGCTACTGAGAAAATGTTGAGTTGCTGATTTTAGCAGCGCGTTCGATAAAGTTGACCACCAGATAATACTTGCCAAACTTGGCAGACATGGGGTGCATGAGAACCTTGAAGAATGGTTTAGGTCATACTTATGTGACCGGCAACTAAGAGTAGTGGTAAATGGCTACCTTTCGCCCTACGACTATGCTACTTGCGGTGTACCTCAGGGTTCTCATGTTGGGCCGATTCTCTTCATTGTATATATTAGCACAGTGCACTTTTTGCAGACGACGTGAAAATGTATCGAGCATAAACGTTTAGGTTGACCGTCTCCCTAGGCATGGGGTACTTGGAGCTATATGCGAGACGCACGGGATCGGTCAATGTGGCGACGGCTTTCGGCTGAAATGATGATGATGACTTACCTTCAGGTTGACCGTCTCCCTGGGCACGGGGTATTTGGAGTTGGGTGCGAGCGAGTACACGGGCTCGCTGATGAAGTAGCCGGACATCATGGACAGCAGCACCAGCACGAGCACGGGCAGCAGCTGCACGAGTCCGGCGTGCGCGTCGCGCTGTTCTGGCTCGCGCTGCCGTCTGCGGGTGTAGACAGTCGGGCCACCGCCGGGGAATGCTGCTGATGGAAGATAGTATGATAAATAAACTTTGATACGTGTATGACTAGATGTATGAACGTAAAAAGGAGTATGTAAGGATCGTAGCAGATGGCGTCAGTAGTTTCTGCCTGCCGAATAGGAAATAGTTGCAATACAAAGATAAAACCCGCTACAGCTGTATTGCCACCACTTTGCGCCCTTATATCCTTAAATACATTGTTACAAGACAAGTTAGCGCCATCTATTAGCAGGTGGAAGGAAACTAGTAGCGCCATATATTGGCGTAGTGTGTGCCTCGGAAAGCAGGTTAAGCCGTTGATCATGGTTGTCATTTTTAAATCTTTGATAGTCATTAAGGGTAGTCAGAAGTCAGAGAATCAGATTCTATCTTGCCACCAGTTGCCAAGGGATATCGTGTTACCCGGTACCTGGGTTGTGAAGGTCAGATTGGCATTCCCTCTATGTAAAATCCCGGAAAAGGCTAGCGGATTAATTGACTGCGTGAAATACCTGAACCCACGCTCGTAACATACGTGTCTCTTACCGGTGGCTCCGAAGAACACGTTGAACAGCTCCTCGGCAGTGAGATCAGACTCGAAGTCTCGCGAGTAGTACTGGTGGTGTGTTGTTGCTGGTGCGTGGGTGGACGCATGTGTTGTGTCTCTTATCGGTGGCTCCGAAGAACATGTTGAACAGCTCCTCGGCAGTGAGATCAAACTCGAAGTCTCGCGAGTAGTACTGGTGGTGTGTTGTTGCTGGTGCGTGGGTGGACGCATGTGTTGTGTCTCTTACCGGTGGCTCCGAAGAACATGTTGAACAGCTCCTCGGCAGTGAGATCAGACTCGAAGTCTCGCGAGTAGTACTGGTGGTGTGTTGTGTCTCTTACCGGTGGCTCCGAAGAACACGTTGAACAGCTCCTTAGCGGTCAGATCAGATTTGAAGCCTCTCGAGTAGTACTGGTGGTGTGTTGTTGCTGGTGCGTGTGTGTAAGCATGTTTTGTGTCTTACCGGTGACTCCGAAGAACATGTTGAACAGTTCCTCAGCAGTGTGGTCAGACTCGAAGCCTCGCGAGTAGTGTTGGTGATGTGTGGTTGTTAGTGCGTGAGTGGACGCATTTGTTGTGTCTCTTACCGGTGGCTCCGAAGAACATGTTGAACAACTCCTCGGCAGTGAGATCAGACTCGAAGCCTCGCGAGTAGTACTGGTGGTGTGTAGTTGCTGGTGCGTGGGTGGACTCCTCGCCACGAAGGTCATATTGTTTGCGTTTCTCGGCGTCCGTTAGGATGGCGGCAGCGTTGCCTATCGCCTGGAATGAATGACAGATATGTTGTAGATTATGGAAAAAAAGGCGGTTGTTAAGAATTTGATCTACCATACACCAAAGAATTCTAAACAGAATTTATATCGATTCTTATAGTTCGACTCTCTTGGCCTAATAAACCACCGTTTACACAGTGGTGTCACAGTTTAACAATCAAACACTTGGAAACGAATTTACTTGCGTTGAGCAACGGCGGGGATCTCGCGGGGAGGTGGGCGGCGCAGTGTTCGGTCGCGCTTAGTTCGTGCACTCGAACGCTGAGGGCAGACGCGTCCGTGTAAATCACGAATTTTTACTTACGCCAACGTGCATAAAATACTGCGCGTGATATTTTTTGCGACGGGCTACAGTTACCTTAAGCTGATTTTGTTGACTACTGTAAAGAACTAGAAAACCATTTTAGACATGCCACATGCCATCATCATGCCACATGTTAAATTTAGTGTTGTGTTTTTTTTTTTTTACCTTTGTATAGATTCTTTTACCGATTGTGAATGTGTGAACATTGTTGGCTTTCTAGATTTCTAGATGATTGTTAACATTTGTTAACTTTTTATTTCGTACATTATTTTTTTTGTTTGTTTTTTTTCAATTTCGTACGACTTATTGTCGGGCCTACGTCGTCCCCCCATATCCAAGTACTAATGCTGTAACATGGAAATATTGTAAACACAAAAAAAAAAAAAAGAGTTCGGTTCTTCTCCATAGGAAACGACTAACCCGAACCGTGCACCTTTTGTCGACGTGTTAAAGTGCCCATGTAGGCCTATGTAAAATAAAAATATTTGATTTTGATTTTAGCTAGAATTTCCTTTCATATGTTGGAAACAATATTATAGACTAACGATTTAACGTATTAAGTAAAGTACCTGGGCGACCGAGCTCTTCTCGGGTGAAAATAGAGAAAACGACGTTTTAAACTTAGCTAGATCGATTTATCGCCCCCGAAAGGCCCTTCATATTATTATTTCATGAGAATCGTTGCCGAGTTTCAGGTTATCTATAATCATCATCATTTCAGCCGAAAGACGTCCACTGCTGGACATAGGCCTCCCCCAAGCGTCGCCACATTGACTGGTCCCGTGCGTCTCGCAACCAGCGGATCCCCGCAACCTTCACCAGGGCATCGGTCCACCTGGTGGGAGGCCTTCCAACGCAGCGTCTTCCGGTTCGCGGTCGCCACTCCAGAACTTTTCTGCCCCATCAGCCATCCGTTCTGCGAGCAATGTCAAATGTCGGTAACCCTGGTTCGGATCTCTACATTTCTGATTCGATCACGCAAGGAAACTCCGAGCCCTCTCCATTGCCCTTTGAGTGACTGTAAGCTTTCTGATAAAGCCCATTGTAAGCGACCACGTCTCATATTATACAGAGGTAAAGTTTGTGAGTTTGTGAAGTTGTAGGGGGTAATCTCTGGATCTACTGAACCGATTTTGAAAATTCTTTCACCAGTAGAAAGCTACACATTATTTTAACAAATTATTTTACAAATTACACTCCCAAAGGAGTATGGATGTCATGAATAAACTACTGACACACACTGACTGAACAGACCTTTGGGTCTGTTTATAAAATTTCGCGCGCTCGTTTTCGTCCTAAATCATCATTCATTTCGCTACAAATTTGTAAAAGTGTGTATTGGTACGCGAGCTAGCTTCGTACTGCTCATAACAGCATCTATCTCTTTCGCACGGGTTGTCGGATGTGATAGCATGCATTTTAACCCCGCGCACAAAATAGTTCGTGCCGTCGACTAGTGCAACCTTAAACTGTGGTGGTGTAGAGAAATTGTTAATTTGAGCTTGTTATAAATATAAAATGACTTTAAATGCACAACGCCATCTATCGAACAGCGAGTTCAACTGTCCGAGTAACTGGATTGCGTGTGCTGTGATAATTTTACTTCTTGAACACTTTAAATTCATCTAACTTTTGATAGAGTGAACCGATTGCGATGAAACAAAAACTAAGTAATTCTTCAAGTTACGCACAATTTTTATGTATAAAAGTTATCTACATTGGTTTCGGACATTTCACGTGATGCGTGCACAAATAAACAGACAAACAGACAAAAATTCCAAAAATGCTGGAAATGGGTTCTGTTGGTTATCCTTTAACACCCTGGCAATTTTTTTTTTAATTTGATTCGATGTACAAAAATTATTTTTCTACAGATTTATTATATGTATTGATATATATGTGACTATGTGTATGTAGGGTAAGTAGGCAGGAAGGTAAGTAGGGTATAGGGTAGGGTTGGCAGACAGATGACGGTTTGAAGACGTCTTGGAGGACGGAACGAAACATAGGTTACTCTACTGGTAATATATTATCAACTATGACATGGGCAAAAAGTTCACTTTTTAAGTTTTATTGTAAGAACTACTTTGTGAACAAACGTGGAACAATACGCGACGTTCGCGACGAGCCGACGACGTGTGTGTGTAGTTCAATCAATTCACTTTCGACTGTTTTTTCTTAGGAATAAAATACAAAATCGCACCAAGTTATTCGAAGACTGGTTTGTGCAACGAAGACGGACTTAAAAACTGTTTCACCGTCGCAGAACTATTTTGTGAATGAACGTGGAACGATAAAGGACGACGCGACGTCCGCGACGACCGACGTGTGTCGTTTTCGAATCTCGACTGTATTTTCTGAGGCGTAAAATAAAAAATCGCACGAAGTTATTTGAAGACAGGTTTGTGCAACGAAGACTGCTTTATCCCAGGACGTAAAACGGTTGCACCGTCGCAGAACAAAAAACGGTCTTTAGAAACGGTTCGTCGTCGCAACGCCCACCACTAATGACGGGAGCGAAGCCGCGGGCACAGCTAGTAAATAAATATAAAGATGACATTGTCTAGTGTTCTTAGCTATGTTTGATGGTTCAGCCGTTCAAAAGTTATACGCATTTTACTCTTTGCATCGGGGTATTTACGCAAGATATCGTATTTTAATTACGTATTTCGAATCGATGGATTGTCGATCGAAGCGTCGTTAATAAGCCTCTGCGGTTTTATAAAATTTTAAATGTATACTTGTGTGTACGGTCAAAATTGAAGGGATTTGCTTTTGCAATGAGTATTTGCTATGAAAGCAACATACCTTGAAAGCCTCCCCAGCTCCTGGCGCGTGGTTCTTATCCGGATGCAGCTGCAGAGCGAGCTTCTTGTAAGCTTTCTTTATGTCAGAGTCCGTCGCCTCCTTCGATACACCTGGAAATAACAAATTTATCTTGTTGAAGAGTGTACTAAAAAAAGGCAGACGTGAGTGGAAATGCCCTAGAAGGAAATCATCATCATCAGCCTATCCCTTGACCCGGCCATGGGTACCTGTGGTACCCAGGGTCAATCAAGCTTTATTTGGCCAGGAGAGCCGCTACCTGGCCACAACTGAAACGGCGCGGCGGGCCGCCCGCCGGCTCGTTTTTTAAGAGCGCATCGAGCTTTTGGCGGTAGTCAATTTTAGGTATTCTATGCGCTGCGTGTGTGTGCGTAAGGCACAGACGCGCCCGACGACGCTCTGCGCGCCGATCTACTAGGGCACGGGGGCACAGAGTACTTTTATTATACGGCACGGGGGCTCGTGCCCCCCTCTGACGGTATTTTGTGTACTGTGGAGATTTCATCACAGTACATACTCAGAAGCAAATCAAATTATCAGAGTTGTTAAAATATATGAATTAAATAACAGAAAGAACATGAGTGAAGCTCTTGTCTTTCATAAACCTTCCTATATCTACTTGAACTTGTAGAAATAAACTTGAAGTATCATACTTCAAGTTTATTTCTTGTTTGTTGATTTTTTGCCCGTCCGCACTTTTGCCCCTCCCAGAAAAAATCCTGGGTCCGCCCTTGCTACCAAGTACAATATTTACAAAATAAAACAATTAAAACAATTTAAAATACCTACTTTTATTAAAAATATTCACGGTTAGAAACATTTTGCCAGATTTTACACAATCATTTGATGTCGGTTAGTAGAAAGGTACCTATTCATGATCAATGAAATATGAATTAGGTATATTGTAATCGAATAATACCTAATTACCTTTTATGATAATATTCCAAGCACAATATGTATAAACGCAATAATGTAAAATAACAAAGGCTAAATAGGGTAAACATCTCACGTTTTTTAATGCAAACAACTTTTGAACTGTGTATAAATTGTTTAAAAATATGATTGTCTTAATTAATAAAATTGGTTGTAAATAAACGTTGCAAATTTTGCATGGAAATTTGACAGTAACTTTGTGATCATAGTTATTTCGTGTAACAAGGCATTATTTACAGTCACTCCGAATCTTTTCTGCTTGGGTACTCCCGGTACCCAAGGCCAGACAGCTACTCTTTGATTTTGGGTATTACTGGTACCCATGGCCAATTGGAACAATAATGCGGCACGCTTCTGGCCATCACACCGGCTATAGCAGTCCACTGCTAGACATAGTCCTCTCCAATCGCGCGCTATTTGTCTCGGTTTTCGGCAACTGTCATCCAGCTGCTACCAGCCACCCTGCGAAGATCGTCTCTCCAGCCTGAGGGCATTCTACCTTACGTTTACACATTCATGGTGTTTTTTTTTTATGTTCTCACGTTTGATCTCTATCTCACCTGATTGTAAGCGATGATACAGTCGACGGTGAAGCACGCTTGTCTAAAAGTAACCTATCCACTCTTGACTTAATAGCACTTACAAGTTTCACGAGCTAAAATTTCTCAATTACTACAAGATATATGATAAAACACATAATGACAACAATAAAAACGACACAGGTCCGTCGTCTACAAGACCTTGAGCGAGACTGACTGAATGCCTCGCGCGAGCGTAATGGTTTATAAGGCATTATTTGGACAATTTATTACAATAAAACAAGTACTCAAAAATATAATATAAAATTGGATTCGATTGATAAACACCTCAAATTTCAAATTATTTACCAGTTATTTTTATAGTATTCAACATATTCTTACGCGTAGACGACGCTTTCGCACATGATAAATTGCCTTTTTTCCGCGTGGACAACATTTTTATTTAAGGTTACACTAGTCGAAAATTATTCCATACAAACGTAGTCTAGGGATTATTCCACTGTTTGACGATGTACGTTCAAAATAGTGATATCAATTTGTCTCATCATTATCTAGCCCTGTATGGAAGCAAAAAAGTAAAATGAAAATATTTGAAAGTTATGAGCATCGAGAGTTCCACATTTCGACACTAATTTTAACGCATTTTTGGACGCAAATAAATACCATAAGAAGACGGAAAATTGCAAAACGGCCTCCATACAGGGATAAATTAGTAGTTCAACAAAGCAAATAATTTTATTTTGAACAGATAGATTTAGTAGATTTTTCATGATATCTAGACTGCCAAAGGTCTGTTTATAAAATTTCGCGCGCTCGGTTTCGTCCTAAATCATTATCCATTTTGCTACAAATTTGCAAAATTGTATATTCGTACGCGAACTAGCTTCCTACTGCTCATCACAGCATCTATCTTTTCCGCACGTGTTGTGGGTTGATATAAAATGCATTTTAACCCCGCGCACAAAATAGTTCGTGCCGTCGACTAGTGTACCTTTAAGTACAAATACTATAAACTTTGAAAAACAAAATTGATGGCTTACTAGTATACTATATGCCCAGTCCCTACCATTTTTTGCAGATTATTATTCGCCACCAGTAAGTTGAAAAAACAAATGAAAAACCTGATGTTTCGGGATTTCGTAAAAACGTGTGTTAGGAATTTATTTTTTCTATTTTTTTTTGAGCAGTTATCAAAAATATGTAATGTACATTTACTAGATAACTATGTGACGCAAATTTGCATTAAAATATGTTTTATATATCTTGTAGATATTGAGAAATTTGCGCTGAAAAAGTAGCAGTTTTCTGTTTTTAGCTCGTGAAACTTGTAGGGGCTCTTAAATGTCTCTAGGCTGTATCTATCGGGAAACACAGACTCAGGCAAGGAATTCCACTCCTTAGCTGTACGCGTAATAAAAGTATTCCCAAAACGTTTAGTGCGTATGAGTGTGTACTGATGGCGCATCGCCATAATGTCTCCACGCAAAACACGTCTACCCCAACGACAATCGGTTCTACGGCTAATAATATGGCCAAAGGATATACACAGATCCTATTGGTTAAGACGACGACTAACGCCAACGACCTTGAGGGAACAAAACGCGCACTCGTTTCACACCCGCGCGACACAAAATTTAGTAGTTTTTAACACGCTTTTATTAACTTGGTATGTATGTATCTATGTATCAATGTAACGGAATCTTTGAACGTGATTTTCACCCCCTTCAAAACGTTGGATTGATTTGAAACTTTGCACACTTATCAAGGACCGATGACAATGCAATAATTTAAACAGTTTTTTCCCATTCTCCTTACCATTAAAGCGTGTTTTTTAGTTTTTAGAACTACAATTTATTTGTACTTTTCTTATTATTCTATGACATTAAAAAAAAAAGCTTCAGATCAAAATGTAGATAATTAAATTGTCTTTGAAATGGTGTCAATTTCATTACAATACGCTCAGCGGTTTAGGTGTGATTGTCGTGTTTTTGTCTGTTCTAGACATAACTTTACAAATTAATTACACTATGTTATACAAATAAAACTGAAAATTTGCTCAGGTCAAATTATAAAAAAATTGTCTAATATAACATATATTTTTTTCAAAGAATTACGACCAGCCATTTAGACGTGATTCTCATTTTAAAATCAGCTACTCAAGGGAATCGGCGCCTTAAGTTCTTCAGCGGCCAGGTGCGCAGTACTCATAACCGGCGTGCGTTTATCACTAGATGTATGAACGTGAGTGAAGCAAAAGGAGTCTGTAAGGATCGTCGCAGGTGGCGATGTGGCGTTCGTAGTTTTTAACCGACTTCCCAAAAAGGAGGTTTCTCAATTCGACCGTATATACATATATTTTTATGTGTGTTCGCGGACAACTTCGTCGTTTATGAACCTATTTTGATGTTTTTTTTTTTGGAAAGGTGTTATCTCGAGGGTGGTACCATGATAAGGAAACCAGGGTCTGATGATGGGATCCTAGAGAAATCGAGGGAACTCCTCAAATATTATAGGCATACATAAATCGATTTTGGTATTTTCATCAATAATGCAATCATTTGCACTCAGAAAGTATAATATTTTTGTATTTATTTTTGAGGCAATTACATATTTATTCTTCCTTTCTTTCTTCTATTTGGTGAAGTGGAACTGATGAAGTTTTTTGCCTCTCACCTGTAATAGCCCGCAATGGAATAGACGTACTACACTCGACATCAATGCCAAAGAAGTTTTTTACCAAGAATAAATAGCTCAGACGTGGAAATTTATTCCAATCATGAATAATATATTAGACACACCAAATAAAAGCACAAAACATTCACTCAAGCACACTCAACAGAACACACAAACAAAAGTCACTCTTTCTGTTGTAAAATGTTATTTTGCTTTGAAGTTAATATATGTAAACGTAACCACTGTTCTAGTGGATGTCTCTAGCTATTCTCAATCTCATTATTTTCTCTTTTAATTAGACTTTTTACAATGTTTTTCAATCATCTTTATAGCCCTTTGCTAAGAATAGTTACAGCACTGATAATAACATTTGTGCCACATGTTAAATTTAGTGTTGTTAGACATTATTTTTATTCTTTTATTAATTTGTTTTTTTTTTACCTTTGTATAATTCTTTAACCGATTGTTTTGTAAATGTGTGAACATTGTAGGCCTTCTAGATTTCTAGATGATTGTTAACATTTGTTAACTTTTTATTGCGTTTTACACATAGAGCAACACGGACCAGAGGGGAGTAGCCATACGCAGGCGTTCCCCTCTGTCAAAGTACAAGACCACGCGGTCCTACGCGTACAATAAAACTAGTTGCAGCCGAACTGCGCAGTAGACTAAATCTAGTTACGCGACTGAATCGACGTCCTAAAAAAATGCCGAATTGTTCTGTTTATTGCTGCAAAAAGAGATCTGCCACGTCAAATTTACAAAAAGATGGCGTTACCTTTCATATGTAAGTAATTTTTAATCACATTAATTATTACAGATATTATCGGTAGTGACGTTTCGGATTTGTTTACCAACACAGGCCGCTCGCGCTCATACAATATGCGGATCGGTCGAGCGACTGATCCGAGTCTGTTTCCGAGTAGTCGCTGTCACCGAGCGAAAGTGTTGTTACCGGTTTGTTTGTAAATAGTTATCGATAAAAATGGCAAAGGAGTCTATATCCATACAGAGACATTTTTGAGATTAAGTTTTCTGATTTGTTTAAAATATTATATTGAAAGCTTTATTTTTTTTTTCTTTATTGCCATTTACACGAAAATGATTTTACAAATCATAATTTGGAACTGGCAAGATTAATAATGGAAAAATATACCGATACAAGAATTTCGTTCTTAATAAAAAAATCAGACCCACAAAAATGTATACGTCATATTTATACAAAACTAATCCATTTTAAAAACCAGTGATAGATACAACTATCATGGTTTTTAAAATGATCTAAAAAATAAGTTTATTTGTTAGATGTTAATTATTGTAGTACATAATAAATAAAGTCAATCTACCTTTGTATCACTTTTTAAACCTAATATCCCTAACCGAGTTCTTGAATTTATCGATAATGCGTATCGACAGTAGTTACAACCACGGCTGTAAGCATCTTGTCAGTGTAGTTGCATTATCTCATTATACTGTTATGACACAGAAAGTATCTATGTGTGTGTGAAATTGTTAGTGTATTTTTTTGTTTTTATGTGTGAGTTTCGTAGTAACAGACGATTATTTTTGTGTGAGAATTTGAGAAAGTGTGGGTAGAGCAGATTTCCCACCGCAAAAAATGACAGACAGTTTTGTATCGGGAAAAAACGCTATGGCTACTCCCCTCCGGTCCGCCGGTGGTCCGTGTTGCTCTATGGTTTTACATTTATTCTTTTTGTTTGTTTTTTTTTTTAATTTCTTACGACTTATTGTCGGGCCTACGTTGTCCCCCCATATCCAAGTACTAATGCTGTAACATGGAAATATTGTGAACACATTTTTTTTTAAAGAGTAACCATGGAGTTTCTTACCGGTTCTTCTTCATAGGAAACGACTAACCCGAACCGTGCACCTTTTGTCGACGTTTTATAAGTGCCCATGTAGGCCTAAGTAAAATAAAAATAAATGATTTTAATTTTGAGTGTTCATAATGACTGGCAAGTGAACTGCGTCCTGAAATACAGGCTCGGCCTAGCTCAGGCGCAGTTGCTCAATTAAATTTTTGGCATATAATGTTAAAGCTATTGTTTAATTATTTAATCATAATGTTCAAAATTGTACAAATTTATGGATAAATAAATATAATATAATTGAATAAAAAAACGTTTTAGTAGGTCACAAGACACGTCAGTATATAACACAAATGCTTGTTTACCTTTCAACCAATATGTGCGACGTCATGTGACAGCGGGTCAGTTGAATAAATTACTTATACTTGCATCATACAATTCATACGTAGTCAATACAGTCATCCTTATTATAATAGTTGATACTCAAAGCTAGGAAAACTGTTGAAACAATAAAAAAAACATAGCCCACAGACCAAGTCCTCGTGGCTGCCCCACTATAGGCATTATTAAGAAATAATTGCTTCAATAAATGCAAAACAGCATTTTTTTTGTTTTTATTATTTTTATGAATAGGCTCGCGCTTGACCACTATCTCACCTGATGGTAAGCGATGATATGGTCGACGGTCTAGTACGCTTGCCTAGAAGTAACCTATTCACTCTTGACTTAAGACCCCGAGGTGGTAGCATGTTGTTGACAACTTTTTTGCACTTTTATTATGCGTACAGCTAAGGAGTGGCATTCCCTGCCGGAGTCTGTGTTTCCCGATAGCTACAATCTAGGGGTCTTTAAGTCAAAAGTGAATGGGTTTCTTCTAGGCAAGCGTGCTTCACCGTCGACCACATCATCACTTACCATCAGGTGAGATAGTGGCCAAGAGCAAGCCGATAGTTAAAAAAATAATTTAAAAAATTGTCGACACAGCTCACAAAACAAGCTGAAGTGGCAATGGGCCGGCCATATTAGCCGTAGATCCATCGACCGTTAGTATAGACGTGTTCTTGAGTGGAGACCGCGAACTGGTAAACGTAAGATTAGTCGCCCTTAGGGTAAGTAGAGCAACGATCTTCGCAGGGTGGCTGGTAGCAGTTGGATGTACTGACTGATGATGTGTTGTGACGTTCAAAAGGCCACTAGTTGAAATAAAACATCTTTGCCTTTGAAGAGAGATGCCGAAATTCTAAATAAATTGCGTGCGATTGGAGTCTATGTCTTGCAGTGCAATGATATAAGCGGATGTTGGTGAGTCTCGGATAAAATACACGACACAAAAAATAAAATAACAACAGCTTTTTTTATGTAACTGCCACAAATCTTGTTAGTAATGCAAGAAAGAAACCTTGACCAAGGCAATAGAAACTCAAGGAAACACTGTATTTCCTTTGTTGTAGAGTTTTTAATAAATTACAATATGCAATACAAATACTACTGCTACTGTTAATACTTTATATTGAAAGAAAAATTGGATGGACTGTGTGAGGAGTGATATGAAAGAGAAGGAAGTCAGTGATAGCGTGACGGGGGACAGGACGGTGTGGAAAAAGAAAACGTGTTGCGCCGACCACAAGTAACATGGGACAAGGGCAGGAAGATGATGATGATGCCCTAGTTTATATTAATAATACTAGCAATTTCTGATAGATTTTATTATTTTATTTGTCCCGCATTTGACCACTATCTCGCCTGATGGTAAGAGATGATGTGGTCTAAGGTGAAGTACGCTTGCCTAGAAGTAACCTATTCACTAGAGACTTAAAGACCCCGAGGTTGTAGTTATCAGGAAACAAAGACTCCGGCAGGGAATTCCACTCTTTTGCTGTACGCATAATAAAAGTATTCCCAAAACGTTTGGTGCGTATAGGTGGGATGTCCACCATGTACCGATGACGCATCGCCGTACGTCTTGTAGTCCGATAAGTGTATCCAGCTGGTACTCGGCAGATCCGTCCCAGAGATGAGAGCAGGACTCCATTATAATCAATACATATAATAAATCTGTAGAAAAATATTTTTTGTACATTGAAAAAAATTCCAAAAAAAATAGCCAGGGTGTTAAAGGATAACCAACAGAACCCATTTCTAGCATTTTTGGCATTTTTGTCTGTTTGTCTGTTTGTCTGTTTATCTGTTTGTCTGTTTGTCTGTTTATTTGTGCACGCATCACGTGAAATGTACGAAACCAATGTAGATAACTTTTATACATAAAAATTGTGCGTATCTTGAAGAATTACTTAGTTTTTGTTTCATCGCAATCGGTTCACTCTACCAAAAGTTAGATGAATTTAAAGTGTTCAAGAAGTAAAATTATCACAGCTCACGCAATTCGGTTACTCGGACAGTTGAACTCGCTATTCGATAGATGGCGTTGTGCATTTAAAGTCATTATCTGAATCGCGGTGTTAAGATGTTACGCGAAAGAATGACCCTAGAAAAAAAAAATGGTATGTAGTACGTATATTTTTTAACCGACTACTCGAAAAGAGGAGGTTCTATGTTCGACATTATGTATGTTTTTAATTTTTTGTTTGTATATGTTCAGTGTTCACCGATATTTCCGTCAGTTGTGGACCGATTTCAAAAAATCTTTTTTGTTTGAAAGAGTATGTTCCGAAACTGGTCCCATTTTAATTTGGTGTAGGACTGACGAAGCAATTCGAAGATATACAACAGAACTCTTCAATAAATAACGGCAAATCTCTCGGGATTGCTGCAATCGCATGTATGTTTGTTGTTTATACCATTTCATAACATAACATCACGCCAGTACGCTCTTAAGGGGTACGCAGATCTCTCATTTCACCGGTTATGTTCAAGTTTCATGATATTAGGGTAATATATTCTGGCGTTATACGAGTAGGTAACTTACTAAACAACTTGCCTATTAGGTAGGTACAACTAAAAAGTGAAAAAAAAAAACTTTTTACAAAAAAATACTACTGACTTCCAAATAGAACTACAAAGTGAAAAATAACTTTATTTTTGGAAGTCGGTGTCCATAACGCAATAAATTGGTACCTACGAAAGACACCGACTTCCAAAAATAAAGTAATTTTTCACTTTGTAGTTTTATTTGGAAGTCGGTAGTATTTTTTTGTAAAAAGTTTTTTTGAGTATGTGGATTAGGCAGGCAGGCTGGTAAGTATGGTAGGGTTGGCAGGCAGATGACGGGAGCGAAGCCGCGGGCACAGCTAGTTACAAATAATTTTACTTCTTTTAGAAAACGTGTAGAATTCTGAGGTATAATGCTATATTTCTGTTTAAGTTTCATCAAAATCCCGTCAAAATAGTTTTCGTGAAAGAGTAATAAACAAATCCAAGATTCATAGTCACAAAGAAATACTTGACACTCTGTAATCAACTTTAAGGTTTTGTATAATAAAGTTGATATTCCAATGAACAGGCATAATTGCTTTAACAAAGTAAGAAAGTCGAGCATTGATACTACATATTTAATAAGCCAATCAATAAAACTAGCCACTGTACAAATGTCATAACTATTTACCGTCAAATGGTAGGCAGGTTGTGACAACATTGTTAGAATTTAACCCTAATGGTTAACCCATTCACTTATTGAATAATAATGCTAATTGTAAGTCAGCTGTCTAAGGGCAAAGTAAAACCCAATAATATTCTCACTGGTGGGACACCCAGTGCGGGTTGGTGGATGTCACATGTCTTAGATTTTTTGCTTCTAGGACATGCCAGTTTCCTCACGATGTTTACCTTTTAGACACCAGTGGCAAAACGGCGATGTGCCATCGGTACACACAAAACTTTTTGGGAATATTTTTATTATGTGCATAGCAAAAGACTGGCATTCTTTGCCGGAGTCTGTATTTCCATAGCTACAACCTGGGAGTCTTTAAGTCAAGAGTGAATAGGTTTCTTCTAGGCAAGCGTGCTTCATCGTCAACCAAATAATCGCTTACCATCAGGTAAGATAGTGGTCAAGTACAAACCATACAATAAAAAAATATTGGTGATGAAGAAATGCACCTGCCTGGGTTCATACTCTTTTGAGCAACTGCCTATCTGACCTAGACAACACAGTATCTGAATAATATAATAACCTAATCCTGAGATACAGAAATTGCTCCTGATATATCCATACCACAGATAATATAATACTAGCATACAGATACCTCATCCCATACAAAGAAACCGTGCCAACATAACTAGTGTTTTTCCTCTGCAAACTGATTATTTTTTGTACATCGATCAAATTCGTTTCCGTTCCATGGCAATATGGTGTTAGCAGAGTATTGCAAGTAAAGGGGTTTACTTGGTTCGTGATTTTTTCTTTAAATACAGTGACTATTTTTTGTAGATTTTTACAGTCTTATTGCACCAAAATGTGTTACAATACAAAGTTAAACAATTGAGTCGATCGAGAATTAGAAATCCTCAAATTTTTTTAAAATCTATTGACATCAATTTAAAGTGATCTGTTCAAATAATCTTTGAAATGTGAATTAAGCCCAATATTCCATAAATTTCTGCATAGGAGAGTAACTTAAACAATAACATACAATTTTTATGTTCAATTTCAGAAAATGTTAATTTAACACACAATTCAATAACAAATTGGTGCATATAACTTAACATCATACGCAAGGCATTTAAGTGCCTGACGCCTAACGGTACGTTCACACGGCGTCGAGTGTTTCTCTACCGAATCGGTTTTTTGCAGGCTTCGGTTTAGTGGCATAAGTATTTCAATGAAGGAGTTCACACATGCATTCGGTTTCAAGACACGACAAAAAAACCGAATCTTGCTGAAGTTGACATCCGATTTTGCGACTAGAAACCGATCCGGCCGTACTGCAAAATGTAAGATCCGGTGCAGTGGTATAGCGCATTCAATACATGCGTTCATACGATACACGCAGGGGTAGATTCGGTTTTTTGTCGGATCTTGAAACCGAATGCGTCGCACAAGCTGGGAAGGAGGGGTGGGCGCAGCCACCCAGCCCACTTTTTTCAAAAGATTATCAAATGTAGGTATAGTCATTCTAAAGTAGTTAAAAAAAATTTGTGGATCATTTCTTAACTGCTGCATTAGAGTTGTAAAGGCACCAACTGTTGATCTTCTTTGTACTATTGGGTTTAACCACAATCTTTTTCTACGACGCTGACGGCGATAATACCAGTATAGTATAGCAAGACTGTTCACGTCCATCGCTTCCAAATCAACGTGAGGAACTGTGCGCGCTCTTGCTAATAAAAGCCGGATGGGGAGTTCACACGAGATCCCGATACGAGGCCGTCGGATACGGCCAAGCAAGATGTGCTGTGTGAATACAACATTCGGTTTTTCCAGATCCGATGAAAATAAGATTCGGCAAATCGTGTCTCCGTGTGAACGTACCGTAAGACGTTTGTCAAGTTGTACAAGATTTACATAAGACCTCTCTTGGAATATGCTGATGTCATCTGGGACCCATATTTCAAAAAAGACATTACTCTACTTGATAATGTTCAAAGAAGGGCAACCAAGATGGTCCACACCATGCGTAATCTACCTTACGAACAGCAGGCGCTGTTCGTAAGGTAGATTACGCATGGTGTGACAATGGTGTGACAAAGACCTTGGCCTTATCACACTGGAACAGCGTAGACAAAGGGGTAGGCTCATTGAGATGTACAAAATACTAACGGAACACTACGAAGTGCCCAGCCTTCAAGACCTTTACACTCTGAATGCCAACAAACATTTGCGTGGGCATTCCCTAAAGTTATGGGAAAATTCATCTAAAAAAAAGCCTTTGAAGCAATTTCTATCTAACAGAGTTGTAACTGCATGGACTAGATACTAGGCATAGACTCCCGGAGAATGTTGTGACGGCTCCCTCACTGAACTGCTTCAAGAATCGACTGGATAGATTAAATATGTCCAACCTATTTGATACACACGCATCAGCTAATTAGCTGCTAGTGTGTCAAACCAAATAATAATAATAATATTGTGCCATCTAGTAAGATTTATTTGAATCAAATTTTCTTTCTTAGCGCTGGGACCCCATGTCCATACTAATATTAAAAATGCTTAAGTATCGGCTTGACTTGAAGACAGTCAGAAAGTGAGTTATTGAAGTGGAAATGCAGTTGCAGAGATCTACTGAATATCCTGGGTTTAAAGTCATATTTCGAGGTTTGGCTCTCGCCTATTTCCTTCTTCCATATTGGAGCAATTTCTAAGATATAATTAAAAGATAAATTTTAAAAATAATTCAAATATTTAATTTACATTTTTTATTTTCACTAAGGAAATTCAGGCGGAGCTCTCTGCTGACAATTCCGCTTAAAGTCAAAACAGTTATTCTTTAACTTTTATTAGATACAGAAGGCCAGTTGTAAACATAACACCACAAGGAATTCAGCTACATTCAAGACGGTTAATGAGTTTTTGACTGTACAACTTTCTTATCACAGACAATGGTCACTGATGATAACAGCATTACAATGACCTAAATGGCATATTAATGAGGTGTTTTGAAGTATTTTGACATTTAAAAAGTAAGCAAAATGACTTTGAACCTGAGTTCAAATTTATGAATGACTAATTAAATAATTGGCTCACTCACCCAATATTTCATAGAAATCCTTGCACTTATTAACGCGGCGGACCGCCTCCTGTTGCTCTGGGGTAAATTCCCTTTGTGGCACATGATGGGCCGTGGGTTTTCGTCGCCTAACTTCCTCAGCATTAGGACTTGCAGGAGGAGTCCTTTTAGGCGCTGCTGCAGACGGTCCCGCAGCCCTAACCCGCGTCAAAAGCTCCTTAGCAAGGGTGGTAGGGTATAGGCGTTCAGCTTTGAGCAGAAACTTTTCTGCTTTTTCCATATTCCCTCCTGCAAAAGCATTTTGTGCTATCGCTATACATTTTTCTGCTTCGTCCTTGTTCCCGTCGAGTGTCATTTTTCGGTGTTTAGACGCTCGTTTTCGGTGTAAGTTGTTTTTGTTACGTTAAGGACACGTCGCAGAATGATTTAGAGATCGCGACGCGCAAATTTAATTAGCGCAAATATAATTTAATTGCGTTTAATTCACTACATTTAGGTGTAATAATGGATGTAGGTATTGCGTCAATCAAAATACTGCAGGGCTGCCAACTTAATAAATTGATTTATTGTTTCCGCATTCGGGCAAAGGAAATGCATTGTAAATTGTAAAAATAAATTTCGTACAATGGTAGATTTTATGTGGGAATATCGGATTATTTATTTACCCCATTTATTGATTTATCTTATCCAATCCCTGCACTAAGCTCGGGGCCAGAGCTGCAGAGGCAGAGGCACCGCGCGGGTAGGTAAGTAGGGTCGAACTGCACAATTATTTTGGCCGGGTTGTAAATTAAATATTTTATTTAAAAAAGAAAAGTAAAGGGACAGGTAGCCTGCTGTCGTATTTATAGACGTATTTCATAGCGTATCGTTTGTGTTGTATGCAGTAGCGACATCTAAGTAAGCAAATTCTTATTTGGTAGTAAATTGAAATTATTTTGTTTTTTCGGCTAAATACCCTAGAAGCTAAAGCCATAAAATTCGTAATTGGAATTCAAACACGTTTGACGTATTCAATATAACCGTTACACATACAGAAAGTGTAGTAACAATAGCTTTGTTTTGAACCCATCCTACTTGCACTCAGATAGATTACTCTCTCTATCTCGCTTGCACAGCAGAACCAACACACATCACGCCAAGGATTAATCAACCATCGTCATATGACGTATGACGCACTAAAAGAATTGATTCAATCGAATCGTGTAATATTTTTGCGCTAGGCGTATCCGGCGCTTAGTATTTCAGTGTAAATCGTCAAAAAGCGGTGCGAAGCTTTTGTAAAATCAGTTTTTGGACTATCCGCTGCGAAAAACATCAGAAATAAGATGGCTGCTCCTATCTACAACCCTGTAAGTTCTTTAAATTCTTCTATCTATATTATTACGAAAGATGCCATTTTAAGCGGCATTTTACTGTCTTCAAGGGCATTTGGAACAATTCGGTGCGGTTAGTTACAATACCCAGTGTGTAAATACAATGTTCTGTAAGAGCAAAGTTATCGGGCTCCTTTTACGGTGATAGAAAAAAATTAGTATTCGTTGGTATTTCGTCGTCCGCAAGGTCTTTGCCTATTACAGAGCCGGTAATTCACGATAGCCGCGATAAATAAGGTGATTTTCCTCAATTCTCAAGCCATATTCTTGGAAATTACGCTAATTCTTACAGTATATAATTTTTTATCTTGCACTATATTGGCAAATTATCGGTTCGAGTCCATAATTTAGACATTTGTATTCCTGACCCACAATCATCTACTCTTCTAGCATTTAAAAATCTAATAGGATAAAGCATTTCTATTTAGAAAAAGCTAGTAAATGTAGGTACCAAAATATGAAATCTTACTTTCTCGAAAGGCCAAGGAGGAACAGTTCCTTTCTGTCAATAAACTCCTACAACAAATCTGTTAAGGGCTTGTGAAGCCGATTGCAGGATGTTAAATAAAACCTGACCTGAAAGAGACCTCATTAAAATGGACACAATGTTACCTACTCATATCATTTAAGGAAAATGTCTGGAATTTTGCACGCTGGAATTCACTACAGCCTACTACATACACTGCTATTTAAGTAGTAATTGAAGTGACAAACAGGAAAAAAAAAACTTGGTTTACGGAAAGTTCGATGGAATTAGTCTTAAAGCTTAACTAAGAAATTGAAAGATGTAATCGTAGTTGGCATGATGTAAATGTAATCTCGTTCCCGGAAACAGCTCCAAAGATTAAAAAAAAAAAGTGTTTTCGAGTGCCAAAAATCGATCTAGCTTAGGTCTCATGTCTGGGAAATACCATTTTTTCAAATAAAAATTTTGTTTATTTCTATTTTCATCTGAGCTGAACTCTGTCATCAAGGTACTAACAAACATAGACCCTTTATTAGCACAATATTATCGTCAAGTATTCATCATCTTCCTGCCCTTGTCCCATGTTATGGTCGGCTCAACGCGTTTTCTTCTTCCATACCGTCCTGTCCCCTGTCACACTATCACTGACTCTTTTCTTTCCATATCTTTGTAGGCCTTCTCCTCCCTCTCCATCCATCCAACTATCATTATCAAGTTTATTATATTTTTTTAATAAAGTTGCATAATTAACAGTAATTATAGTTATTAGATTATTCATGGGCCTATAGGACTATATTCTGGGGTCTTCAGCACCCTACCTACAGACAGAGACTACCTTGACGATGATAAGAATTGAAGTGCAAACTCTTTGTATTTTTTTTGTATATTTTATTGAAAGCCGGAACCTTCCCAAGTCCTTTGCAACCCCCTCCAGGCGCCGAAGTAGTTATTTATTCACAGTTACAGAGTGGTGATAATGAATGTTTTCCGAATTGAGATAATGCAATCGGGTTAATTCAAGCATTTGAAATTTAGTATTTAGTTTGTCAAATTCTTTTCTTCTTATTAGAATAAAGTTCGATTCTCAGGACAGAAAGTGTCTTTGAGATTCACAACTAGACTAGAATTTTATATCATATCACTTTATAGCCAATTCACACTAAGCTGCACCATACAATCCTCAAGCAACATATTCATACAAACATTCATAAAGTCTTTCTATTTAAAAAAAAAAAAAAACATTGCCCCACACTAGGAATTTGTCCTGTATCGTGGGTGCGTTTACAAACATATAAACTCACATACACAAAAGTGACGCCTTTTCCCATGGGGGTAGGCAGAAACTACAGAACGCCACCTGCTATGATCCTGATATACTCCTTTTGCTTCATTTACGTTCATACATCTAGTCACGCAACATTCTTTTGGTAAAATTCGAGGAATTCGAACGAAGAACTCGGATGACGTCACCGTTGGCGCGGGTCATGAGTGTGCCTTTCTGATGACATAACTAAACTAGCATATTATTTGTGACGAAACACGAACTAGACGCGATCTACAGAACACAGAGACGGCTCGGAGCCCACTTTTTTTTTAGGCTCGCGCTTGACTAGTGCTAGAGGAGGCGCTGTCAGCAATAAAAAAAATACGTAAACAACATCTGGTTTTGGTCAGCCAGCTCGCGAATATGTATCCTCCGACTGCACAGCATGATTTTCTTCTTGTTTACGTCTTTTTAGTTCGCTTTTTATGCAGTCGGGTTTTTTTGATTTTTGAATTAACTTTTTATTTATAACTTTTTAGTTTTTTTTTAGAATTAATTACATTTATACATATAAGGTTTATATATTTTTGAAATCACCTCTTAAAACCCTTTATTTTGATACCCCACACAATGCGACAGGAAGAAAAAAAAAATTGGGCACCCACAATATGGCGCCAATATGCCATTTTTCAATTTTAATGTAGCTAGTGACACTCGCAGGGTTAAGACGAATCGATTGACGCAAGAATCTTCAAAATCGGCCAACGCGTTTGGTCTCCGGAACGCCACATAGGAACAAACATACATACATAGACTGATAAATACATTACCCTCCTTCGGCAGTCGGGTAAAAATAAGACATGGTGACGTTTACCACCAACCGGCACAGTGCCCGCGTGGTGGTGGATAACGGCCCTAACAGATAAGAGGCTTGAGCCCCAGTAGATGGAATGCTCTAAGCTTAATAGTAATTATGCTATGCGTAGACAGGAACATAAGTACGGAGTAGAATGGGCAGCAGCGTTCTCTGTGCACTTGTAACAACCGTACTGCGATCGCCAACCTGCCAGCCAAGCATGGCTATTATGGCAAAACCCCCAAACCATGATAAGCACACCAAAGAAATGGCTCCTAGTCCTAGTGTTTGGCAGCCTGTCTAACCTCTGCTACGGTAACGGTCGAGGCTACGTCATGGCAAGGGGTGCTAGGAATCCCTGGAGTTGACCCGGCTACCCCAATAAAAACCGACGACTGGACCTGGCAACGTATAACACGCAAACACTCCGGACCGACGAGAAGATAGCCGAACTCGAGGAAGAATTGAGCAGGTTACGATGGAGTATTATAGGGTTATCTGAAGTCCGAAGAGAGGGGGAGGACTTGATAATCCTCAAATCCGGTAACCTGCTCTATTTCCGAGAGGGCTGCCAGTCCCGGGGTGGTGTCGGGTTTATCGTCCACAAGTCCCTTGTGAACAACGTGGTGAATGTCGAGAGTGTGTCGACCAGGTTGGCGTACCTTATACTCAGAATATTCTTAAGATATTAGCTGAAGGTCATACAGGTCTACGCCCCGACCTCGGCATACCCCGCCGACGAGGTAGAGAACATGTATGAGGATATCTCTTAGAGCCATGCATGGTTTATAAACTCACTTCACCGTTGTCATGGGACTCATGGGGGACTTCAACGCGATACTTGGCAAACGAGACGAGGATGAGTTGCAAGTGTCGCAATTTGGAGTTGGATGTTGGAACCACCGGAGTCACCTACTGGCCAGCTTTATGGAGAAGGATGCTCTATATGAAAAACTCTTTCTTCAGAAAGCGTGAGCACAGGCAGTGGACCTGTGATCCTGCCCCTATGGTGCAACTAAAAACGAGATCGACTTCATCATGTCAACCGCAAATGTTCAATGATGTCCCTGTGATCAATTCGGTGAAAACCTGGTGCGATCACTGCATGCCAAGAGGCACATTGAACAATAATATCAAGTTTGAAAGGTCTCGACTGATGAAGTCTACGCTCCGTCCAGCCCAGATCCAGATCCAAAACCCCGAGAGCTTTCAGCTCGAACCCCCAGAATCGTTTCGAGTGCCTAGGGAACTCCGTAGACGAATACAGCGATTGGTTCGTGGTGTATGTTGTGTGGTATCCCAGTGACTAAGACCTCACCTCTTGTGTTTGAGGTCGTGGGTTCACCAGTACCAATGTAATTTTTAACCGACTTTAGAAAAAGGAGGAGGTTCTATGTTCGACTTCTTGTATGTTTTTTTTAATGTATGTTCATCGATATCTCCGTCAATTGTGGACCGATTTAAAAAAATCTTTTTTTGTTTGAAAGACCATGTTTCGAAATTAGTCCCATTTTAATTTGGTGAACATCTGATGAAGAACTTCGAAGATATACATCAGAACTTTTCAATAAATAACGGCAAATCTCTCGGGACTGCTGCAATCGCATCGATCGACGGATACGTGAGTGACAGCAATAGGGCTCCGTTTGGACCCTTCGCGTACGGAAACCAAAAAACTGGTTTTGCTACATCCAATGTCGGCTAACAGGATGAGACAATCAATAGTGCAGACGTCACAGCCTGCTGTGTCATATTGCAAGGCCATAGGTCGATCATTAATAAGACTAATAGCTTACAAGGTTAGGTCATACGGATATTGGCACCCCCTCGTTGGTGTAGCGGTAGCAAGCGCAACTGCTGTACATGAGGTCTTCGCACCGACATAAATCTTACTAGATGACGATGCGATTGTATTTCTTCGCGTGTTAAGGCGATATATACACCCCAATGCTAACGCAGTACTGGCCGTCGCCAGCTCGATGCCAAAATATCAAAATAGAACCTCCTTTTGAACAGTTTTGCTTGCAAAATATTATTTAATTTATATATCCTATGTTAGTTATGAAGAAATACCAGCCATCAATTTTTCTGTATAAAAATATTTTTAAACATCCAAGTTGTTTTGGAGGAGTTTCCAAAAGTTGCGAAAATTATCGTGTCGTTAATTATTTTTTTAAAGCAAAACTATTAGTTACACGTAAAAACCTTGTGTTCAAAATTTATGTACATGAATCAGTAATAAATATATATATTTTTCAAACCTATTAACCTAGCCGTTACTGAGGAGTATGCTTTAGAAAGTTGCCGTTTTATGGCACTAAAGCGTATGTAGGACCTTAAAATAGGGTGTAAAATTATGATCAATAATCGTACTTTGAGTTGTTTCATTTAGCATTATCGGCACTGGAAATCCATCGAAATCTATAAAAAACCGGCCAAGTGCGAGACGGACTCGCGCACGAAGGTTTCCGTAACATTATCGCAAAAAACCGCAAAAAAAAACAAGTTTGTTGTATGGGAGCCCCAATTAAATATTTATTTTATCCTGTTTTTAGTATACATCATCTGTGAAAATTTCAACTGCCTAGCTATCACGATTTGTGAGATACAGCCTGGCGACAGACGGACAGACAGACAGACAGACGGATCGAAGAGTCTTAGTAATAGGGTCCCGTTTTTACCCTTTGGGTACGGAACCCTGAAAAGTACCCAAAATCTATACAGTGGAAAATTATCCCAAGGGAACATTTTATAGATTTTTAACAGGTATAAAAAGTATCCTATGTGCTAATCCAGACTATAATATATCTCTGTGCTAAATTTCATCCAGATCCGTCCAGCCGTTTGAGCGGGAAGTTTTTATCCCGGGAATATTGTTCCCTAGGGATAATTTTCGACATTCACGCGAGCGTAGCCTCTGGCAAAAGATATTGGGCGAAGTACTAATACCACGCGGGCGGAGCCGCGGGTGACAGCTATCAATCAATCATCAATGCATATAATAAATCTGTAGAAAAATATTTTTGTAAATCGAATAAATTTCCAAAAAAAATAGCCAGGGTGTTAAAGGATAACCAACAGCCAATTTCCAGCATTTTTGGAATTTTTGTCTGTTTGTCTGTTTATTTTTGCACGCATCACGTGAAATGTACGAAACCAATGTATGTAACTTCTATACATAAAAATTGTGCGTAACTTAAAGAATTACTTAGTTTTTGTTTCATCGCAATCGGTTCACTCTATCAAAAGTTACATGAATTTAAAGTGTTCAAGAAGTAAAATTATCACAGCACACGCAAATCAGATACTCGGACAGTTGAACTCGATATTCGATAGATGGCGTTGTGCATTTGAAGTCATTTTCTGAATGGCGGTGTTAAGATTATACGCGAAAGAATGACCCTAGAAAAAAAATTGGTATGTAGGGTAAGCAGGAAGGTAAGTTGGGTAGGGTTGGCTTGGCAGGCAGATGACGTGAGCGAAGCCGCGGGCACAGCTAGTTTCATAATAATTGTTTATTTATTGTGGACACGAATCTCTTTGAACCTCAGCTGATATTAATTCAGACTGAAGTCAGATCTAAAATTAGAATTGTACAAGACTGAGTCATACATATTTCGAATATTCAATTTATTATTTAGTCCATTGTATGTATGTATGAAATTATTTGAATAATAGTCTAGACGTAAATAAAGATTAGTATGTTTTTGTATGTCACCGGATTTTTGCAGACACCGTAAGTTTTTTTTTTATTGATAGGCTCGCGGTTGACTACTATCTCACCTGATGGTAAGCGATGATGTGGTCCACGGTGAAGCACGCTTGGCTAGAAGTAACCTATTCACTCTTGACTTAAATAACCCCAGGTTGTAGCTATCAGGAAACACAGACTCCGGCAGGGAATGCCACTCCTTAGCTGTACGCATAATAAAAGTATTCCCAAAACGTTTGGTGCGTATAGGTGGGATGTCCACCTTGCCATAAGTTATATTTTTTTTTTTTTATATCCTATAGGCTCGCGCTTGACCTCTATCTCACCTGATGGAAAGCGATGATGTGGTCGACGGTGAATCACGCTTGCCTAGAAAAAACCTATTCACTCTTGACTTAAAGACCCCTAGATTGTAGCTGTCGGGAAACACAGACTCCGGCAGGGAATTCCACTCCTTAGCTGTACGCACAATAAAAGTGTTCCCAAAACGTTTGGTGCGTATGGGTGGGATGTCCACCATGTACCGATGACGCATCGCCGTACGTCTGGTAGTTCGATGATGAAACGGGCTAGGTGGAATTAGATCATGCAATTCCATCGCACACTCGCCGAAATGTAACCGATAAAAAACCGACAAACTGGCAACTCGACGACGATGTTCAAGGCTCTGGAGCTTTGTCTTGACCAGTGCTTCATCGCCGATGAGCCTCTTGGCCCGCTTTTCGATCGACTCCAGTGCATCAAGCTGGTATTTGGCAGATCCATCCCAGAGATGAGAACAGTACTCCATGCATGATCGAACTTGCGCTTGATACAAGTTGAGCAGCTGTTCCGGCGTGAAGTACTTTCTCACCTTCGCAAGGATCCCCAACTTTTTGGCAGCCAGCTGAGCTTTTGCCTTGATGTATGGGCCAAAATTGAGAGTCGATGTCAAAGTAACGCCAAGAAGCTCAAGATGGTCCGTTATTGGCACGGTCAGATCTCGGAAAGTTGGAGCCGGGTGAAATTGGCTCTTTTTCGCGGAAAAAAGACACGCCTGGGTTTTAGCAGAATTAAACCTGACCAGATTGGCATCGCCCCATTCGGAGACTGCCTGCAAGGACAGGTTCAAACGCTCCACCATGGCCTCACGAAGAGACTGGATCTGCGGCCCGGTAGCCCGTGCGTTGGACAAGTATCTCTCAGCAACAGTGCTGTCGTCTGCATACCCAAAGGTGCCGGGTTTTAGCAGATCGTTAATGTGTAGCAAGAATAATGTTGCTGAGAGTACCGACCCCTGAGGGACCCCGGCATTGATATCCAATTGGTCCGATGAGCAGCCATCGATAACTACTCGAATGGACCGGTCTCTCAGGAAGTCTGCTATCCAATCACATAGACCACCGGGCAGACCGAATGAAGGAAGCTTACCAATAAGGCTTTCGTGCCAGACCCTATCAAAAGCCTTCGAGATGTCGAGGGAGACGGCAAGCGCTTCCCCGTGCCTCTCAATGTGAATGGCATACGCTAGAAGATCCCCAGTAGACCGATTTCGGCGGAAGCCGTATTGGTGGTCACTAAGGATATCGTTAGTTTCTAGGTATGCCAGGAGCTTTGTGTTAAGTACACGCTCCATACTCTTACAGAGTATGGACGTTACTGAGATGGGTCTGTAGTTGGCCGGGTCAGCTCGACTACCCTTCTTGGGCACGGGCTGTACGTTAGCTTGCTTCCATGCATTCGGCACTTTTCCAGTCTCATACGAAAGGCGAAATAGGCGAGTCAAGATCGGAGACAGTTCAGGCGCACAGGTTTTAAGAACTATTGCTGGTATTCCATCAGGGCCACTAGCCTTGTTCACGTCGAGGTAGCGCAGCACCCTACGGACGTCCTTTTGATGGATGCGAATGTCCGACATACTCGTCTGACACCCATCAGGAGAAGGAGGGGGCCGCGAATCACCAGGATTCAGACGCGAAGATTCCGCAAAAAGAGAGGCAAATAAATTTGCCTTCTCCTCAGCGGTGTGAGCCAGTGACCCATCGGGTTTCAGCAGTGGTGGTAGTGAGGGACGGCAGAAGTTCGACTCGACCGACTTAGCCAGGGACCAAAAAGCTTTACTACCAGCTGGATAAGAAGCAAGTTTGGCCCCCATTCGGCCAATGTGGTCGAATCGAGCCCCACGCAACACCTTCTTGCAGGACTTGGCAGCCCTGTTGTAGGCTTTCTTCTTCTGATCCACATCACTTGCTTTGCGTGATCGAGCGTCGACCCATGCCAGGTACGCTGGCATGGGTCGACGAATCGTCGAATATTTGCGCTGTTTGAGATTTACTTCCAAACAAGAGATTCGCCCCGACTTCGCACGACTTCCATTGTGCAAGAAATAGTTTGTCATCGAGAATACTGCATACAGTAAGCGAGATAGGACGATGCGATAAACGTAAGCGAGTGAAAGAGGCAGTTAGACAATGCTATCTTTACCTTTGACATTGACACAAAAATTGCTACGGTGCAGGGTCTTGCAGGCAATTTCAGAGACACAAAGATGCGCTGTGACTTCTATATGCATATATTTAGTAAAGTCAAAAATCGCACTACTGCGCAAATTACGCGCGATAGGACAGCCGTCCAAGACTATCAAGTCTCCAGTTTTAGTCCTCAGTTGATAACCAAGTCTTTGACCGCTTATCAACTGTCAATATTATGTAAACAAAGCGTATCTAAGCTTATAAATGTAATAAAGAACTGACCTACGTTATATTGTTTTTGCACATACATACAGTAACGTATGAAGCAAGAGGTCAGGGGCCGTACTATGGCCGTCATCGTCATCATGAATCCGCTGTGAACAAGGGAGAGTGATCTTCGTCACGTATAGCTCCGTCTGTCTCAAAGTGGAACCATATCAGTTTTGACAAGTCTAAGTAAGGCGAATTTGAAATGGGCTTTGTCGACTGTTGTGAAAAACTGGAGAGTAAAATCGCAGAAACTAGGATACAAAATTAATAATTTACGAAATTAAATTAAATCCTAGTAGCATCTCGCCTTGGACAGGTTTTAACTTATCTACACTAATAATATAATATATACATACATAAACTACATAAAAAAACTTTACGTGTCTTTCGTAGGTAAAATTTTTTTGCGTTATGGGCACCGACTTCCAAAAATAAAGTTATTTTTCACTTTGTAGTTTTCTTATTTGGAAGTCGGTATTATTTTTTTGTAAAAAAGTTTTTTTATTTTTCACTTTTTAGTTGTACCTACCTAATAGGCAAGTTTTTTAGTAAGTTTCCTATAACGCCAGAATAGATTACCCGAATATCATGAAACTTGAACAAAACCGATCAAATGAGAGATCTGCTTAGCCCTTAAGAGCATACTGTCGTGACGTTATAATATGAAATGATATAAACAATAAACAGGCATGCGATTGCAGCTGTCCCGAGAGATTTGCCGTTATTTATTGAAGAGTTCTGTTGTATATCTTCTTCATCTTCTTATCTGTTGTAGTTCTTCATCAGATCTTCATCAAATTAAAATGGGACCAATTCCGGAACATACTCTTTCAAACAAAAAATATAATTTTCAAAATCGGTCCACAATTGACGGAGATATCGGTGAACAAACAAAAAAAAAATCATACAATAAGTCGAACATAGAACCTCCTCCTCTTTCGAAAGTCAGTTAAAAAACTAGGCATAATCAGTTCTGACTAGGTCATAATGGTTTGTAACCAGCTGTTCTATCTCTGCAGAATACCAGAGGCTTATTAGATGATTACCTTCAGATCCCCTCACTCTGCAAGTTATATTTATAGAGAAGATGTGACATAATATCTCTTGTATGTTGCAGACGATACCATGCGTGTTCCCGATACCTGGGGGCATGGGGCCTGGCCGCATGGTCAGGGTGCAGGGCAGTCTGCCACCTGGCGCTCAGAGGTAAGTCTTCGAAACTCAACCTCTTTGAGCTAGGGCGTTATTGTACTCGGAACACTCAAGACTTGAGACGCGACTATCGACTGCTGTCTCGCCAATGAAAGCTTTTTCTTGTAACAGTATCATTTTATTCCCCAGATTCGCCATCAACCTCCAATGCGGCCCCAACACCGACCCTCGTGACGACATCGCCCTCCACTTAAACTTCCGCTTCGTGGAGATGTGCGTCGTGCGCAATCACATGACCGCCATGAACTGGGGCGTGGAAGACACGGACGGTGGCATGCCTCTCAGCAGGGGGGACAACTTTGAGGCTCTGATACTTTGCGAGCCGCATTCTCTCAAGGTTAGGGTAGTTGATACCATAGTTATAGTTCGCGCCGAAGTTCTTGGCCGCCCTGAAGTTGGGTACAATGGCAGCGTAGTAATAAATCACATACAAAAATAACACCAATCCGTGCCTTGCGCATCGGAAAGCCAACTTCAGGCCGGCCAAAAAGTTAGGCGAGAACTATACTTTGTTTGTTGAAAAGACATGCATAGATGGTTTGGTCAAGTTTAGCGGATGAATGAAAGGCGACTAACAAAAGGTATTGTTACGAGTTGGGGCTCAGGGATAAATTATTTAAACAACAGACTTCAATTAATCACACTTTATTACAAAAACACTTCTTAAACAATTCTATTACTTCGCACTATTTTCTTTTCTGATCGCTCTGTGTCGCTTCCGAATCGAAACTGCCTTACGACGAACCCGACCGCTCTTTATATAGCACCGAAGATGTTCTCTCACTGTTCCCGAAGCGACTAGAAACTTCTACTACTACTACTTAGTTCTTCTACTCGTCACTAGATGGCGTTGCCCTATCTTGTAACAGTATTTACAAGGCAGACGTGAGTGGAAACGCCGTTAGAGGAAGCCCTAGAAGGAGATGTCTTATTGGTGATGTAGGTCTCTGAAGGTGAGAAGGGTAGTTTTATAAATAAGCCGCCTAGCAACTATATTGGGGACGGCTTCCAGTCTAACAGGAAGAAGCTGAGTACCAGTATTTCATATGGAGCGACTATCTCACTGTTCTCCACAACCCAGTAACTGGGTAACACGATACTTTTTGGCAAGACTGGTCAGAGCTTGTGACTACCGTACCGACAGGCAAAGATCTTCAAATAACAGCTGGGGCCAAAGGCTTAACGTCCTTTCAGAGGCACAGAGGAATACCGGTATGTTAAGATGATCACCCATCCACAAACCGACCTCGGCAAGCGTTGCTTGACTTTATAGATTGACCAGTGCGGCTGTTATTAATTAGCAACGAGCTCGTCAATCCGATTCTGAAACAGTGCAGTGAAGTTTTGAAAAATGTTTTCTTTTGCCCCACCAGGTAGCCCTGAACGGCGCTCACTTCTGTGAGTTCCCCCACCGCATTCCGTTCCAGAGGATCACCCACCTGACCATAGATGGAGACACCATGATCAATATGATCGGCTTCGAGGGCGCAGCCGCGGGTGTTCCACAGCAGGGTTACATGGTATGTATACGCTTCTTTTGGACGATGTTTCTTAACGCGGCATGCAGTAGTTATTCTGCCTACCCTATTTCCATTTCCTACCCCATTTTCACTCCCAGTCCCATTCCCACTTCCTGCCCCATTCTCACTTCCTGAACTATTCCCACCCTAACGAATTCCGACTGCCTGCCCTATTCCCACTTACTGCACCATTCCCACCCGACCCAATTTCCTCTTCCTGCCCTATTCCCACTTCCTGCCCCATTCTCACTTCCTGACCTATTCCCACCCTACCCAATTCCGACTTCCTGCTCTATGCGCACTTCCTGCACCATTCCCACCCTACCCAATTTCCACTTCCTGCCCTATTCCCACTTCCTGCCCTATTCCCACTTCCTGCCCCATTCTCACTTCCTGACCTATTCCCACCCCACCCAATCCGACTTCCTGCCCTTTTCCACTTCTAGCCCCATTCCCACCCAACCCAATTCCGACTTCCTGCCCTATTCCCACTTCTTGCCCCATTCCTATTTCCTGTCCCATTCCCACCCAACCCTATTCCGACTTCCTCCCCCAGGAGTTGCCTGGTAGAAATCGTCACGTCACGAAAAAGCGTTATGCCCTCTATTTTGTCTCGTTCGGTTCCGTCCGCCGCAGTTCGGATATTGGCACTGGCCACCATACTTGTTTACATCAGTGGTTCAAAACCGGTGGTCCGCGGACCACTGGTGGTCCCCATAAGCACTGGAAGTGGTCCTTTCAGTCAGTTCTTTCTTTATAATAATTTTATTAAGTAGCCATTCTGATCTCAGTCCGCATCTATCAGTTTCAAAAGCGAACTAAAATGATGTAAACAAGAAGAAAATCTTGCTATGCAGTCGGAGGATACAAATTCGCGAGCTGGCTGACCAAAACCAGATGTATCCTCCGACTACACAGCAAGATTTACACTACGAACACTTGGGCGGACAAGACCTATCTAACGATGTCTTAATTATAAAATTAAGTGGTTTGAAAGATACGAGGTAATAATGAATATTACATACATACAAAGATACGCGCGAAAAACATAACCCTCAATTTCCTACATTCTGACAACGACTTACCTGCGTTATAAGATGTTAACTATTATTTTATATTTCAGGCACCACCCCCGGCTTATGGAGCTCCGCCCCCGGCCTATGGAGCCCCTCAAGGATACGGTAAGAGCACCCAGTTACTTTATACACAGATATATTTACCGTGTTCTCTCACCAGGCCGCACTTACTCAGCTATCAAATGTCCTGATAACTACAATGCGGGTCTTTAAGTCTCTAGTGAATAGGTCCGTCGACCACATCATCGCTTACCGTCAGGTGAGACCATGGCCAAATGCAAGCCTATCGTTAACTAAAAAGTATGCTTGCTCAAAAATCCTGCCAGTTCTATTATTCTTGTAGCTGGCAACGGCGAAGGAAAACATCGTGAGGAAACCTGGAGTTAAAAGTTAATACAAGGTCTTAAGGTATCATATTTTAAAAACTGCTTCTGTCCTTGTAAATATATAAATTTCTAGAAGCAAGTAATAAACAAAAAAAACAATCTTTCATACAAAATTTGGTCAGCTGACGACAACTTTGTACGGAAAATAAAAAATTCCTTTTTAATGGAAAATTAGAAATTGTCATTGTCGACCTTAATTCAATTTGACCTCGTGTTAGCAGCTAACTCTGAATTAAGGTCGACAACATCAATTTCTCATATTACATATTATTGTCAATTTGACCTCGTGTTAGCAACTAACTCTATGTTAAGTTTTTCACGCAAATGGGCCTAATAATGTTTGATAATAAACTAATATATTAACCTGCTTTTTAATAAGCATTTTATATTTTAAGCATGCTTTTTATGCATATGTTTATAACTAATTGTAGCTGTACAGTGTACTTAATAACTTATACGCTTTTTATGTTATATTTTAATGGTGGAAGTGTATAGGGTTTATAAATACAATAAATTATATTTTTTATATATTTTATTTTATAAAAGCATTTTCACAAAAATAAAAATTTGAGTTTTAAAGCAGATTTTAATAAATAAATACAAAAATATTATCGATTTGATCAGTTTTTATAACATATAAATAAACAAAGTAATAAACTAAGTTAATCTTGGTCATCGCTGACAACGGTGGAGGAAACATAGACTTGTTGTTCATGAAGTTTGAAATCGCCAACCCGCATTGAGCGCAAGTGGTGATCAATGCTCGTGCCTTCTCTGTATGAGAAGAGGGCTTTGCCCAGCCGTGGGACATTTACAGACTGGTATTACTATTATAACTTATCAACTCCGACCGTTCAAAGTGAGTTCTGGTTAACATTATTGCCCGTTTTGATCAAACGCGAGTGATTTTTTTTTTATATATTTTGTACAAATACTAAAAGGTAAGTATAATATACCTTTTTGTAAATAATTTATTATTAATTTTTTTGATTAATATTTTATTTTTTTAACATAACATCACGCTTCTAAAAACGGTGAAGGAAAACATCGTGAGGAAACCGGCATGTCCTAGAACAAAAAAATCGAAGACATGTGACATCCACCAACCCACACTGGGCCCGCGTGGTGGATTACGGCCCATTACCTCTCACAGAGAGGAGGCCTGTGTCCCAGCAGTGGGAACATTAAAATGCTGATGATGATGATGTTGGGCAGAGATGTTATGTTAATATTTATATAGTCTTGGTTTGAGTGTGATTTTTATTTATATATATATATAGTTTTTTTACTGGTTTGGTTTGCTTTTTGTTTGTATGGTCAGTGGTGTCTCATCACATACAAAGAAACCGTGCCGACGTTCTATACTGATTATTCTGATTATTTTTTGTTCATTGATCGCTTTCGGTCCCGTTCCGTTCCGTTCCACGGATATAGATGGTGATCTATCTATCGCTGTGGAACGGAATCGAAATCAGATGAAAAACGCTAGTTACGTCGGCACGGTTTCTTTGTATGGGATGAGGCATCTGTATGCTAGTATTATATTATCTGTGGTATGGTATACGGGCTTGGCAGCGTGTTTTATGCATGATTTCTAAGGGCCGATTACACCAATGGAACTAACCGCGTTTAGTTCAACTAAATTCAGTTTTAACAAATACAGCGTTCTGATTGGTTGATACCGCCGATTAGTGTCATTGGTGAAATCGGCTCTAAATATTGGATCGCTTCGAACGGGTTGCAATTTTGATATATATTCTTGTTATATATACAGGATGGGCCGAAAATCGTGGATCTAATTATACAGGGCGATATTTGGGGCTATTTGCAGTAGGTCATATATAAACAAAATAAAAAAAACCTTTTTTTTTTTTTTTTTTTTTTTTTTTTTTTTGGTGTGGCACTAGTTGTACTTTGTGCCATTTTCCTTTTTTTAGAGTTCCGTACCCAAAGGGTAAAAACGGGACCCTATTACTAAGACTCCGCGATCCGTCTGTCTGTCCGTCTGTCAACAGGCTGTATCTCATGAACCGTGATAGCTGAAAAGTTGAAATTTTCACAGATGATGTATTTCGGTTGCCGCTATAACAACAAATACTAAAAACAGAATAAAATAAATATTTAAGTGGGGCTCCCATACAACAAACGTGATTTTTTTGCCGTTTTTTGCGATAGTGGTTACGGAACCCATCGTGCGCGAGTCCGACTCGCACTTGGCCGGTTTTTTTTACTTCTTTTAACCCCAACGGTACCCCTGTTTCGTTTCATCCACGATATTTTTGCCCCTGTATATGTTTGTTTTTAATTGGAATTTGTAATGCATGATTCCACAATATTGGATTCGCGTCAAACGGGTTTCATTTTCTGTACAATACATTATAACTACACACTTTTTCTCTATGACAATCTTCTATAATAATATTAACACAACTAACACTTAACAAATACTTTGATCTGATCTCTTCATAGAGGAGCAGTGGTGGCCCAGTGGTATCGGCCGCGACTTACAAGTTGTAGGTCGTGGGTTCGAGCCCAGACAGGCGCTTTACTTTGTGTAAATTATTTCATCACCACTGCTCTCAAAACGGTGAAGGAAAACATCGTGAGGAAACCGGCATGTCCTAGAACCAAAAATTCGAAGACATGTGACATCCACCAAACCGCACTGGGCCCGCGTGGTGGATAATGGACCAATCCCTCTCTCGAGAGAGGAGGCCTGTGTCCCAGCAGTGGGAACATTAATAGGCTGATGATGTGTGATGTGATCTCTTCATAAATATATTATTTACTATGGTTAACTCGTGGGTAAATATCTTCAAGGTTAAGCAACACTTGCCGAGGTCGGTACGTGGATGGGTGACCATTTTAATATAGCGAGATTCCACCGGGCCCCGGACAGCACGTTAAGCCGTTAGTCCCGGCGGTCATTTGAAGATCTTTATCAGTCGTAACGGGTACTCAAAAGCCTTAAATTAGTGAAGAAAGATGCGTTAAAATTAGTGTTGAAATATGGAACTTTCGACGCTCATAACTTTCAAATATATATATTATTTTACTTTTTGGTTTCATACAGGGCTAGATAATGGTGGGACAAATTGATATCAATTTTTATTTTGAATGTACATCGTCAAACAGTGGAGTAATCGCCAGACTACGTTTGTATGGAATAATAATCGACTAGTGTAACCTTAATAAACAAACATCCTCTTACCCCAAACGTATATATATATCGTAGCAGGTGGCGTTCTGTATTTACTGCCTACCTCCATGGGAAAAAGGCGTGAGTTTATGTCTGCGTGTATGTTATGTAGATACGTCTTTACATAGGGAGAAAGAGAGCCCTTTGCCCAGCTGTGGGACTAAGAAGTCCAGATATAAAATACACTGTTAGATAAACACACTTACCATTGCTTTAGAATGTGAAAAAATCAGCCACCAACACATTTATTTATTTGTTACACAGACACAAACTAGTACAAGATATAAGATTAAAATCTTAAAATGATATTTGGCATCTATTAAGCCTCGTGTCAACTAGTCAACTATTTGACGCGCGACAAGATGCATTACATGTTGCTCATCATGATGAACGAACGAGGAACTTGGGTTTAGTAGCGTTGTCTCGTCACGTCCTGTTGCGCGCCAGATGGCAACGTCGTCGAACATGATGCACGTTAAATGTTGCCAGTTTGTTCGGGGCTTTAAGCCTTGTATCCTAGATATACTAGAACACATTCGACGCGCAAAATTATGCAAAAGAAAGAAAGAATGACAGAACGAAAGAAAGAATGAAAGAAAGAATTAATGAAAGAAAAATGAAAGAAAGAATTGAAGAAAGAAATAATGAAAGAAAGAAAGAATTAAAGAAATAATGAAAGAAAAAATGAAAGAAAGAAATAATGAATGAAAGAAAAGAATGACAGAACGAAAGAAAGAATGAAAGAAAGAATTAATGAAAGAGAAATAAAAGAAAGAATTGAAGAAAGAAATAATGAAAGAAAGAAAGAATTAAAGAAATAATGAAAGAAAAAATGAAAGAAAGAATTAAAGAAAGAAATAATGAATGAAAGAATGAAAACATGTTGCTCATCATGTTTAACGGAAACGCGGAACTAAACATCAAGATGCTGCAACACAACAAACCGCGAGTTATGTTGAGCGCCAGTTGGCAACGTCGCACGTTGTGCAACGTTGCCGAACATGTTGAGCCACGTGTTGCGCGTCAAATGTTGCCTAGTCGATGCTGAGCTTTACTGACACACTTCTTACTATACAAATTCCACAGATAATTGAAAATTTTCAAAATTATTTCATACGCACAATTTTAAGCGAAATTATGTAACATGCAGTACGACTGAATGAGTCGTGGTCCGTCTGAATATAAGCTTTGCGAACTTTCGCGTATGTACACTCTTCACAGCCACTTGGTTCAAAAAGTATGTTCTGCACAACCACTTGGCGCTAACTTCAGACGGGCCACGCTTCATCGGTCGTACTGTACATACGTATCTCGTTGCTGTAGTACGCTTGTAGTTAAAAAAAAAAATTTGCTTCTCAGACGCTCATTCAGAGTTTTTTAAAGTATTCGATCGCGTTAACGTAAACTTTCTTACGTCAATTTGTATACAAAAAATGGGGTTTACCCTTACTGTCACCAGACGACGCTTATCGAATTTCATTACAAATTGACGTTCGAACGCGTTCGATCACGAGTAAAAACTAGCACTAAGGCCTTAGTGCGAGTTCACACAGAGGTCCGTTTTACAGGTCCGCTTTATCGTGTACGTTTTTATTCGGCGCTGACGTATGGTAGTTTTAGTTGTATGAGTGAGTTCACACACAACAGTATTCCAGATCCAGTAAAAAATACCGTTCCACACAATATACAGCTGTCCGTTTTACAGGTCCGCTTTATCGTATACGTTTTTATTTGATAATGGCAGTTGTATGAGCGAGATCACACACACAAAATTATTAAAATACTGATCCGTTTTATCGGTACGAAGCAACGTGGGGCGTGCCATTACCCCCAGTAGCGACGGTTCCGTTAAAACGGTACTGTAAATGCGGTGTGAACATCACTTCAAGTAACGACGAATCCGTCAAAACGATCCAGGGAATACAGATGTTCTGTGTGAACGAGCCCTTAGACCGCACTCTTGTAAAACCCATCATGATTCCAGTGCGGGAGAGAGACAGAGCTATAGAGGAATGGACAAATATAGCAGCTCACAATGTAGGACCCATTAATATTAATGCAAATTTTTATCCGTGGTGCTAGGCAACTGGGCTTATCCCAGTTGTAAACGACCCTTTGTGCCTATTGGCCTTGTTTGTTCTGTCTCCTGCTTGGTATGGAGGGAAGTGGAAATTTGTACTTTTTCCTACACCTCCGTTATTCTTTTCTGATTAATTTCGTTGCGGGATCCAAGACAGTCAAATTCATTCTCCGGGACTTCGTCGAGCTTCATTGCCTCGGCGCTTTCCTGGTGGTCGCCACTGTTGATTCTGGCTTTCAGGAGTTGCAGTGGTTTAGGAATAGTGCGGTGGGATTGTATAGAGGACTAGTAGCACCATCCCTTTCTCGCAACGGAGTCATGATGGCTTAACCACGTAGTTAAAGCCCCTGCGGGCTAAAGTGACATTTTAACAGCGTTATACGACTGTCGAATAAACAATATATGTCTGGGATTGAACAACAAGACGTATGGCAATGCGCCGTCGGTTTAATGGACATTACCACCCATACGCACTAAACGTTTTGGGAATATTTTCTTTATGCGTACATTGCGTACAGCCACAGATAATATAATACTAGCATACAGATGCCTCATACCATACAAAGAAACCGTGCCGACGTAACTAGCGTACACGGCGACCGTGGAACGGAACGCGATCGATTTACAAAAAAATAATCACAAGAAAAACGATAGTTACGTCGGCACGGTTTCTTTGTATGGGATGAGGCATCTGTATGCTAGTATTATATTATCTGTGGTACGGCTAAGGAGTGGAATTCTCTGCCGGAGTCCATGTTTCTTGATAGCTACAACCTGTCTGTCGGTCTTTAAGTCTAGAGTGAATAGGTTACATACCGCTTGTTTACTTTTTATTTATTTTTTGCTCGTGTTTGACCTCTATCTCACCTGATGGTAAGCGATGATGTGGTCGACGGTGAAGCACGCTTGCCTAGAAGTAACCTATTCACTAGAGACTTAAAAGTCTCTAGGTTGTATCTATCGCGACACAAAGACTCCGGCAGAGAATTCCACTCCTTAGCTGTACGCACAATGAAAGTATTAGCAAAACGCTTTACGCTGGTAAAATGTTTATTTTTCTAGAAGCTCGTATCAAAATTGTATATTATTTTATTGGCAATGCTATTTTTTGTTTATTTTCGTAATTTTTCTTTGCTTCAGCTCCAGGCTACCAATACTACTGAAATGCTTTCGATACTGGACAGAAGAATACAGGTATTATATTATATATATATTTTTTTGGACGCTTTACTTTGCGTAAATTATTACATCACCACTGCTCTCAAAACGGTGAAGGAAAACATCGTGAGGAAACCGGCATGTCCTAGAACCAAAAATTCGAAGACATGTGACATCCACCAACCTGCACTGGGCCCGCGTGGCGGATTACGGCCCATTCCCTCTCACAGAGAGGAGGCCTGTGTCCCAGCAGATAACATTAAAAAGACTGAAGATGATATTTTTGTGTTTCCATATTCTAGAACGGGCTGAAGTCCCGAGTCCACAAAATAATACAATATATCACTGACTTGCTTGAGCAAAAATGTTATAAAATATTCTATAAATATTTCTATAATTCTTTAATTCATAATTGAAGAATTAAGATAAGTCTATCTTCCTCTACGAAATATAATTAGCATATCAACGCATATAATCATTTCCCATATTAAAAGATTGTGTCTTACACATATTTTTAAGTATCAAAATAGGCCAAAACGCATTTTTAAGCACCCAAATTTAAAAAAATCCTTTCCCCAGTTGCAAATCCCGGGTGCGCCCCTGTGTATAAGTCGTAGCTAGATCTTAGAATTGATCACTTCATGATGTGGCCGACCATTTCATGAAATGGTCGTATTTCATGGTATGGAAAATACCCGGTGCCCACGTCATGGTATGGTCTGGACAGATCAATGATTGATCAACGTTTGACGATATGAACAGCTAACTAAACGCACGGCTACTTCGTGATATATTTTTTATTTTATTTATTTATTCAAAATTATGTAAATAATTCCTTAACAGCTATAACGCCAATGCAATGTTTCTACCACAAAGATATTAGGACCATCAGAACTGCAATTAAAAATCAATTAAAATACAATCAAACATACAATTAAAAGACAATTAACATACAATTAAGCAACAATTAAGCAACAATTAAACAACAATTGAAATACAATTAAAATCACTATATGGTCAAACATTAGTGATCAAATCGTAAAATAGTTACAAGAGGCGCTGATAATGTTTTGTTTTGTGATCCATCATGGCGGCGGAAATTATTTATATAAAATCGTTAATTAATGGTTAGTTAATTGGAAATAAAAGTGAATTAAAATGTCGTTGCGACACACAATTACTTAAATTTAACTAAAGTCACTCAAATAGGTTGCGAGTTCGGAACGTATTTTACAGATTCTTTCAATTAATTATGTGGCCAAACGTGGATTGACATATCATCAAACGTTGACGTTTAAACGATATGGTCAGTTTTAACTGGCCATATCATGAAATACAACAATTTCATGAAATGGTCGGCCACATCATGAAGAGATCAATTTTAAGATCTGTGTGCTTATTCCGAGTTTTTTAACGTACTCACCCGTGATAACGTAAACGATCTCTTATGTCAAAATGTTTACAAAAAAAGAGGTTTCTCCTTACCATCCCCAGACGGCGCTTATCCAGTTTCAATACAAATTGATGTTTACGTTAACGCGTTTGAGCGTGAGTAAAAACTCGCACTATGGCCTCTGACCACGACATATACAATGCCGGCACAATTATGCCTCTATCCCTAAATAAACTGCCTCGTTGCTTAAGTCGTGGCAAACGCTACAGTTGACTCTGAGGTCCTGGGTTTGATTCCTGGGTTGCGAGTGTTATTAGGTATTTCCGTCTGGAATATATGTGTGTACTATAAGGTGCAACTCCGCCTAACTCTTCGGGGATTACACGCGTGATGTTATTATATGTAAACGTGTGATGTTATTATAAATATTAATATATTGTATTTTTATTCCAGGTGCCTTGTAAAGTAAGAAGAAATGATGGAAAACTTTTCAAATTTATTATTAAAATCTTTTAAAGACTCAGGATGGCACTAAATATTTAAAAAATTAAACTTACTTATGATATTTTTTTGTTATAATCCGAATTTAAAGGAAAGGTATTAAGGCCCGGTTTCTGGCAGCAAATTATCGACGTGTCACCTCTTAAATGTAGTTCGAATAAATCCATAGCAGCTAACGCGTGGTTGACGATTTATCACTTTAATTTTCGTGGCAGAAACGGGGCCTTCCCGAACAAGAATCTCCTTCATGTGTAAAATAATTGTGTATTTATTTGTATAAACCGGTTATTATCATGTTTGTCCGATTTTTTACTTTGACCGTGTAATGTAAATAATGACTCGAATACGTCTTGTTTAACTGTACTCCATTTGAAATATTATAGAAGTTTAAAAAATCCCTTATTAAGGCTTAGCACGGATTGTGGTTTTTATTCATGTTGCGCGAAGAAAATTCGCGCGGTTTATAATCTGCGTACTGAATCAAGTACTCATAACTAACACGCACGCCGAATAAGAAACCGCGCGATTTTTGTCTGTTTCTACCCTTTTACAAAGCACAAAATATTCGCGCGGATTTAAACCGCGTCGCGGTGCGGTGGATTCTGTGGCAAAACACAGATTTGTTGCGGAATATTTACCACAAGTGCGTGCAGCTTCATACAATTCCAATTGTCGCAGAGTAGGCGGAAAAAAATTCGCGCGGTTAGAAACCGCTGTCCGTGCTATGCTTTATAGCCTGTACAATCAATTTTGACTCCTATAGCGTTGGTGACATGAAAAATAACTGCTGTAGTAACAGTTGGTATTGATAATTGGATGTGTTTTACAAGCCTTAAATAAGGTAATTTAAAGCTTTTGTATGTGTGTCCGACAACTGTAATCCATTTTTCAAGTATTTCCTGGCATCCGATTAATATGAAACTTTGAAAACATTGAAATAATATGTTACTACGGAGCTGGTCTCATGATGGAGCCGGAAGGTGGTTATAGCAACTCTTAAACCAGACATGATAGCGCCATCTTGTTTGGGCTCATTGAATGTAATTTTACATTTTAGGTCAAAAAGATTGTTTAAATAAATATATTTTTACTCAACACTTATTTATATCACTCTTATGTTTACGGAATAAAACTCAAGTAAAAAGGGTTGTAAAAATGTCTAAAAATAAAATTGTGTTTTCAAATGGAGTATGTCGAATATATGTGAAAATGTTTTTAACAATTATTATTTTTCCTTTAATTCGGTTTTTTCACCGTTTCTTATTATAAGCTTGCTGTGTTGTAATGTTTTTAATTTTACAATCTTTTTACAATCACTGTTTTTATTTTAATTATATATATATATTTTTTTAATCAGGAAAAGGGTATTTTAAATACTTTTTTTTTTAAAGTTGTTTTTGAAATCGATTGCATTTTATAATTGTAGCTATTCTCTTGCTGTCTGTCTGTCTCACAGTTGTACTGTCAACCGTATATAGGATGCAACGGAAATTTGTGATTATATTTTCAAAACTTTCTCGAAGGATGTCATAGCAAAAATTATAAAAGTTACTATGTAACAGATAATTCACTCTCCAAGATCAAGTACACAATTTTAAGCTCAATATCCGTGACGGTTGGGTTCATATTTGACGGCTCGTTTCGAAATAAGACCCCCGCGCCCACCAGCCACTCACGCCCCTCGCACGCGCGTGCGTTGACAACCGGTGCCGGGACCGCGCGAAAGTGTAGGTATTAATTGTTGTAAGCGGTCGAGTTATGGAGGCCTGGTCATAGGCAGGCAATTCCCAAAAAAAGTTTGTATTTTCCATACAAAGTTGACGTTAGCTAATCAAAATTTGTATGGAAGACAATTTTTTTTTTGGGAATTGTCTGTTACTTCCTTGGAGAAAGTTTTTTTATATACATGGGCAGAGGCAGTGTTTAAAATATGGTCGCATCTTTCCGTTACACTCTGTATAGTGGTGATATTACTAAAATCAACCTTACTAGTACGACTTAAAGTCACTATATAAATTTTGTGACACAATGCGATGAAACGATTCTTTAATACCTTATTTTTATATTTGAAATCAGAATACGAGATAATTATCTAATTTTGAAACAACGGACTCTATGTCATAAGTGACAAAGTTCAAATTCCATTGCAACTCATACTTTTTCTTAAGCCATTTTTTATACACTTAAAAATCAATGGCGATGGATTGAAATTATCCCGACGTTAAGTATGAATTCAAGTATAAAAAATATTTAAGTCATTGCTCGTTTTATTGTATTTTTCAAATACATCTTATAATCATGTTATTTTTCTACCGGACAGTATCAGGCAGCATTTCGTTAAGAATCTTACTTCCTAGTTTTAAGTCAAATGTCCATTGAAGCCAAAAATTTAATTATCTAAGAGGTGTTTCAACGATTTTTGTGAAGAAATCTACATTATTTTTGAAGTGAAAACTTCTTTTACCCCGTATTAAATTTAACTTGCAAGCTTCATTCATTTTTATTTCATTTAAACCATTTTGAGGGTACTTTTGAATTGTCGAGCAACAAATTAATGAAGCTAGTTCCACATTCGCAAGCGTCAGTAGGTCTCTATGGAGAAGAACGTGCAAGAAACTCCACGGACACTCTTTGCCATCAGTTTTAATTTGTTTTAAAATTGGTTATAACATTCTTGTTGGAAAATTGCACATAAATGAAGTAAAAAGACGTGCACGTAAAAGCGTCAGAGTAAAATAAACAACCTAAAAATACAATAATTAATTAAAAACAGGCCAAGACAACAAAGTTATGACCCATCACAACGGATGGCGCCCGTTCACGAATATGACGCATGGATTGGCACCACTCAGCTCAACCATCATGAAGGGAACCGAATGTGGATCATGGCACACATGTACTACCATCAGAGAACAGACATTTGACGAACGACACATAGGTACAGAATGGTAGATTTACAGCCGGTGTTCTCACACAATATAAAAACACGTGCACATAAGCCGTGTACGCACGAAACGAACAAAACATGGTGAACTCGAACATCGGTCGCGGAACAAATGTTTTGTACGTGTGGACGTTAATTAGCAAAGCGAACGCCTTGCGAACACAGTTTTATTTGTGTTCGCGCTCAACCCTTCAGTAACAATGGATTCACCGTTGGAAGTGGTCGATAGTGAATTAGCCAAAAAATTTTTGCTATTCGTTGTGGTTCACGAAATATTGTTTCCAAGGGAGGATCCTAGGTGTTGGGAAACAGTTTTGTACAAAAAGCGAAAACAAAATAATTTATTTTTGACTTAAAGTCATAATCAATTAGTGGATATTACAGAAACTTACTAAAGATCTCCGAACACCGTCCGCACACAACAACCAAATTGGATCGCCACGAACATTTTTGACGAACACAGTATTTGATGTTCGTTAGTGGTACGCACGTGCGAACAGTGTTCGATATTCGTTAGTGATACGTACGTGCGAACAGTGTTCGATATTCGTTAGTGATACGTACGTGCGAACAGTGTTGGATATTCGTTAGTGATACACACGTGCGAACAGTGTTCGATGTTCGTGTTCACCATGTTTTTGTTCGTTCATGCGTACATGGCTTTAAAGCGTCTTGAGTAAACCGACAAATAAAAGCTTGAAAAATAGTAGGAATAAAACTAAATCAATGGAACACCTCTTCTCCTTTGGATTTTAAGATAGTATGTGTTTTTATTCTGATAATCTATATTATTGTTATAATTTCGTACATAAATGTGTAAAAATAAATAAAGTGGCGAAAAAAAAAATGTTAGTAGACTATGTGTATTCATGTTAAAAAAATAAAAAAAACGTTGCGGTCAGGGGACACGCCGTATGGAACGAAGTTCATTACGCATATTTTAACTCGCACATAAAACATTTTTCGAAATAAAATCTGTATAGTACATGTATACAGACTCATTAGAAAGAAAGAATGAGAGTGCGCGCGGTGTGTGTTAAACTGGCCCTAGGGTAGAGTGAGAGGAGTGGTCGCTCTAGGCGCTAGATGGCATAGGGCGCCAAATGCGAAAAACAATTACCAGCGCAAAAAAAAATATGGTGCCTTTTGATGACTTGGGATCAGTGCAACACTGTACAGACACGAAGAACACTGTACTTTCACGTACAGATTTTTTGTGTTGATAGTAGCAATAAAAATTGTTCTGTCAACGGCTTCGCCTGCGTGAATGACGAAAATTATCCCGAGAGAACATATTCCCGGGAGAAAAAGTCCTACGTGCTATTCCTGACCATAATCTATCTCTGTGCCAAATTTCATCCAGATCCTTTCAGCCGTTCTGGCGTGATTGAGTAACAAATGTACATCCAAATTTTCGCATTTCTGTACTATACTATATAATATTATAAAGAGGATAGTTTTTTTGTTAGTTTGTTTGTACCGAATAGGCTCCGAAACTACTGGACTCATTTGAAAAATTCTTTCACCGATAGAAAGCTACATTATTCCTGAGTGACAGGCTATTTTTTAATCCCGAAGTTGGGTCCAGTGGGGTGGTCCACGGGAGCGAAGCCGCGGGCAACAGCTAGTATAATATAAAAGTCAACCAAAGGGCACTGAAAGAATATCTCGCTCTACCCTGTTCAGGGGTTAGGGCCACCGCTGTGTGTGTATATTCCTGCTCAGAGAGAGAAAGGCGTATGGAGGGGGTATAACGCAAAAATGTTACGTGACGTTACATCTTCGCCCGAATCGCACCTACTGAAAGAAGCGTTAAGGATCTTCGTTCCAAAAATACGCATTTACGTTTTGCATTTATTAAAGGTTATTTGGCGTTTTTGAAATTGATTTTCCCGTCGACTGTAAGTTTGATTTTGGACTGAAGGAATTATTAAAATTATTTGCAAAAATGTTTTACAAATCTTCGACTTTTAAGCGTATTCAGTAAGGGCCATCCAGATGGCGCGGCGATATAATGGAAGGTCGCTTCCTTGATAGTTCAAAGTAAGAAAATTTTAACACATCTAACCTAAAAACAAGTTCCTAAAAAAGAGTGAATGGTAAAAAATTTCATTCAATTTCGCTCAATTTTTTACTTTATTTTTATGTCAAAAATGGAGTCTATTCTAAAATTTCTGAATACGATTAAAACTCGAACTTTAGGGTATACTTAGCGTTTTTTGACTTCGCCTGCACACTTTTATAGTCGAACAACCGTTTTTCTGGCTAGTAAAATAATAATTTGCATCACAAGTAGTGTCCGACCGAAGGTTTAATGGCAGAAGCTAATGCCAATTCGCACAGCGAATGAATGGAACTCCTACCTGCGTCTGTGTTTCCGAACGCATTCAACCCGAATCTCTTCAAAGTTAGAGTGAACAGGCTTCTTCTGGGTAAGCTCACTTTATCGTCGACTCTGTCTCTGTCACCTAGACTAGAGTCAAGAGCAAACCCATCACAAATAAAAATAAAGTCTGGTGTCGAATGTTGAATAATCCTAAGAAATCAGGTCAAGATTGGCAACATTTTTATTATTTTAGCCAGCGCAAGGTAGTGTGGCCCCTGCGTCCCGGCCGTTGCCTAGTCCATTGCGCTCTTCGTGCATTCGTAACAGTTCGTTCAATATCGGCACTTGCTGGACACTGCCGGAGTCTTGTGTTTCGTGATAGCTGCAACCTGGGGGGTCTTTAAGTCCCTAGTGAATAGGTTACTTCTAGGCAAGCGTGCTTCACCGTCGACCACGTCATCGCTTACCATCAGTTGAGACTGTTGTTAAACTCGAGCCTGCCAATAATAAAATGTGTCGGCTTATTTTGAAGCCGATGATGGTATTTTTGGCCGAAGCCGAAGATTCGGTCGGATACTATTACAAGTTTATGTACGAGTTTAGTTACACTCACAATGTTTGTAGTTGCATTAAAAATGTAAAATACTAAACTGTTGTATTACTTTTTGTATGTATGTCGCATTATTTAATATTTTAAAGTTAATAAAAAAATATTAAATTTATTCTTTTTTGTTGGTTTTTATTGATCCCTATTTTATCATAAACAATTTACAAGTCTTATAAATGTGGATGGATGGAAGGCAAGGCCAAGAAGAAGATGGATGGACTGTGTGAGGAGTGATATGAAAGAAAAGAGAATCAGTGATAGCCTGACAGGGGACAGGACGGTATGGAAGAAGAAAACGCTATCGCATATTTGTGTCGGGGGGTTGCGGGTGCGTGTGTGACTCGCTGTCCCGGACTAGTTCTGGCCCGTCTTGAGACTTCGTCCCGGTGACCATGATGTGTTACCTCCCACTTTACGGCTAAAAGCGGCGCGCGTGGAACTCTACGCGCCACCTTCTCGGGTTCTGATTGATGGAGGCCGCGGATATCCCCAAACCCGTCGTCTCTCTTTAAAGGGTCTAACGAAATTTTTCCTTAATCGTTATACATTGATTTTGGAAGGCAGATTTCCAGGCCAGGGCAGCCAGGTGCGCAATACTCATAACCAGCATGCGTGTATGACTAGATGTATGAACGTTAATGAAGCAAAAGGAGTCTGTAACGATCGTAGCAGGTGTAGTTCTGTAGTTTCTGCCTTCGTTGGGAAAATGTGAGGTTTTCCAGCAGCCTAATTGCGTAAGTGAATTTGGCAAAGGAAACGATTCGATTCTTTCAAAGAATCAGAATAATTTCTTTCAACTTTTTCGGTATTGTGAAACTAATTTGGAAAGAGTACAAACGGGTTTTGTGGGGTTTTCCGCTTGTCAAATATACTTGACATTTGTATATTTTGCATTACACAATACCAATAGTGAAGTTTTATCTCGATTCTTCCGCTTTCGTTCATTCTTTACAATAAATTCTACGTCAAAATATTGGTAATAGAAAGGAGCATAACCTTTCCGTTTCAGAGCGTAATATGCAATACGTAAATTCGTTTTTGGGAAAGAATCGACTTGTTTGCTTTGCCGAATTCACTTACGCAATTAGGCTGCAGGTATGTTTGTAAATTCCTTTAGAATAGGGTAAGCATCATACTGCCGGACCTGAACTAAGGCCGCGTAGCCAGCAAATTTAATTACATTGCTCACATTATACCTCGGACGTAGATAGTTACGATAGGACGTAGATAGATCTTGCATGTCATTATTACCTATGTTTTACAAATAAATGATTTTGATTTGATTTGGGAAAATGCTAGACAGTTTGATTGATCATCATATCAGCCGAAAGACGGCCACTGCTGGACATAGTAGGCCTCCCCCAAGCGTCGCCACATTGATCGGTTCCGTGCGTGTCACATCCAGCGGTTTCCTGCAACCGTCACCATTTCACCATCCCATATCTTCTCGTGGGTGTCGTAAGAGGCGCCTAAGGGACACACCAGAGAATGGGCAGCAGCTTTCTCTGTGCACTTTAACAACAAACTGCGATCGCCAACCCGCCTGCCAAGCGTGGCGATTACGGAAAACCAAACAGAATAGCACAAATTGGGTTGATACCGCAATGAAATACAACTTAAATGTGAGCTGGTTACCGGTGGAAACGGGGCCATGTTGTAATTAAGTATAAATTGAAAGATGTTTGGCGTCTTCAGTGGTTTTATTTATGTAATCGTCACGGGTTATTATTACTTATTTATAATTAGTATTAGGTTACAACTGTGTCCAGTCTATGCCACTGACTTATAAACCTATGGACTTGCCATACCTACGAAATTAGCGTGATACCTACATAAATCGGGAACTTAAGATGGCTGCCCATTGGCCAATGAGGTAGGCCATTTGCAACTGTTTGACAGCACAACTACACAGATAAACGTACATAAACAGCACACAACTACCAATTTTACTCGGTAATCAACATGGCGACCGGCCACGCATAGACATGATTTTGACGTCACACAAAAGTGTTACCAAGTTTAGTCCTTGACAAACATTTAGATGTCTCTCTTTTCATATGTAGTTCTTGGTTAGTTAAAAAGAGACAAAACGCTTTTTGACATGCGTGTGTCGATTTGATAGATATGTGTATAACTATTCTTCATATAGTAGAATAGGCCGTCTCCATAGATTTTCCTTCCTCATTGGTCTATGCTGTGTCCTTTGATAATGTCTGTCCGCCAGTCTAGAAGACATTTCTAAATTGAGGATAGGTTTACATTGACATCTGTCACACTGACAGGTGCGTTCCGTTTCTAACACACGTGGGGACGCGGTCATGCGACGTTATGTTGCACGTACTTCTTCTTAAGACGGCGATTCATTATGGGATTTTATTTAGGTACTGGTAATGGTCGCAAGCACTACTGCTGAGCTGGTCTTGGGTTGGATTCCCGGACGGGCAAAGTGTTATTGGGTTTTTCCATCTGGAATTTCTCTGTAGCAGGCCGGCGTCTCGACTTGTGCCCGTATGTAATAACCTTGCTCCCTATCACATGGGCGTTAAGCGTCCCTGGCGAAAAGTGGGTGCATTGTAGGAGTGTAGGTGCCGCGGGCTTGCGGATGGCGAGTAGTGGGTAAATCGCCGTCCGATACGGACCAGGCTTGAGACGACGGCGCGTAGTGTTCCACGCGTGCCTCAAAGAGATGTCAGCAAAACTGACGTGGCCTGCTAGGGCCGATGCCTGTCTGGATCGCGGATGAATTTGAAAGAGAGTTACCGTGGCCCTGGTAAAAGCAACTGAAGGAACACGGGGTGCTTTAAGTCAGTAGAAGTCTAACACGCCCGCGCCCTCCCGTTTCACCCAGAGCGGGACACGTCATTGGATGAATACTCACCAAAAAAAAAGGGAGAGTAGGTGCACCTCTGCGTTGCGCGTTGTCGAAGCCATCCTGCCGCACTTCTTAACCTGGCTGAAGAGAGAGTAGCGCATCTCCTTCAGGCACACTCAGGTACTGACCAGGCACCGGTTGTTTCGGTGAGTACCTGAATAGGATTGGGCGAAAGACCACGGCAAACTGTTTCCACTGCGGAGGTCAAATTTACTCTGCATAGCACACGCTCGAGGAGTGCCCCGCATGGGCCTCCTCAAGAGCCCTCCTCCTGGAGACCTGTCTTTGCCAGCAGTTGTGGAAAATAGCCTCCTTCTGTGAGACCGTGATGGTCCAAAAGGAGGCCGCAGAGTGGTAAGCAAGCAACCGCCTCGATGGCTAAAACGCCGAACCGCTTGCATCGTAAACAGGCGGGATTTCGGGGTCGCGGGCACAGTTTAAGGACGCTATCCGCCCACCAAGTGACTCCAGGAAAGACGTTTGCTGAGTGATCACGTGCTGCCGTGCACAGCGAGGCTCAGGGAAGGCGCTGTTTCAGTCTCCCCAGGGATGTGCCCTAACAGGCGTTGCACAGAGGGGGTTCCGAGGTGGATTTAGTGAGGTTAAAATGGCGCCTGTTGACGGTTCCCGTAAACAAAAAAAAAGTTGCACCTCTCTTCGTGGAATACATTGTCGGTATTTAGTCTGCCGCCAGAGGGTAGGCGGCGGGTCTGAACAAGTGCCAGATAGTACTGTATCCTGAGCTTATTAAAAGTTTTTATTAACGTTTCGTTGCATTTTGAACTATTATCGATAGGTACTTTGGATGACTACGGGTAGAGAAAACATGCTAAACTAAAGAGCGAACTTAAACGCAATGATGCGGTGTCACTATTGTTACTACACGGTAAAATAACTGTGCAGTTGGAGCTGTCGATGTCTCTCTGGTGTTCGACTCTCGCTATTGGAGCACGAGGCGAACGCGGGGTGCCGCGGGAGTTTGACACTTGAAGTGCGCAGTTATTTTGACCGTGTAGTAAGGTAATCATCACTGCACAGTATAAACAAAATCCCCCGCCGCGTCTTTATGCGATAAACTCAAAAACTACTCAACGGCGGGTTTTAGGGCGGTTTTCACTAATAGAGTGAGAAACGAGGAAGGGTTATGTATATAATTTATCGGGGCGTGTCGCTAGTGTTTAATAAAATAAATTAATCAGAAATTAGATCTCAAACCATAATCTATATATATGTAAAAAATTATCCATATTTCCCTTGGTCACGGCATCACGCGTGAACGGCTGTATCTACCGATTTAGATTATTCTTTTTTTGTTGGATTTGTTTTTGTTAGAAGGTTCTTCGAAAAAAAAAAGTGAAAAAAAAATTGGTACCTTACCTACATAGGTAGGGTAGGTAAGGTAGGGTAGCGTAGGCAGGGTAGGGTTAGGGTTGCCAGATGGTCGGGAATCGTCTGGATTCTCCCGACATTTTAAAGGGTCGCCAGACTCCCGACAAAACTCAAAATCTCCAGACAAACAAGTTCTTGGAAAGTTATTTTTTTCAGATAATTTATTTTGTGGTATCAATTCCTAGAAGCGTTACTGTAAAAATATGTTAAGTTTGCTACATCATTTATATACCAAAGAGAGAAATTTTGTGGCTTTTGATATATTAAAATCTGAGTTACTTAATAGAATGAACTTTGAAGAAAATTGTTTGAATTTAAAATCTTTTCCTTAATTGGTGGACTCAGTAATGTTTAATGCCAAGTGTTCATGTGGCAAGCTAAAAATTAAGTGTAGTTAAATTAGTTATGTTTCATCATTATTCAGCCTATTTTTTTTTTATAGTTTACTTTTTTATTTTTAGGGGTCAGCTAGTGTGTTTATACATTTTGACACATCATTGGACCTTAAGCTACAGTGCTGGCAGAAAAGCCTCATCATCATCATCATTTCAACCGAAAGACGTCCACTGCTGAATATAGGCCTCCCCCGAGCTTCGCCACATTGACCGGTACCGTGCGTCTCGCAACCACCGGACTACCGCAGCCTTGACCCAGGTCGTCGCTCCACTTATTGGAAGGGCTTCCAACGCAGCGTCTTTCGGTTCGCGGTCGCCACTCTAGAATTTTTCGGCCCCATCGACCATCCGTTCTGCGAGCAATTTGACTTTTCCAAAAAAATCTTTATCGTATTTATTTAATTGTGCAGGTCCTCCTGCCGGAGGAGCCCATAATTATCCACCTATGATGGCTGCTGGTGGTGGCGGCGTAAGTGTAGTTTATTTTCTTCCATTTTATTTATTTTTGCTAGAGCACAGCAGAAGTGCATACAGTTATGGAGTGGCATTCGCTGCCGGAGTTTGTGTTTCCTGATAGCTACAACCTGGGGGTCTTTAAATTAACAGTGAATAGGTTACTTCTAGGCAAGCGTGTTTCACCGTCGACCACATCATCGCTTAACATCAGGTGAAATAGCGGTCAAACGCGAGCCTATCGTTAATTTAAATAAAAAAGGTGACCCAGTGGTAATGACCTCGAACTAACAAGTTGCATACCATGGGTTCGAACCCAGGAATAAGATTTGTGTAACTTATTTCAACAACACAGCTCTCAAAATTATGAAGGAAAACATCGTGAGGAAACCGACTTGTCCTAGAACCAAAAGTTCGAAGACATGTGACATCTACTAACCCGCACTGGGCCCGCGTGGTGGATTATGGCCCAATCCCTCTCACAGAGAAGATGCCTGTGTCCCAGCAGTGGAAACGTTATACTTTTGTTTTCGATATTATGAATATGCTTTTGCTTTCGAAGGTGATACGTTCAAGCCGCCCGGACCGGCGTATAAGACCAGGGAACATGGGATTGTGGCTAAAACCGCCAGAGTTTGTGTGTCCGGATAGATACAACCTGGGGGTCTTTAAATGAAGAGTGAATAGATTACTTCTAGATAAGCGTGCTTCACCATCGACCATATCATCGCTTACCATCAAGTGAGAATGTGGTCTAGCGCGAGCCTATAGAATATTAAAAAAAAATCTGGCCACGACATACGCAAGTCATATACAAATCAACTCTAATGATTGAATTGAAAACTAAGATTTTGACTGTATCGTTTGTCTATACTGGTTGCTAGTTCTATGGTTGTACTTGAGGTCCAGGGTTCGGGCAAAGTGTTATTGTGTATTTCCATCTGGTATTTCTCAGTAGCAGGCCGGAGTCTGGACTAGTGTCCGGTTGATGGCAATAGGCACGCCTCCTATTACATGGCACTTAAACATAACTGGTGAAGTATGTGTGTACTGTAGGTACACCCTTGTCTAATCCTCCGGGGTATACTGCCGTGATGTTATGATAAGTTATTCTCTTTTCAGGGATACGGCCGCGGTGGTTACCAGGGCGGCGGCGGTGGATACCAGGCTAGAGGTGGACAACAAGTCAGAGGTGGACAACAGGCCAGAGGTGGATACCAGGGTGGCGGTGGGTACCAGGGTGGGGGAGGATACCAGGGCGGGGGTGGGTACCAGGGCGGTGGACCTCCACCCGGCTACCAGGGAGGCGGGGGTCCATACCAGGGTGGTGGGGGTGGCTACCAGGGAGGCGGGGGTCCATACCAGGGCGGTGGCCCACCAGGTCCAGGTGGTCCCGGCAGAGGTGGCGGCAGAGGTGCCGGTATAGGCACTGGCCTGGGTATGGGGGCAGCCGGGCTCGCCGCTGGCGGCCTCGCGGGCTACGCCATGGCAGGAGGCTTCGCTAGTCCTGGAGGCGGTGGAGGAGGTGGCAGCCCCAGCGCAGCTCCTACAGATGGAACAGCGCAAGTCAGTCCCCCCGGCGAAGTACCCCCGGTATGTTGTCCAAATTGTCCTTACTTCTAGGCAAGCGTGCTTCATCGTCGACCACATCATCGCTTACCATCAGGCGGGATAGTAGTCAAGCGCGAGCCTATCGATAAATAAATAACAGTGGCTTCAGAGCGCGATTCCATCGAGAGCTAAGTGCAGAAGCTCTACATTAACGACATATATATTCTTTCAGCGATGGTGATTGTCGAAATGCCAAAATTAATTTCGTAAAAAATTTGTTTCGGATTTGGCTACCCACGCCCACTTAGAAAACAAAACCTCTTTATGTGTGTACGGGGCTGAGTTTTTCAAGTGGGCGTGGATGGCCAAATCCGAAACTGAGGAAAAGCGAAAGACACTCAAAACTGTTAAAAATGGGCGGTTTTTTTAAGTTTGCCGTATGTCACTGCTTCCTAGAATTTAATCCTTATTAGCGACAATATCGAGTGGTGTAATTATACAGCATATTTTTTTTCATAATCAACTGGTTCGATTCGACTGTTTTATCAAAGGTCCAATGATTCGCTATTCCACATAGTTACGAATTCAGTTATCCACATCCACTTGAAAAAGTCATTCTGTGTACATTTTTACAGGGTTAGTTTCGGCTTTGGCCAAGCACGCCTATCTGAAAAACTCAGCCCTGTATGCACTTATACAGGTTTAATTTTCTAAGTGGGCGTGGATAACCGAAGCCAAAACTTTCCAATTTTCGACGTCGCTCCGTGAAGCCCCCAGGATGCCTCTGTGCTTTTGGACGGAGCTAGGCTATGTTACAGTACCCCCACGCACAACGGACCGAATGGGAGTCTTAAGTGCGGAAACGAGAGTCCCTACTACCTCTACTACATCATCCATTAATGTCGCTAATAAGGATCAAATTCTGGGAAGTATATTGACATGAGGAAAGGGCTAATTTTTTACAGTTTTGAGTGTCTTTCACTTTTCGTCACAGTTTCGGATTTGGCCATCCACGCCCACTTGGAAAACTAGTCCTGTAAAGATAATATAGGTATACAGTTATCTTTTAGAAATACTTGTAGTGTTATTAGGTCTTCTTGAACTACAAAACTACTTTTTTATAGCTCTCAGTAGGACCGCGCCTTTAGTGCTATTTTTAATAGTACTCGATCGCGTTTTGTACAAATATTAAATGTTACCCTACTCTAGGAATCAGCAAACAATTGCTCTGCCGCTGCGCCATCCGTTACTGTAATTAATAAAATATTTATAATTTGTCAGTGTTTATTAAAATAATGACCAGTGTGTGTTGCCAGTGATTACTGGGACAGAGTCGTGGTCGCTCACAATGGGCCTTATCAGAAGGCTTAAAATCACCCAAAAAAGGGCAATGCAGGGAGGTATGCTCGGAGTTTCCTTGCGTGATCGAATCAGAAATGAAGACATCCGCAAGAGAACTAAGGTTACCGACATAGCCCGAAGAATTGGCAAACTTAAGTGGCAGTGGCCAGGGCACATTGCTCGCAGAACGGATGGCCGTTGGCGACCGCGTACCGAAAGACGCAGCGTTGGAATGCCTCCTTTTAAGAGGAGCGACGACCTGGTCAAGGCTGTGAGCGTCCGGTGGATGCGAAACGCACAGGACCGATCAGTGTGGCGCGACGCTTGGGGGAGGCCTTTGTCCAGCAGTGGAGATCTTTCGGCTGAAATGATGAATGATGACTAAAATAATCAGAACAGATGGTCGATGGGGCTGAAAAGTTCTGGAGTGGCGACTGCAAATCAGAATCTGAAGGCCTCCCTAGGTCGAGCGTGCACCTGGTGAAGGTTGCGTGGAACCCGCTGGATGCGAGATGCACGGGACCGGTCAATGTGGCGACGCTTGGGGGAGGCCTATGTTCAGCAGTGGACGTATTCGGCTGAAATGATGATGATTAAACTAATGACCGTATTTTTTCATCTGCCTATGCTTAAAGGAGGAGGATTATGAGGTAAGTCAGATTTGTGCTTACTGTAACTCGCAATAAGAAAGTGTTATAGAAATAACTGAAATTATGGGTCTTAAGTTATGTTTTTTATGTACATGTAATGCGAATACAAGCTTTTAAATAAAAACATTACCCTCCTTCGACAGAGGTTTTAAACAAATTTTTATAATCACACTTCACAGTTATTGTAATATCTCATCACACTAATATTACACAGGCTAAAGTTTGTGTGTGTGTGTGTTTGTATATTTGTTACTTCTTCACGCTCAAAGGACTGGACGGATCTGAATGAAATTTGGCACAGAGATAGATTATAGTCGGGCATAGCACATAGGGTATGGATATCATTAATGCGGGCGAAGCCGCTGGCAGAAGCTAGTAATGCATAATTGTATTGTCACGAGACACAAACGTGTGTGAAAAATTCAGCTCAATCGAACACCGGGAAGTCGGTCAAATTTAACTTGCAATCTTTGATTACATACACACAGACACCGACAAGTGAAGCTGAATAAAAGTTTGTAATACTGTATGGAGAAGCCTTTGACTTATATAGTAAAGGCCAGGGTGGACCACAATTTTGGTCATACATCGTACATCGGTCGTAAATTCTCACTAGACCGAAGCGAACTCGCCACGCGGTCGGCTATCTTCGGGAGCGGTCGTGTGCGCGTGACATTAAAAATGATAAGCGATTTATACTAAGCGAAATTTCAAGTACGTTCTGTTATACATAGTTTCAAATCGATGTTACAATTTGTTTGTGATGTATAAGAATTATTCGCTAAAGTTAAACTATTTTATGTTAAGTTCATTTTCATTTACCTACCCTAATTTTTTTATTCATCCCACTTCTGACACCAATTTTGTTAGGATGGCGCTCTACGGGTCTATTGAAATAGAACCCTGGTTGCGACTACACCAATTTAATTAAATTTGAAGCGTTGTACTTTGTACGTAGAATAACTGTACATAGAATCTTATTTAATTAATGAATCGGACAAAATTCGTGGAGTGACCGAATCGCTTTGCATGGTGAGCAGTTTTATTTAGCACATATGATTTGAAACTATGTATAACAGTTCACATGGACGCAATGCGATGCGATTCGACGTATTTGCACTTTAATTTTCTTACTACATATAATAAGGGGATTTCTTATTTTAATACGTGCGCGATATCGCGGAGCACCAGGATGGATCCTGAATCGCCGCGAATCCTTCCTGCTTTCGTCGAGTGATCTCCACTAAACGATTTAATCTGCTGCCGTCTTATCGTTGCGACACGCGACGGATCGCCGCGTAACCGCAACAACTCGTCGCGAATTCGCGAATTGCAATGGATTGCCGCGTGTCCAAAACAAATCGTGAACCTGTTGTGTTGTTGAAATAGCTTTGCATGCGAGTGCACTTTGCTTTGAAACCAGGCTTTCCAGTGCGCATGGCATTGCGTGCTGCTGTTTTAGTATAAGATTTAGTACTGCGCAGCCATTTGTAGCCAACTTCAGACGTCTTACAGGGGACTCGCCGATACTCGATGTATTGCTTGTCAATGTCACTCCTTGCATCGTCGCGATAGTAGTGATAGTACCGCGGTCTAGGCCCGTCTGTGTGGAGACATGTTCTTAGACTTGTTATACAGAGTGTAATGGAAACTGATAGTTATATTTACAAACTGGTTCGTGGCACCGTAAGGGAGGTAGCTCAGAGAGCTTTAAATCATATTCAGAAATTACTTTGAAATCTTGTATTGAATCAACAACGTGCCTGTCTTCAGGCGGCTTGTACCGAAGTTACAACCAAAGCTAAGCAAAAACATTATCAATTATTTTATATGCATTCCAATTTCAATTACCTTCCGAAACTACGTAGTTATCTGTTGCCAGTCTTATAATAGGCAAGTAGGTAGCCTCTTAATTGGTGAGTCCTCACAGTACTGTCTTGAGTGTGTTTACTAAAACCCGTATTCTTTTTTAAACTATCCTTGAAGGAGGAACCTGAGGTAAGTCAAATTTAGCGACCATTCTGATGGTTCGATTCGATTTATATCATACGATAAGCGATTTTGCAACTACGTTCACATGGACGCAACTTTTAGATTATACGTGCGCTATATCGCCTATCGAAACAATTTAAATTGCGTCGCACCATCAGGTAGATACCTTATGAGATAGCTTTAGTTTATTTTAAAGGCACCTAAGGCCCTAGACAAGTGACATCCTATCAACGGAAGCGTCGCCATAGCAATTGGATAAAAGTAAAATATGTATGTGAATGTCAAGCGTTATCGAAATGTCACGTGATGAATGGCATTACGACCATCGCCATCGCTGGTAGAATGTCACTTTATCTAGACCACTTGGGAGACATCGCAACTGAGACGGGTCGCGATGTGGTATGGTACGCACCGCGGCTGAGGGTTGGAGGCCGCGGCGGGAGAGGAGTGCCGGTATACGGGGCGCCGCTCTCCCTATCCTCCGCGGCCTGCACGGGGTCGCCACTGTCTGATGGCGCACGCGGTGGGGCCGCAGGAGAGGAGGAGTGTCGGTATAGCGTTGTCCGCTCTCCCTATCCCCTGCGGCCAAAAAGTGGTAGGTGTCGGGCCACTGTCCTGACCCATCACAGGAGGACCAAGGGTACCATACACGAGGTCGTTTGGCGCACACTTGGGGTGGTCTCGGCGTGCAACATGTTCTGGTGCGCCGGTGATGGGGGTTTATCCCCGGAGGAGGGTCCGGTGACGGACAGCCGCGGCGGGTTCGCGGATGTATGCTTACGCAAGCCCGTGTTCCTGCCATAATCAGCAAAGGAGGATACCGTGGAGTTTTAGTGGGTTGGAGTCCCACATAACGCAGTATCCATGAGCAAAAAAAAATAAGTTTGTGGCTTTAACCTTACGGACCGCAAAGATGATATTATTTTGAAGAAACGGTCCCAAATGAAAGTAATTGGTGACCCCTGCTTTAGTGCCTCTGGGCACTTTTCACATTGACTGCGATTTGGACGAAACTTTTAATGCCCAGTGAGTTACACTTAACCTATTTATACGCGGTTTAACATAAGTATTACCAGTTTGTATATACCTACTATATAATTTATGAGTCAATATCAGACGTCATCAGTCTCGTGTGAGCACGCACTAGCACAGTACGCTTACGCTCAAAAAATAGATCGTCAGCCTTTTTACGATTCCATAAATTTGAACTTATATTATCCACAAATAATTATTTTAGTCACGATGAAGAAGTGATCAATTTGCAATGATCAGTTTAACGACGGGGTGCAATGTGGAAGATGCAAGAAATTCCTGGATTTCTCTTGGTTGGGTGTGTCTGAAGTGGGTTGGAGAAAACTGGGAACTGACCGAAGAGCGCAATGGAAATGTCCTGCTTGTAAATCGTCGCCTGCTCCGCTTTCACCGCAACCTTCTGCTTCGTTCGTTGGACAGTACTGGGTGAGATTCGCGAGATGAAGCAACAGCTGCAGAGCTTACCGACCCTAGTCAGCGACATAAGACCGATCAAAGATGAGTTGACCGAGCTTAAGAAAAGTTATGATTTCTCTTGTGGTAGACTCGATGAACTCGATACCAGACTTGCTGACCTAGAAAAAGAAAAACTTCCGAGTTTGAGAAGTTTAAAGACACTGTCTCGTCATTTCAAACAGAATTAGACTCAACAAGGCTTGAGCTTTCCTCGTTTGATCAGCGGTCCAGGCTAAACAATGTGGAGATTAAAGGTGTCCCCCTAAAGAAGAATGAGAACTTATTCTCAATTATTGACGCCATCGGCAGCAAAATCAATTACAACTGTTTACTAAGACCCAGATTAACTACATTTCGAGGGTGCCTATAGATAATTCCAAGGAAAAATTAGTGATAGAGAGCTTCCTCAACAGGTATATAAAAGAAGATTTGATTGCGGCTGCACGTGCTGATAAGGACCTTTCCACCTCCAACATAGGTTGTCTGGGAGCGCCACAACGTATTTATGTTAACGACCATCTAAGTGTGGCATCCAGAAAACTTCTGAATATTACTAAAATTGCCGCTAGAGAGAAACGCTATTAATTCGTTTGGGTGGAACATGATAAAATGCATGTGCGCAAGGATGATAATAAGATACAAATCTGATTTAAACAAAATTGTTTAAACCGCTTCTATTTACATCTAAGATTAATTTGTTGCTTTTCTAGGGACAAACGATCCAATTGGGTAGGGCCAACTTCGAGAAAGAGGTCAACCGTCGAATCCGACTCGGCTAGGCAGCGTTCGGGAAGTTGCGCGGTATCTTGTGCTCTGCCCCAGGAAATGACATGATCAGCAACACAATCTTAAAACATTGTAAAATCTCTCTTGTCCCTGTACTCTCTTACTTATATAATCTTAGCATGTCAACCGGTGTCTTTCCGGACAGTCTCAAAGTAGCCAATGTCTGTCCCGTCTTCAAATCTGGTGACCCTCATCTAGTTACTAACTACAGACGTATCTCCCTGTTATCTTCTGTGTCCAAAATACTGGAAAAACTGGCCAATAACCGATTACAAAAATACCTAGCAAAAGAGAAACTGTTATCCGATAACCAGTATGGCTTTCGTCAAAATATGTCTACAGAGGATGCAGTGGTAACACTTGTTGACCACGTCACTGAAATGGTAGATTCTGGTCATAAATGCGTTGGTGTGTTCATAGATATGGCTAAGGCATTCGACACAGTTTCGCGGCCGATACTCTTGCAGAAGCTGTCGTTAATGGGTGTACGGGGTCTAGCACAGAACTGGTTTCACTCCTACTTATCAAACCGACAGTAGAATAAAAGCTAAAGATGAAGCAATAAGCGAGTATTCTGATATCCATTTTGGCGTCCCTCAGGGTAGTGTTCTCGGGCCAACTCTATTCTTAGCCTACATCAATGATCTCTGCATTCTTCGAATAGAAAATGCGAGATTCCTAACTTTTGCAGATGACACGGCTATTGTATTCCATGGTTGTAGTTGGGCTGAGGTCGTTGATGCTACTCAAAGGGGATTAGCTATAGTGATGAAATGGCTGCAGCAAAACCTTCTTACTATAAATGTCAGTAAGACAAAATACATGGCATTTAAAATATCGAATCGTGTTGAGCCCGAAAGTCCACTCCGAATTAAACTCCATTCCTGCAAACACCTTGGCAGTGACTCTTGTCAATGTGTCGAGATCGAACAAGTTGACCATATCAAGTACCTTGGCGTCTTGATCGACAACCAATTATCTTGGGTTAAACAAATAGATGCTGTTACTGCTAGGGTCTGTAAACTTATGTTTATATTCAAAAAACTCAGGAACATAGCAGACCACAGCACTCTCAGGTGTGTTTACTTCGCTCTGTGCCAATCCATCTTAAACTATTGTATATCGGCATGGGGTGCAGCAGCGAAGAGTCACTTGATAAAACTGGAACGAGCTCAAAGAAGCATCTTAAAGGTTGCTTATGGAAGGCCCTATCGGTATCCAACTGACAGTCTGTATCAAGAATGTAAAGTTCTTAGGGTAAGACAACTTTTTATCATGTCTATCTTACTACGCTTTCACCGACAAGCTCTCATTACCCAAAACAAATCTACCAGGTCATGTAGACAGATAACATGGAAAACTCCCACTACTCGTACTAAATTCGCTAATCGATCACCTAGATACACGGGTCCATTCATTTATCAAAAAATTAACAGGATTTTGAACATAGTAGGATGCTCTAAGCATACTTGTAAGGTAAAAGTAATCAAATGGCTATCTGCTCAAGATTATGCGCAGACTGAAGCTCTTCTTATTCCCTTACAATAAATCCATTGTAATGACTCACTTAGGCGTATCACATCCCTCTCAGATTTAGGTACATATAAACTACACTAGACACACACTACACACACAAACAGACACACACTACACATACAAAGACACACACATACCTACACTCTTCACAAACCTTAAAAAAAAATTGTATGTTACCATTAGTTAAGTAATTTAAGTTTAATTATTGTTTAGTGTGGTAGCCGGCTATTTGCTAACTACCTCCATGTGCATTTAAAATAATGTGTCATTAACGACGGAAAAACTAGATCCCACGACACAGGGTGTCCTAGTGTGGGGTCTAGGGTTTCTTTAAGGCACTAAATATTTGTATTTTCTTGTGCACCTGTGCTATAATTTTTACTATTTTATTTTGTTGTTGTGCTTAATGTATCTAAAGAAAGGTGTCCTAATAAAATTTATCTTATCTTATCTTATCTTATCTTCTCGTCCAACTTGCCACAGTGTCTCAAGACGAAATTCTATGACCAGTGTGTGTTGCCTGTGATGACATATGGCTCTGGTCGCTTACAATGGGCCTTAACAGAAAGTCACTCAAAGGGCAATGGAGAGGGCTATGCTCGGAGTTTCCTTGCCTGATCGAATCAGAAGTGGAGATCCGCAAGAGAACCAGGGTTACCGACATAACCCGAACGAAACTTAAGTGGCAGTGGGCAGGGCACATTGCTCGCAGAACGGATGGCCGATGGGGCCGAAAAGTTCTGGAATGGCGACCGCGAACCGGAAGACGATACGTTGGAAGGCCTCCCACTTGGTGGACCGATGACCTGGTTAAGGTTGCGGGAAGGCGCTGGATGCGAGACGCACGGGATCCGTCAATGTGGCGACGCCTGGGGGAGGCCTATGTCCAGCAGTAGACGTCTTTCGGCTGAAATGATGATGATTATATTGTGCTGTTTTATAACACACGGGCGCGGGGCGCGCACGAATAAAGCATGCGCGGTGACTTGGACTCGTTCGACCGATACCATGCTTTATTTTTTTGCATTGCGTTTATGAATTTATTACGATAAAATGGAGCAGCAAAAAAATAACAATGAACTTTTCTTCATACTTTCCAGGCTTAGGACTGTCTAAATTATTAATTAAGTTTTATGTGTCCTCAAGACGGACTGCAGATGTGAACCACTTGGGTGCGTGGATAAATTAAAATACCTAAGCATTATTTTGGACAGTCGCCTCAGCTTTAAAGAACATATAAAACTAATCTTATAATAACTAGTCTTCTAGGTTGCGCAAGCTAGGTTTTCAAGAATCTAAGGCACGTCATGGAAGCGACACGTTTGAAAAATATTTATCTAACACTGTATCAATCTATTATTGCATACTGCATTCTGTCTCTTCTGTCTTGGGGTGGAGCTGGGAAGACCACCATCAAGGGATTAGAGGTGGCTCAGCGCGATTTTAAAAGTAAGCACGTTTTAGCCAATATTGTTCAATATAAGAGCGTTCTATCAGTTTTATAAAGTTTCTACCGTGAGGCAACTGTTTATAGAAAGAGTGGTTTTAAAGAAGCACAGCGAAATTCTTTATGACCCACTACTAACCAACAAACGCAGAAAGCACGAGTTATGTACTCGATCCCCTTAGCCTAAAACGTAAAAAAAACTTTTATTTATCTCTTTGTAGTATTTTGTTTTGGAAGTCGGTTTTATTTTTTTGTTTAAAGGTTTTTATTTGTTTTGGTAGGTACCTCCAAATACAATAAAAATAATTTATAGCCAAAGTAAATCTCATGACGATCCCTATAAGCCCAAACACGACTAGGATCCATTGTTTTATTTCGGAGTTCCAATGCCTATATTCCGGCTTCATCATGAGATAAGTTCGATGGTACCATTTCTATCAGTACCATTTATGTATAAGTGTTTTCTTCATCATAGCCGGTTAACTATTCGATATATCTTATACCCGTGACATACTTAGCATTAAAAAGATCCAGTGGCCATCTGTGGTCTTCTTCATCAGTTCCACTTCAACAAATGATACTTTCTGAGTGTAAATGATTGCATTGTTGAAGAAAATGCCAAAATCGCCATATGTATGCCTATAATATTTTAGGAGTTCCCTCGATTTCTCCAAGATCTTGATCTAATGATGGGACCACCTGGGAAGTTTTAAACAAAAGAAGAATTTTCCAAATCGGTCCAGGCGTCTTTGAGTAATCGGGGCACAAACTAAATAAATTGTAGTTCTAAAAACTAAAAAACACGCTTTCATAGTAAATTGAACTAAAAAGTCGCTAATCCTGAAGATCTTGGTAAGGCAAAACAAACAACAAACACAAACAAACTATTTAAACGCGCCCGGTAGAATCAACTTTCATTATTTGTAAATTTTAATTTTTGTTTTACGTTCAAAAGTGCCGCTTATTGGCCTAGTTACTATAAACATATTTTACTTTTACTTTGACTTTGGCTTTGACTTTGACTAAATTATTGCATTGTCATCGGTGCTTGATAAGTGTGCAAAGTTTCAAATCAATCCCACGTTTTGAAGGGGGTGAAAATCACGTTCAAAGATTCCGTTACATTGATACATAGATACATGCCAAGCTAATAAAAGCGTGTTAAAAAGAAGATGCCGGCGAATTGAGAAACTTCTCCTTATTTTGATGTCGTTTAAAAAAAAAGGACCTCAATATTATATCCACTAAATAAGTCTTTGTTCAAATTTTTATTGTGAAAATAAGCTCGTCATAACTTACACAAAATTTCAAAAGCTTATGGTCACCCCCCTGGTCCCACAGCAGATAATGGTTCAAAGTAAAGTGCTTCTTAGAGTCAATACATACTTAGGTACTATCGAAGCGAATTAATAAAAATATTAGCTGTTGCCCGCGACTTCGTCCGCGTCAAAATGGTAAAACAAAAAAAAACAAAAAAAAATTTTTTAAGTGGAACCTTAATTCTTTTTCCAAAATAAATGTAGCCTAAGTTACTCCTGATACGTATAATAACATCAGTTATCTGCCGGTGAAAGTCTCGTAAAATCGGTCTAGCACTAGCTTACGTTTCGGCGATTACCCGGAGCAGACTGACAGAAACTAAAAAAGAATACCGTATATACTTTCATATGAATTAAGTAAAAAGCTGTTATTTTGGCAGTGCAAACAGATACACATTTTTTTTTTGTATAGGTAGGTACCTAATGGCATAATGACCCGTTATTACGGGTAGTTTGTTTGTACTCGTATTTAATTTTTGTGGCATTTATATGTATAATTAGTATTAAGATTAGTTATATTTTAATGTTTATATTTTTGTGTTAAGTGTTAAGAGAAAGGGGGCGGGCTGTAAATCAGCGTTGACCAGCGTTGTGGCTATGCTGCACACTGATCAGCATTTGCTGAGCCCGCTCCTTTATCCACACTGAATGTACTCATATTGCCACATCTGTGTTTGACACTATTTAGTATTAAGATTGTACACTTATAGTGTTTGGTAATAAATGTTTTCTTTCTTTCTTTCTTCTACATGGTAGATTATCGGCAAAACTTGAGAGTTTTGCCGATAATCTACCATGTGGGCCCAGTACGGGCAGTACGGGCTGGTAGATGTCTCATGTCCTTGAATTGTTTTGTTCTAGGACATGCGGTTTCATTTTCTTCAAGGTTTTGAGAGCAGTGGTGATGAAATAAATTACAGAAATTATCGCTCGTGGCCTGCGTTCAACCCGTGACCTACGAGTCGTAAGTCGGGGCCGTAACCGCTGCTCTCTGACTGACAAACATGGGTGGGCGGCCTCGTGGCTAAATAGTAACAGCTGCACAGGTTGATCTTCACGGTTAAACAACGATGCCGATGTCGATCTGTGGATCGGTGACCATCTTTCCAAAGGCTTCTTTTCATACATTGAACACACGAGCATTAACCACCACGCTTGTTCAAGGCGGGTTGGCGATAGAAAAAAACTGGTGTAGTTATATTCGGCTACATTAAGTTAGACTGGAGCCGACCCCAATATGGTTTGGGAAAAGGTAGACTGGTTGTTTATTATAAGTCCAGCAGCCGAATTGCGTAAGTATATTATCCAAAGCAAAAGAATCGATTCCTTCCCAAAAAAGACTTTACGTATGAATATGCAATACGTAAAGTCGGTTTTGGGAAAGAATCGATTCTTTTGCTTTGGATAACATACTTACGCAATTCGGCTGCAGGTTTCTTCACGATATTTTCCTTCACTGATGCCGGCGTTATCCAAGATAAAATTAGAAAGTATGCGGTCTTGAAAAAATTAACTTTCCATCAGACTGCCGACGGAATGGCTCCTGTCGACGGAATAGCGCCTGTTGATGGCCAGGCTGTTCAGCCAGTGCCTTATAGCGAACAGACGGCAGAAACTGAGCCCGAATACGAAGACGATTACGAGTACGGCGCTGACGACGACGGCTACGAAGACGATGGCGGCGACGACGGCTATGGCGACAACGACGACTATGGCGGCGACTACGATTAAAACTATGGAGTAAGGCTTATGGCTAACGGTAGACCGAACAAAGCAGCTTCGGCGTCACTAATGTAGCGACAATGGTAATTCGCGGAAAGAACGTCTCACCCAAGCGCCGTTTAGTTCGCGTCGCTTAAGCGATTACTCGTTGCGAGTGACAATTCGCTGCCTGTCAGTCACACACAGCGTTCTACACGGGTATTTCGACAGTAGCAAGGGCGTGTCGTACGGAACGGCGCGTTGAGCGGAATGGCTAGTTGCAGCGAGTACCCTGTCCGTTGAGTGCACAGCGAGTTAGCGAATAGCCTGCCACACACAGCGAGTTCTCACTGCGAGTATTCGATGTGTATGACCGAAGCTTTACGCGTTCAAGCTAAACTACAGATTAGGTGCGAGTTGACGACGCGACCGCGACGCGAGACCGAAGCAGGAGACGCGTGACACTACTTGTCCTTAGGCTGCGCTCGAATGGTGCCTCATACATTCCCAGAGTCGTTACTTCAGTGACTCCGGAGCCGTTTTGCTCCGACATCTTTTTTACTCTCCAAACAATAGGGATGTTTACTAGAAGATAGAAAACTGATAATTCTATTAAGCCCGTCAGTAAGATTATCAAATAATATTGGACAGGTATTTTTTGCTTTACCAAATCAATAAAAATTTACAAAGTTAAAGCGCATCAAAATTCAGAAGTGGGGGCTTGTGACGTCACTAAGGCAGTATAAAGTGTACTAGCGGCGTGACGTTTCTCGATATTTCAATTACATTATATCGTCGTAACTTTATGTTTACGTGTCAATAGAAAAAAATACGTGCCCAATACTTTTTATTACTCTACCTGACGGACAAAAAATGAATTTTCCGTAAACTACTCTCGGTACATCTTGAAGTTTCTGGTCTTGTCGCGAAGATGGTATGACGGCTATGACGCTATAACTTTGTTTGTACGAAATTGACAAGTAACATAAAATAACATCACGGCAGTATTCCCCGGAGGATTAGGCAGGGGCACCTACAGTACACTCACGTTTCACCAGTTATGTGTAAGTCTCATGTAGTGCTATCTCATCCGACAACACGTACGAAAGGGATAGACGCTGTGATGAGCAGTAAGAAGCTAGTTCGCGTAGCAAAACACACTCATGGGTGCTCATGGTATTAAAATTATAAATGGATGATGATTTAGAACGAAAAGGAGTCCTCCTCATACATTAAACTTATCACTCCTCACACAGTCCATCCATCTTTTCTTTGGCCGTCCCCTCCCTCTCCACCCATCCACATTTATATTCATAACTTTTTTAGTAACATGCGTTTCATCCTCATCACATGACCACACAAGACAAACGGTTTCCCTTCAACTTTTCTGCTACTGGCGCCACTTTCAAACTGCCTCTAATATACTCATTTCTCACTTTATCCAATCTCACATCCATCATGTGTCACTCCGCACATCCATCTCAACATTCTCATCTCTGCTACATGCAATCTCTTCTCATCCATCATTCATGCGAGATGAAAGGCGCGATGTGGATATCATGAAAACGCCGGGAATACGCACTAGAAGGACGTACACGGATCTTTAGAAAGGCCAAGTGTGCAGTACTCATAACCGGCGTGTGTGTATGACTAGATGTATGAACGTAAACAAAGCTACAGGAGTATGTGGGGATAGTAGTAGGTGGTGTTCTGTAGTTTCGGCCTACCCCCGGGGAAAAGGCGTGAGTTTATGCATGTAGAAGTTATCAAGAGTCGGTAAATGTAACTCAGAAGATTTAGTATATTTCAGGAGTCGGTTTACGTAGCTCAAGAGATTTTGTGTATTTCAAGAGTCGGTTTCAATGTTGTTCTGGAGTTCTAGTGTATTGTCGGAGGCGGTAAATGTAGCCTATAAGTTTTAGTGAATTTTAGGTGTCTATTAATAAATTTAAGGAGTTTTTAGTGTATTTCAGGCGTCGGTTTATTGTAACGTATAAATATTAGCGAATTTCCGGCGGCAGTAAAAGTAGCCAATGCCAAAGTTTTAGGAGTATTTCAGGTGTCCGGTTAATGTAGCCCATAAGCATTTAGTGTATTTCAGGTGTTCAGTTAAAGTAGCCCATAAGTTTTTAGTTTATTTCAGGAGTTGGTTTAATATAGGCCAGTTTTAAGTGTATTTCTGGAGTCAGTAAAACTAGCCCATAAGTTTTAGTATATTTCCGGAATCGGTGTTAGTCATGTAGTTTTAATTGTATTGTATGTTCACCAATTCCCCCGTATAGTTTCGGAAATCGGTGACAAAGGCATCGACTTCTGAAACTAACGTTATTTTCCAGTTTATTTATTTAGTATGGGCTACTTTTACCATCTCCGGAAATACAAAATAAAACATACTGACTTCTAAAAATACCACCATTTTTAGAAGTCGGTTGTATTTCCGGAGATGGTAAAAGTAGCCCATACTAAATTTTAAGGGCATTTCAGGTGTCCGGTTAATGTAGCCCATAAGTTTTTAGTTTATATCAGGAGTTGGTAAAACTACCTCATAAGTTTTAGTGTATTTTAGGTATCTGTGTAATTTAGTTTTAATTGTAATGTATGTTCGCCGATTCCCCCGTTTAGTTTTTGAAGTCGGTGGCAAAACATGAAATAAAGACATCGACTTCTGAAACTAAAGTTATTTTCCAGTTTATTAATTTAGATAGTGGTATCTTTTGAAGTCAGTTGTTTTTTTAATCAGGGTTTTCTGAAATGTCGTCCACTAGCTAGCAGCATTAAAACGTCCGGTCCAGGTACCGTAAGTTTTCTAACATTTGTTAATTGATGTCAACGTCATTTTGATGCTGATGTAAGTTACGTTTTAAGAAGACCTCTTGCCAATGTGGCGCCAACTCGTGGCGTTAATTTTCAGAAAACCCTCAATGCCTGTTTTGACTCCCATTTAAAGATTGATTTCGTCTCTCAGATACAAGAAGTATCATCATTCTCCGAGCCGCTTGATGACTTCGGGGGGGATGACTGGATGGAGTGAAGAAACTTCGCTCTCGTCCTGGCACTAGCTGGAGCCTCCATTGTGCTGGTGACGAAGTTGACACAAGTAGTGATCGGATATCTTCTATTGAGTGACATTTTTTGCAGTTGCGCAGTTATTTTTACTCTATTTGAAATAACATGGCTCATTTTGCCTAGGATATGCAAGAAAATGATTTTAAACATTATATTCCTGTAGTTTTTAATAATCAATGTAATAATTTTATACAACTGCAAAACTTCAAAATATTATTTTCATTAAAAGAAAGTATTATTGATATAGCCCATACCTTTGATATTTGCCATTTTTTTCACATTTTAACAAAACAAATTTTATTTTGTTGATTACCAAATATCCTGAAGTTCTGCCGAGCGATTATAGTAGTTTATGCAATGGTCATATAATAGTGTTATTAAAACACGAGCGTGGGTTTATCACATGAGGTGAAGCCGAATGTGATAATACTAACACGCGAGTGTTTTAGTACCTAATTATATGCCGTTACATACACTACTTTATCTTCACTCTTAAACTTGAAATAAAACAAAAGTGGAAACGGAAAAATGTGTGGTATGGCGGGCAATTTAGATTCTCATTGCGCATGACAGCGCACCGCGCGCCTCCATAGATATGACACATTAAAAATTAAAAGTGCGTGCTATAAATTTAAATAGTAGTTTATGCAACGGTCATATAGTAGGGGTTATACACTCGCGTGTATAACCTTTCGGCTTCGCCTCATGTGATAAACCAACGCTCGGGTTTTAATACCTAATTATATGCCGTTGCATACACTATTTTATCTTCACTCATACAGTTGAAATAAAATAAAAGTGTAAAAGAAAAAAATATGCGGTATGGCGGGCAATTTAGATTGTCATTGCACCACAGACGACTTAGAGATACTACGTATCATTGCACCATGACTGCGCAGCGCGCGTATCCATAAACAGTGACACTACTTTTCTACATTAAGTCAATGAGCCCATAAGCGCCAATAAATTAAAAAGTAAAAGTGTGCTATAAAAATTAAAAAGTTATTTTATGATGCAGTTGTTTGAAAATCGAAGGAAAATGTTGCACTGTAATGGTATTTTTTTTAATTTTAGCTATCCACGAATATAAAGTACGTGTTTATGCAATATTTTTTGAATTCATATTTGGAACATTACGTTGTGAGTTTAGATAAAGTTATTTTATGATGCAGTTGTTTGAAAATCGAAGGTAAATGTTGCACTGTAATGGGTTTTTTATTAATTTTACCTATCCACGAATATAAAGTACATATTTATACAATATTTTTTGAATTCATATTTGGAACATTACGTTGTGAGTGTAGATAAAATACTTATTAATAATCTATTGATGTAAAATATTTTTCTGTATGTTGATTTTCACGCTTGGTAATCCTTCTTAATTCTACGGGTCATGTCATTTAGACAATCTTCTTTTACCGTCCGTTTAAATGTTTTTGAGTTCTGTTCCGTGAACATAAGAATGGCTTAAAAAGCATATATAGCCCTCGCCAAACTTCTGAGCCGCCCTGAAGCTGGTTTACCGGATGCGCGAGGCAAAAAGTGCTGTATTGTTTGAGATTTACTACTTCGCAGCCATTGTAGCCAACTTCAGGGCGGTCAAGAAGTTTGGTGTGGACTATACCTATTTACTACAGCTGCCACTTTTTTTATATCACCAACGCAATAGAAGTCAAAATTGATTGTTTTTATAAGATTTTATTTAACTTGCTATGTATGTGTGTTCGGGTCAAATCTGGCAACTGAATTTTAAAGCAGTTATCCTCCACCGATTAAGATGAAATTTTGCAAACACGTTTAGTTTGGATGACAATGCATGGTTTGCTAAGTGACGTCATTCTAAATCTCATATGGCGGACGGCCCAAGATGGCGGACTAGTTATTGTTTGTGCACTGCCATGATATGGGTAGCAAACCCTTTGCTGAGAAGAATACGAAAAAAAATTAAAAAAAAAAATGTAACTACTTATTATTTCAAATGTAGTTTAGATATGATGTGACTAAGTTACTCAAAGAACATAAACGTGATTGGACATTGAATATCTGTAAATATGTGAGCACCATGTACTTATTTATCGAATGAATTTGCTTAACAGTCAAGGCTTTTATTGATATTTATTTATTAACAGTAAAATTGCTTGCTGTACTAATAATTTTTGCTTTAAGTATTTTGGTATAAGTAGTAGCTGATCTAGGTGCATCGTCCTCACTTATAAATAATTAATGAATGTAATGTATGTATCTGTTACCGGATTTTTGCAAACACCGTAAGCTTTTAGTAAATCGCGTGAGATTTTTATTCTCAGTAAGGTACGGGCATATTTTAAACTATCGAATTTAAATGCGTTTTATTGCATTTGAAATCATCTGTTCGAGAATTTAGAACATCACAATAGTAGTTTATGCAATGGTCATATAATAGTGTTATTAAAACACGAGCGTGGGTTTATCACATGAGGCGAAGCCGAATGTGATAATGTTAACAAGCGAGTGTTTTAATACCTAATTATATGCCGTTGCATACACTACTTTATCTTCACTCTTAAATTTAAATTAAAACAAAAGTTCAAACGAAAAAAATATGTGGTATGGCGAGCAATTTAGATTCTCATTGCGCATGACAGCTCACCGCGCGCGTCCATAGATATGACACTACTTTTCGACTATAAGTAAAGAGTCCATAAAGGCTAATAAATTAAAAAGTAAAAGTGTGCTATAAAAATTAAAAAGTTATTTTATGATACAGGTGTTTGTAATGGCTTTTTTTTAAATTTTATCTATCCACGAATATAAAGTACATGTTTATACAATATTTTTTGAATTCATATTTAGAACATTACGTTGTGAGTGTAGATACAATTAATTACCAGCTTACGGCGTCTGCAATAATCCGATGCTAACCTACCTACTACAAAATATTGTTAAACACTTTATTTATAGAGTAAGAATGGAATTTCTTGTATCTATACATTTTGTATTTTTTTTTTTTTAATGTAAATTTTGACATTCAAAAGTGCCTTTTCATGGTCTAATTTTATTTAAATTTATAATTTGACTGAAAACAAACGGAAAAGGGAGTTATAGAGTCAAAATTAGATAGATAGAATATACTTCATTGTAGGTATCTAGTTACTCCTACATTTGATATTATTGCTAACTAGCGACCCAACCCATGTCCTAGAACCAATAATTCGAAGACATGTGACATCCACCAACACGCACTGGGCCCGCGTGGTGGATAACGGCCCATTCCCTCAGAGTATATTCCGAAATTGGTCCTATTTTAATTTGGTGAAGATCTGATGAAGAACTTCGGAGATATACATAGAACTCTTCAATAAATGACGGCAAATGTCTCGGGATTGCTGCAATCAGTTTATTGTTTATACCATTTCATAACATAACATCACGCCAGTACGCTCTAAAGGGGTACGCAGATGAGTACAGTTCACCTTGGTACACTCTCACTGGTTGTGTTCAAGTTCCATGGTATGCGGGTAATCTATTCTGTCATTATAGTTATCTTACTAAAGGCAAGTTGCCTATTAGTCTGTCGGTTTTTTATCGGTTACATTTCGGGGAGTGTGCGATGGAACTGCACAATTTGATTCCGCCTAGCCCTTTCCATCACCGGACAACAAGACGCACGGCAATGCGCCACCGGTACATGGTGGTCATCCCACCCATACGTACAAAGCGTTTTGCGAATGCTTTCATTGTATGCACAGCTAAGGAGTGGAATTCCCTGCCGGAGTCTTTGTTTCCTGATAGCTACAACCTGGGGGTCTTCAAGTCTCTAGTGAATAGGTTACTTCTAGACAAGCGTGCTTCACCGTCGACCACATCATCGCTTACCTACCATCAGGCGAGGTAGTGGTCAAACGTGAGCCTGTCAATAAATAATAAAAAAAAACAAAAAGTGTATATAAAAAACTTTTTTACAAATAAATACTACCGACTTCCAAATAAAACACTACAAAGTGAAAAATAAATTTATTTTTGGAAGTCGGTGTCCATAGCGAAAACAATTGATACCTACCAAAGACTCCAACTTCCAGAAAGAAATTTATTTTTCACTTTGTAGTGTTTTTATTTGGAAGTCGGTAGTATTTTTTTGTAAAAAAGTTTTGTTTTTAAAATTAACTTTCGAGGTGTTCAGCAAAACGGTTTATGACGTCTTCCGTAAACGAATCGCCCGTAGCGTTAACACATTTTCTATGTACACTGAGAATACAAAGTTAATTAAAAAAAAGGGCGCACGGTTGGCGCAGTGGTTGAGTGATTGACTGCTGCGCTGCGTGTCGCGGGTTCGATTCCCGCACGGAATAAATATTTGTATAACCTTCAGATAGTTGTTCCAGCTCATGTGAGTTTATATGTTTGTAAACGCATCCACGATACAAAAAAAAAAAAATAACCTATCGTCCATCATAGTCGATCTTAGCCATGTTTTAACGTGTCGGAGTGTGCTGAATGACCTTTCAATTGTAGCAGTGGAATAAGGCATTGCCAGTCAAATTCCTGGGGCTGTCTTCACCTTCGGGTAAAAAGAATCTGCTACTTGTATGGGCCTACATCCACTTTAGTGCCGTAAAACGGTAACTTTCTAAAGCATACGCCTTAATAACGGCTAGGTTAAAAGGTTTGAAAAAAAAATATATTTGTTATTGTTTCATGTATGTTATTTTAGACACATGGTTTTTTCGTATAACAAACAGATTTGCTTTAAAAAAATAATTACCAACACGCTATATTTTCGCAACTTTTGGAAACACACATCATCACTTACCATCAGGTGAGATAGTGGTCAAGCGCGAGCCTATCTATAATAAAAAAAAAAAACTCCAAAACGACTTTGATGTTTAAAAATATTTTTACACAGAAAAATTGATGGCTAGAATTTCTTCGTAACTAACATAGCATAAGTAAATCAAATAATATTTTGCAAACAAAACTGTTCAAAAGGAGGTTCAATATTGATATTTTGGCATCGAGTGGGCGCACGGCCAGTACGTTAACATTGGGATGTATATATTGCCTTAACTCCGTTATTCCAATACTTTCAAAGTCCGGTTTCTGCTTATTTATCGAAAAAGTGCGCCATAGTTCGGCTTCAGATGTGATACTTCCTCCATAATTTTTGAATTGTAATTTTAATTATCTGAGCAGGGTGCACCAATGAAAGAGTAGGTAAAAGAGTGAGTGGTCTTTGCCGAATCTTGCCTCTAAAGGAGATGGTAATCCAAATAGGGCACGTATAAGTTCTTTTTTTTTACTTTTATCGACAAAAGTAGATAGTTAATAGGGACGTTAACAAAATCCAGGAGGGGGCAGCTGCCGCCCACTGCCTTCTCCTGGGTACGCCCATGGATCAATCCGTTACATTTTGGCATTTTTACCTTTACCATTGCTGACATCATATGCCACTTAACTATAGCCTCACATCACATCACATCATCAGCCTATTAATGATCCCACTGCTGGGACACAGGCCTCCTCTCTGTGAGAGGGATCCGTAATCCACCACGCGGGCCCAGTGCGGGTTGGTGGATGTCACATGTCTTCGAATTATTGGTTCTAGGACATGCAGGTTTCCTCACGATGTTTTCCTTCACCGTTTTGAGAGCAGTGGTGATGAAATAATTTACACAAAGTAAAGCGCCTGCCTGGGCTCGTACCAACGACCTACAACTTGTAAGTCGAGGCCGATACCACTGGGCCACCACTGCTCTAGAGCCACAGGCCATTTAAATTTCTGACTGACAAAAACATATCCCTGTATGAAAGTAACAAACTTATCAAATTGTTCGTTCATTAAAAACTAAACGTATTTAGCGTAGGTATATAAATAACTAGCTTCTGCCCGCGTAAAAAGTGTTTTATCATCCCAAGGGAATACACACTATCCTATGTCCTTCCCAGGGTCTCATACTATTTCATTGCCAAATTTTATCTAAATCAGTTCAGTAGATCCAGAGATTACCCTCTATTACTCTTTAGTCGTCTCGCCATCTTCTTTGTGTTCTGCCGTGACCCCTTTATGCGAATTCAGGGGCATACATCATCATCATTATGATTTTATTCAAAAGTGGGCTAAAACAGAATACATTATAATTTATTATTGAATGTTTTAAGAGCCTCTACAAGTTTCACGAGCTAAAAACAGAAAACAGCTACTTTTTCAGGGCAAATTTCTCAATAACTACAAGATATATGATAAATCTCTTCATGCAACTTTTTGCGTCACATAACTGTTCAATTTCAATTAGAAAAAATAAATTAAACACCAGGTTTTTCAATTGCTTTTTCAGCTTACTGGTGGCGAATAACAATCTACAGAAAACGGTGTGGACTGGGCATAGAGTATACTAGTGAGCCACCAGTTTTGTTTTTTAAAATTGATTGTATTTGTACTTGAAAAAAAAAATTCTCCATGCGAAAAAAAGGCAATTTTATCATGTGCGAAAGCGTCGCCTACGTGTAAGAATATGTTGAATATAAAAATAACTGGTAAATAATTTGAAATTTGATGTGTTTATCCATCGAATTCAATTTTTATATTTTATTTTTGAGTACTTATTTTATTTTAATAAATTGTCTAAATATTGCCTTATAAACCGTTGCGCTCGCGCGATTCATTCAGTTTCGCTCAAGGGCTTGTAGACGTCGGACCTGTGTCGTTTTTTTTGTCATTATATTTTTTATCATATATCTTGTAGTTATTGAGAAATTTTCGCTGAAAATGTAGCTGTTTGGCTCGTGAAACTTGTAGGGACCCTTAACAAATATCTAGCTACGCTTTTCCAAGTTGTAAGTGACGGTGACTTGTTTACTTCAATGTTCGATTTTTGTATTTTTAACCCATTTTCCAAAAAGTAGGAGAATATATTCGTTTTAATTTCTATTATAAAACTTTTTTCGCCCATATAAACAAACAACTTCCTACAAGGAAACATAAAAAGAATCTGTTGTTTATATGGGCAGAGGAAGTTTTTTAAATAATACCACAACTTCCCGTTACTCCTTGTAGATATTGATTTAATTAAGTGCACATTATAAACCTTTAGCATTTGCCCATTTAAAATCCTGAAATCATGTTGGATTTCATATCTGTTTTTGAATATGAATATTATTAGTATAGTATATTATTAGTAAACTACCCTATTTAGTAGTTAATTATAATTTTAATATAGGTATTATTGTAATTTATTTCTAGTAGATTATTATTTTAATTGCTATACAGTGTTAAGTTCTTTTTATGTATTATTGTCATTGGATATTAAAATAATTTAATTGAATCATGTACAACAGTTGCCGGTCGTAAACATGGTTCTTCGAGTTTTAAAGCGTTGTGTTTGTCACTCATATAGACATATTTGTGTGACATTATCTTTGTAATCCGGTTCACTCACATGCGTATACGAATGTACGCAAGGCCGTCTTAAACTATGCTGGGGCCCTTGGGCACACAAGAATTTGGGGCCCTTTTGGAAAGTAAAGAAAGCGAATTATACTAAAAAAATTCTACTATGCTCTTCTATTTATTATGGGTAATCAAATATATAATACAATAGGTATGTCATTAATGGAATTAATACGCTGCTGGTTTTTTGGTTACGATTTAGTGGTTTCTTTTGGGATTTCTGTTTAGAAAAATCTTCTAGTAGGTACTTCCTTTTCCACGATTTCCGTAGTTTGTATGTGATCAAGAAAAGGCTCAAATTTACTAATCAGTTCTAAGCATCCCAAATAATTCCCATTATTTTGCGATCCATATATCTCATTATCACCACGAAAAGCATTATTACCACGAAAAGCAACGCCTCTTGAAGCTAAAAAATTCACTACTGCAACAATCCTCCTAAGCACATTCTTCCGATGGTTAATTTCTGTATTATATTGGTACAGCAACTCACTATCAATTCGTCCAGTAGCTTTCACTCTTGCAATTTTGACTTAAATTTTAGGACAAAAGTAAGTTTTATTTTCTGTTACTGTGCCCGACAAAAATGTTTTGAAAATAAATGTGAGAGACATGTCGGTCTTTCGGGGCCCCCTGAGGCTGGGGGCTCTGGCCACGGGCCCCGTGTGCCCTTATGGTAAAGACGGTACTGAATGAACGAGTACATTGTACGGCAACGAAATCTAAGGGTAAGGCCGCACTGCGAATTTTAATTAATGTACAAACAAAAGAAAGAATACCTAAATAAACTTACGCCTTTTCCCATGGGGGTAGGCAGAAACTACAGAACGCCACCTACTACGATCCTTACATACTTCTTTTGCTTCACTCACGTTCATACATCTAGTCATACACGTACGCTGGTTATGAGTATTGCACACTGGCCTTTCTGAAGAACATCAACTATAAGGTCTATGTATGTCTTTCTAGGGCGTCCCCTCCCGGCGTTTCCATGCACGTCTGCCTTGAAAATACCTTTCGTTAGTCACCTTTCATTCATCCTCTCAACATGGCCAAACCATCTATACACACTCTTTTCAATTTTAGTCACTACATCTTCCTTTAAACCACAACGTTGTCTTATTACCTCATTCCTCAATAGATTGTACACCATTCATACTTCGCAAGGAACGCATTTCTACTGCATTAATGCTACTTTCATGTCTTTTTTGCCATACCCAACCTTCACTTCTATACATAAGTGTAGGCACCAGCACCCTGTTGTGAACAGCGAGTCGAGCTTCCGATTCCGCTTATCGATAGAAATAAATAGGGGAAGAAGAAAGAAAGAAATAGGGGGAAATAGAAATTAGGCAGATGCATGTCATGACTGTGACTAGAAAGGCACCCACTCAGCATGATGCTGTGCCATAGGGGACCCACAGCACAGCGCTGATTTTCAGTGTTCGCTTATGACGTGACGTACGGAACCCAACTATGTATATTCCCTTACGAATCGTCATACACTTGGTGGTTGGCGTATTCGTGCGAATGTGAGTGACCGGCAAACTCGACGTGTCATACTAACCCTATGGTGTACACACGGTCGAATTAACTGTGCACCTCGCTGGATCGCGACGCCTACCCGGCGCCGCCATTCGCCTCGTGCGCCAATAGTGTGACGTCACAGCGCCAAATGCACAGTTAAGTTGACTGTGTAGTACTGTATATTATTTATAGGAGTTTAGGTAAAGGGTGAAGCACATTTTGTGGCTTTAACACTGTTATATGTACAATAAATTATATTTAAATGTGCCAATGTTTTATTTATTCCATTTATTCATTTTATTTACTTGGTTCAAAAAGAGTCCAATAACACTTTTAAGAAGAAAACTAAAACTATATGCCCTAAGTTTTTATTCAGTGACTGGGCGACTACAGGACTTAGAAAAAGTAGGGAAAGACTTTACGAGCTATATGGGCTTAAGCCTTGTATTAACACTGAAACGTTTAATAAGTATGTTGCTACTTACTCAAGAATTTTTAAAAATTCCTGCAAGGCAGCTAAGGTCTTGTACATTAGCAATAAGGTTAAATTAGCAGAAAATAAAATCAAGACGGTTTGGAGAATTATAAACAATGAAACGAATAGGAATAAAAGAAATAGTAGTGATTACACGCTTGAGACCACACACGGACTTATTAGAGATAACAAAAAAGTTGCGCAAGAATTTGTTAATTTCTTTACCAACATCCCAATTAAAACTACTGAAACTTTAAATTCTTCGCCCTCGCTTGCTTTTGGATTATTAAACGCGAACGTTTCAGCCTGCCCGATTGTATTTAACTTTTCACATATAAACCCCATGACAGTAATAAAAGCTTTTAAGCAAATCAAGATCAAACCGACTGAAGATCTGTGGGGAATGTCCATCAAAGCTTGTACCTCCATTATTCAGACTATAGCGCCGTACTTAGCGTTGATTTTCAATTTGTGTGTGGATCAAGGAGTTTTTCCGAATCTAATGAAATATAGTAAGGTTATACCACTTTTTAAATCCGGGGACAGTAAAGACACAAATAATTATAGACCAGTATCCGTGTTGCCGATTTTCAGCAAGGTATTTGAGAGGATAATGCTAAATCAAATGCTCATTCATTTTAATACGAATAACATCTTGCATGATAGACAGTATGCTTTCACCAGAGGACGTTGTACAACTGACGCTGGTGTCGCTCTATTAAAACACATCTTTGATGCGTGGGAAGATTCGCAGGATGCCATAGGTATCTTCTGCGACCTGTCGAAGGCGTTTGATTGCGTTAATCATGAAACATTACTTCTGAAACTTGAGCATTACGGGCTAGGTCAATCAGCGTTAAGTTTGGTTAAATCTTATTTGAATGATAGACAGCAATTAGTTCAAATAAACGGTGTGAATTCGTTCGGGTTAAACGTTAAAATGGGGGTACCCCAGGGCTCAATTTTAGGTCCTTTCTTATTTTTAGTATACATAAACGATTTACCCCGTTTATTGGAAAACAAACTTAACATGGTGTTATTTGCTGATGACACATCTTTAATTTTAAAAATAAATAGACGTACTTGTCAGGTTGACGACGTAAATAACGCGATATTGGCAGGTTCAGGATTGGTTCACTGCCAATAATTTAGTTTTAAATGGTAAAAAAACCAAGTGCGTAAAATTTTCCTTGCCGAATGTCAAAAGTACTGATTGTGACATTATATTAAACAAGGAGAAGCTAGAATTCGTCGATAAAACGGTTTTCCTGGGGATCCCGCTAGACTCAAGGTTGCAATGGGGTCCTCATTTGGTATCCCTTGCGGGGCGGCTGAGTTCGGCGGTTTTTTTTTTTTTTTTTTTTTGATTTTGGCATTGCACTATTCGTGCTTATTGCCACTGACAATATTTTATCTGATTATAACAAAACGTAAGAATTGATAACTCGCGAAATAAAAAATATTACAAAGGGAAATTTGGAAACGGAAAGGAGAATAGTTGTTTATAATAAAAATAATAAATTTTAACAAATTTAACAGTGTAATAGAGGCATATAATACAACAGCAAACTGTCACCAGGTGACCTAATAGAAGGGCCAACTCGGTGCGTCTATCGGTTTTTATACCTACTAAACTAAAAACTATTTAATAAATTATGTTCCTATATACATATTAAAATTTACATTTAAATAGCTATATCATTATTTACAAGGAAAAGCGCTATGGTTTTATAAATATCTAAATTAAAATTAAATAAAATACATGAGATAGAAGTGGGAAAAGGGACTCGCAGGGAAACAAGGCTTTGGAAAAGTGAGGAGTGGTCATAAAGGGGACAGGCAAAAATAAAGTGGTTCAGATCTCCCACTTCAGCGCCACATTCACACTCAGGGCTCTGCACAATGCCAAGCCTGGCAAGATGAGCTGGAGTGCACACATGACCCAATCGCATACGTATGAATATGGTTGAAATCTTTTTGCTTAGCTTGTACTTGCTAAACCAAGGTTTTACAGGAATGGATGGTTGGATAGTACGATAAAATTTCCCTTTCCGTGATTGCCCTGACCAAAGCTGACCCCAGGATTCCTGCAGATAAACCCTGGGCAGAGCAGCCAGATCTTGGGAGTTATTTTTGTACGGAAAAATGTCTCCAAATAATACAGCATCATTAGCTAAATGGTCTGCTCTCTCATTACCTAAAATGCCACAATGTGAGGGTATCCACGCAAAATGCACTGAATATCCCATACTAGAACATCTGTGAAGTAGTTCACGTGTTTCAAATATAATAAAAGAATTATGAGAATAGAAAGGAAATCTGGCCAAAGATTGTAAGGCACTCCTTGCATCAGTTAAAATGAGTGAATTCCGTAAGCCCATTAGGAGTATATATTCAACAGCTTTGAATAGACCGTAACATTCTCCCGTAAATACAGATGATTCGGGCGGGAGCTTTATTTTTTGGACGACATTATACTGGGAGTGATATACACCTACTCCCACACACGAGTTTCTTCCATGTTTTGAAGCATCTGTAAACAGAAGCTGACAGCCCTTAAAGTCTCTATCCATAGTAAAGTTGAAGTTAATGTTATGACTTACGTCATCTCGGTAAATGTTAAGGTTATAATGAATGTTTGGTGGCATAATTAATGAACTGTAATTACAATGATATATAGGAAGAAATTGGGATTGGTGGCAAGGAGCTTCAATTAAATTGTATTTTCTAAAGCTTTTAACTAAACACGGAGTATCTTTGTGCCTCCAGTAAGCGGATGAAGTAACTTCTTCAGAGAGAATGGAAAGTGTATTCCGTAAAGGATGATTTGTAAACTGCAAACACCGAGCCATAAATCTATCAGCTAAAAATTGACGTCGCAAATGAAGCGGAGGGTCTCCACATTCCACCTGAAGACAATTAATAGGACTGCTTTTCATTGCACCTGAAACTACTCTTAGTGCCTTAGACTGAACACTTTCCAGTTTCTTGAGACCAGCTACATTAGCAGGTTCCAGCAAAAAGGTCCCATAGTCCAATACACTTCTAATCAAGGTGTTGTACAGTAGTTTTAAAGAAAATGGATGTGCTCCCCACCAAACACCAGCAAGACATCTAATTATGTTGATATTTCGTTCACATTTAGCGGCTATATACTCACAGTGTGGTAAACCTGTAAGATGTGTATCCAAAACAAGGCCTAAAAATTTTACTTGATTTTTAAGTGGCATAGTGATATTATCATATAATACTGTAACTGCTGGAGGCTTACGCGTTCTAGTAAATAGGACTATGTTGCTTTTATCAATTGACAGGTGTAGACCATTGGTTTCCAACCAAGTCTTCAGTAAGCATAAAGAAGATGTTAAGGAAGTACAAATATTCGCAACAGAATGACCAGATAAATAAAGAAGTAAATCATCTGCATATTGAAGGACTTGTACCGACTCATTTAGAGAGGATTCTAAATCATAAGTGTAAATATTATAGAGAAGTGGACTAAGTACAGAACCCTGAGGGAGACCTTTCCATACTAAACGGGTAAATGTACACCCTTGAATGTCTAGATTTAACGATCTCTCTGAAAGCATATTAATTATGAAATTAGACAGCATTTTTGGAATTTGTAATAAGTTCAACTTTTGTTCCAGAACTGATACTAGGACATTATCGTAAGCTGAACTTATATCCAGGAAGGCAGCAATAACAGAGTTATTGGAAGAAAAGGCTAAGCGAATATCAGTTGTAAACACACTAAGACTATCAATGGTACTCTTACCCTTCCTAAACCCAAACTGTGATGTTGCCAACAAGTTTTTGCTTTCCAAAAACCACTCCAAACGATTCTAAAATGAGATGTTCAACAATTTTAGCAAGAACTGTTGAAAGTGCAATTGGTCGATAAGAAGTAACTTTAGAAGAAGGTTTGTGTTGAGATAGATATATAATCTGTGACGATATTGGGTCTATGCTAGAAAAAGGCCCGTCTGAGGTTAGACTTACTGGAGGGAGAAGTGATTAAAGAATAAAGATATTATAACTGGGACCCTTGGAAGTTTCTATTTATAAATAACAATCCAGCATCTTGTACATGGTGGCAGCGGTGCCAGGCCAGGAATATGGCGTTACAAAATGTAAAAGCTCCAACCGAGTTCGATTTTGTTCCATCTTCATGGCAGATATGGAAGAAAAGATTTGAAAGATATTTACTGCTGAGTGGAAATAATACTAGGAGCAACAAGGACAAGATTGATCTGCTTATTTATTTGATGGGAGAGCAGGCAGAGCAATTGTCGAAACAACTCAAAGTTTCAGAGTGTGAAGATTATGATAAAGTTTTAACGGCATTCGATAATTTTTTTGTTTCAAAACGCAATGTTATTTACGAAAGATATAAATTTAACGTGAGAATCCAAAAGGAGCGGGAAACGGTCACAGATTTCATTACTGATCTCCACATTTTAGCAGAAACATGTAACTATGATACACTAAAAGATGAACTCATCAGAGACCGATTGGTGGTTGGACTGAGAGACAAGAGGACTAGCGAAAGATTACAATTAATTTCAGAGCTAACATTGGAAGAAGCAGTTAGGTTAGCAAAACAAGCGGAAGAACAAAAAGTAGAAACAAAGTTTATGTGGCAAGAGGAAGATCTTGGGCTTAATAAAATAGACAACAGTAAGAGGAAGAAATGTTGGTGGTGTGGCAGGTGGGGAGTCCACACAAAGGCACAGTGTCCAGCGGTAAAGCAGGAGTGCTACAAGTGTAAAAGAGTAGGACATTATGCGAAATGTTGTAAGGATTGGAAGAAAGTGAACCAGATGGCAGGAGATGATTTTAAAATAGAAGTAGATGTAAGTATAGGTGACAAATGTTTAAAAACAAGTTTTTTGATTGACACAGGAGCTGATATTGTGGCCATACCAAGGTCTATAATAAATAATGATATAAAATTAGGGAGTTGTAGTGATGTTATAAGGGGACCAGATGGTAAATCACTTCAGGTGTTAGGATGGATTTTGGTACTAATTAAATATAAAGACAGTTATTATAAGGGAAAGGCATATGTAATAAAAAATTTGCAGACCCCCATATTAGGCAGACCTGCAATAAAAAGAATGAATATATTAAAGCTGTATAATGTTCAAAAAGAAAGTTGTGCACACAGTGATAGTAGTCAGGTGGATATAGAAAAGGAGTTCCCGGGTATTTTTGATAACTTAGGGGTGTTCAAAGATACATTTTCAATAAAGTTAATAAAGAATCCAGTGCCATATGTTCAGACTACCCCAAGAGTAGTTCCAATACCACTTTTAGACAAGGTCAAGGAGGAAATCAATCGGTTAGTTGAAATAGGTGTGCTAACAGCTGTAGAGGAACCCACTCTATTTGTATCTCCGATAGTTGTAGTTCCAAAATCAAATGGGGGAGTGAGAATTTGTGGTGATTACACTGCTGTTAATAAGAATGTGATTCGGCCTATTTTTCCTATACCAAAGGTAGAAACTACTCTAGGTAGATTGAAGGGAGCTGCAGTATTTTCTAAAATAGATGCTACATCTGGATTTTACCAAATAAAGCTTGATGAACAGTCCCGCAGGCTAACAACAATACTTACTCCATTCGGTAGATTCATGTATAATAGATTGCCAATGGGTTTAAACTGTGCACCGGAGTATTTCTCTATGAAATTTTCAAATTTATTCAGTGGTTTAGAAGGAGTTGTAATTCATGTAGACGATGTGCTGTTGTATACAAAAGATAGGGCCAGTCATAACATACTGTTAAGAGAGGTATTATCCAGATTAAGTAATGAAGGTCTCACCATAAACAAAGAGAAATGTGTTTTTAATGTTGAAAAAGTATCTTTCTTGGGACATGTTATAAGTGCTAAAGGAATAGAGTTAGATCAAAATAGAGTGGACAGCATAAAAAATTACAAAGCACCCACAAATAAAAAAGAACTTATGCAATTTCTAGGTTTGGTTAATTATGTAGGCCGATTTGTGCCAGATAAAACTAATATTCTGGAACCTTTGAATGAATTACTAAAAGATGGGGTGTCATTTACATGGGATATTTATCAAGAGCAAGCATTTGATAAAATAAAATCCATGATTCAAAAGGCACCAATATTATGTCATTATGATCATTCAAAAAAAAATATTGTATCAGCTGATAGCAGTTCATACGGGTTAGGAGCAGTTTTACTGCAAGAAAATCAGTCTGGGGCTAGAGAAGTTGTGGGTTATGCTAGCAGGACGTTAAGTAACACAGAAAAAAATTATGCACAGATTGAAAAGGAATGTTTGGCTTTGGCATGGGCAGTTCATAAATTTAGAGATTATGTAGTAGGAATTGAAGTAACATTAGAAACAGATCATAAACCTTTGGTCCAAATATTACAAACTAAACCAATAGATGATTTGACCCCTAGATTATTGAGATTTAGATTGCAGTTAATGAGATACTCATATAAAGTTGTATATGTTCCAGGAAAGAAACTAGTGGTAGCAGATGCCTTATCTCGAGCTCCTTTAGAACACACAGGTGCTGCTGAAAATGATATTTGTAATATCCAGTTTGTTTCTAATAATCATATAGGTAACAGATAACAAACTGAACAAAATTAAAGAACAGCAAAGCAATTGTAATACTTGTAGTTTACTTATAAATTTTACTAAGCAAGGCTGGCCAGTCAAAAGTAAAATTCCATCAGATATGAAAAGTTATTATCAGTATAGATATAATTTCACTGTTCAAAATGGGTTTTTACTATACAGTAATAGACTTGTAATTCCTGCTAGTTTACAAAAAGAAATTTTGGACGATATTCATAAGGGTCATTTAGGGATTACAAAATGTAGAGAGCGGGCAAAGCAATCGGTATGGTGGTTGGGTTTGTCTGCACAGATTAAATTAGCTGTTGAGAGTTGTCCTCAATGTATTCAAGAAAAGAGCAATGTAAAAGAACCATTATGGTTAGAAGCAATACCAGAGAGAGCATGGCAAAAAATAGGCATAGATTTGTTCAAATATGAAGATTCATGGTATGTTGTGTTCATAGATTATTACTCAAGATATTTAGAATTGTATAAATTAAACAATCTGACAGAGAATACTATGATAAGATGTTGTAAAGAAACATTTGCTCGCTTCGGTATACCAGAAGTGGTCCAAACTGACTGTGGAACTCAATTTAAAAGTAAATTCAGAGAGTTTGCTGAAGTCTACAATTTCACTCACATTACTAGCAGTCCATACTTTGCTCAGAGTAATGGGTTAGCAGAAGCAGGGGTCAAGATTGCAAAACAATTATTAAAAAAGAATACAGATGTTCATTTAGCTTTGTTGATATATAGAAATACACCATTAGAAACTGGTTATAGCCCAAGCGAGTTGATGTTTAATAGAAAAATAAGAGATGTATTACCTATGTATCCAGGACAGTTAAATGTAAGAAAAGATATTCATGAAAAATTTGTACCAAAAAGAAAACAAAACAGAACAAAAATTGCTCACAATTACAACAAAAGACATAGAACTGTTAACTTAAAGGAGTTAGAGATAGGGGATTATGTATGGATAATAGATTTGAGAAAGTATGGAGTTATAGTTAGAAAAGCTAAAGAACCAAGGTCATATTTTGTCCAGGTACAAGGAGTAAGTTACAGAAGAAATAGGTGGCATTTAGTGCCAGCACCTTATGTAAAGGGAAGGGAAGTAGAAAATAATCATATAGATCGAGCTTGCAACCATGAAACAGTAAGTCAACAAAATTTAAGGGAAGGAGGAAATGAACACAAAGCTAGTAACAGCAGAGAGAGTCAGTCAGATAATTTAGAGCAGGATGGGGGTAATAGGTTAGAAGAGATTCAGCCAGAGGCAAGTAGTAGAGTAGTAGACATTCAACCAGAGGTAGGATCAATGAGTAATAATCTACTAGGAGATATGGGAGGAGAGAGAAGATCAGAGAGATTGAAATGTAAACCAAAATGGTTAGAAGATTACATACAATAGGTATTTAGGGTTAGTTATTAAGAATAATATTAGTTGTAAAGAAGTATAATGATAATTTAGCTGATCAAGAAGTTTAATAATTATTTTAGTTAATGAACAAGTTTTGTTTAGTTATCTTATATATTTAATTAATCTTAAGACGGAAGATGTTGATATAGATATATAATCTGTGACGATATTGGGTCTATGCTAGAAAAAGGCCCGTCTGAGGTTAGACTTACTGGAGGGAGAAGTGATTAAAGAATAAAGATATTATAACTGGGACCCTTGGAAGTTTCTATTTATAAATAACAATCCAGCATCTTGTACAGTTTGTTTGGTTTCAGAATAGGAATAATTGTTTGAGACTTCCAACTTGATGGGATGTTGCCAGATGTTAAAGCTGTATTGATGAGATCTAAATAAATTAAAAGAACAGAGTCAGACAGATTGGCTATAAATGAATATGGTATACCATCTTCACCAGGAGCTGAATCCTTAACATGTGAAAGGACTCCTTTCAACTCACTTAGTGTGAAAAGAGTGTTCAACTCGGAGTCCAAAGTAGGAACATAGTGAAAATGCATTAATGATCTCTGTTCTGGGACCGACTGAGGAGCCAAATGATCCATGAACTCATTGGCCAACTCTAATGGCAGTTTTGAGGATGTTGTGTCACTGAATGCTGACCTGAATCGCCTGATATTTTGCCATACTACAGATGCATTAACTTCTGGAGAGATGGATGCACAAAATCTTTGCCAACCTTCAAATTTCTTTTTCCTGAGGAGCTTACGAGTTGCACGAGCAGCTTCTTGGTAAATCTCAAAATTGTGATGAGTCATGGTATGGCAATAATTTTTTTCAGCTTCTTTTCTTTTTTTAATGGCCTGAGTACACTCAGCATCCCACCAAGGTGGTGAAGGAATTTTGCCTTTAGCCCCATTCTTAATAGGGAAAGTATTATCTGCTACCTCTATTAAAATTCTTGTAATTGCATTAGATAATAACTGAGGATCATGTAGTATGGAAATAGATAAAGCAGAAATTCTTTCTTCCACACAATTTTTGTATTTATCCCAGTCTGCATTTTGAAGTCTGTATTTTAATCGCGGTTGTGGTGTCAGAATGCAAGTATCTGGTTTTTTAGGTGGAAAAGAAATGATTAAAGGAAAATGATCACTACCATAAGAAGACGGTAAAGGCGACCAGGATAATGTCGATGCCAACTCAGGTGTGCAGATTGAGAGATCAGGAGCACTATTTCCCTCATCTGGATTTGTTTGGCGTGTTGGAAGACATGTGTTTAAAATACACAAATTGTTTGAGTCTAGAATTTCTAATAACTTTTCCCCATAATAATTGGAACAAGAACTGCCCCAAGTCTGATGCTGTGTATTAAAATCGCCCATCACCAAAAATGGTTTAGGTAAAACTGTAAAAAGATTATTAATTTCAGAAAGAATATTTACAGTAGGGCGAGAATAATATATACATACTATACAGATTTTATTTACAATAGCAGCAACAGCAGATATATCATCACTGAGACTTGGAAGAGGAAAAGACTGAAAACATAAGTTATTTTTAATAAGTATGGCGGCACCGCCATACCCATCGCTTCTGTCTGTTCTTAGACACGCATAGCCAGGAATTCTAAAAGAGAACCCCGGTTTCAGCCATGTCTCACAGAGAGCGACTGCAAAGGGATTATATTTATTTAATATATAGTACAGATCAGATTTTTTATTTACAATGCTGCGACTGTTCCACTGAACAATCTTGGGTTGAATTGGATCCATTATGGTTAAATAAGTTAGACAGCGTATCAATTAAAGTGGCAACGTTGGACGGTTCAATCATATTATTTTTAGATAATGTATTAATTAACATGATAATTAAATTAAAAATTTGACTTGCATTATTATTAGTTGTTTTATTATGCAAAGCAACACCATTACCTGATTTAGAAACTTCATTATTAATAATCTCTTGATGAGCTGTCCGGTCATACCCCTTGGCTGTTTTTGGGGGATCCCGAGGGGATAGGAATACTGTTTTCCTGTGTGATGTGAAATTTGATGTGTTTGGTGAATGAGGCAAAGGTGGTGTAGAAGAAAAATTATTATTTTTGTGTGATGGAGCAGATGTTACCACATCTGCATATAATTTGGAGATTGGGGGATGTAGCCGCGACGCTTCAGCATACGACACGCAGCTATGGGCCATATAGTGCTTAATTGACTTTTGTCTCTCGAACTCTGGGCATTTTTTGTTAATGGCGTAATGAATGCCACCGCAATGACAGCATTTACTGTCACTTTCGTCTTCAATACTACAAGTGTCAGCAGAATGCCTCTCCCCACACTTGAAGCACTGAGGGTTCGACCTACATTGTACCTTTGTATGACCAAAATGACAACAATTAAAACATTGAATTGTTGGGAATGTATACAATTCTACCGGCATCGAATTATAACAACAAAACACACGTTTTGGTAAAATTTGACCATCAAAGGTGAGCACGACTGTTTGGGATGGTTTCCAAACAGGTGTCGGTTCGTGAACTTTATAGTTAAGACGCCTTGCCTTAATAACTTTTCCGCATCCAGTGGGAACAGTCACATTTTCCATTATTTCCTCGGGAGACCATTCGGTAGGAACACCTTTAATAATACCCATACGACACACATTAATAGATGGAACAAATGCTTTTAATTTCTCTTTCACTAAACAAGGGTCATTTATAAAAGAGTTTGCATCTAGGTAATGAGAGAAGCTTAATGAAATCCTATTTCGACCGATGCGTTTTAGAGAACCATTTACAATATTATTGTAGCGGCGTTTTTATAGAAAATGCCCTAATGTAATTGGGTGTAATGATTGAGCAGAGTTTCCTGTATCAATATTTTTTTGTATATGTACAACATACGGCGACAGGTCTGTGGCTTCGTACAAAGCCCTAGCAACCTGTGGCGCTTTCTGGAGAAGTTCTGATGTGGAACGAATTTTACTTTGTTCACCTTCCACAGAACGTGGAGTGGCTTCCCGATGGACTACTACCGATTCATTATCGCAATGGCAATCTGATTCCTTATTAATTCCTGAAGAGTGACCATGTCTCCTTCTTTTATTACAGTGTTTGCACATTTTACGTGGAGCTCTAGCCCTTTTCCGCTCCGATCTGGTTATGGACGAGTCAGTGTCCATACTTGATTCATTAATAACAATGTTAAGCCCAACCGAGGGGACTGTGCCCCCCGGATCAGGCGGTTCCTTGTCCATCGGACAATGAAATAAAAAAATGTAAAAACTTACCCTAAATGTAGAAAATTATATACACAAACAATAAAATTAACTAGCCTAATCAATATCTACATAAATCTACACAACTTATCTCCAATATCAAAAGTTTTGTGTTATTTAAAAAATCCGAAAGAAAAATCACGACCGCCAAATTCGACAATTCCCGCGCTTTTTTCGTTCGGCGGCTTATGCTTTTGGAAAGACTCGTCGGTTGACGGATGTGGATACCGCCAGACTAGTCTATTTTAGTTATTTTCATAGTATATTGTCTTACGGTATCTTACTATGGGGAAGGGCTGCAGACATTGAGTCAATTTTTATTCTGCAAAAACGAGCCATTAGAGCGATATAGGTACAATCTTCGCCGGCGCGATTCTCTAAGGGAACTGTTTAAGGACATTAACATCATGACGGTTCCTTGTCAATATATTTATGAAAACATCATGTACGTGAGAAAGAATTTACATCTTTTTAGTAAAAACGGCGACAGACATAATTATGTTACTAGAAACAGGGACCAATTAGTTCAACCAGGTTTCAGACTGGCTAAAGTAGCCTCATCTTTCATGGGGTACTGTACAAAATGTTACAATAAAATTCCTCCCCACATTCTTGAACTGAATGAAACGAAATTTAAAAATTGTATAAAACGCACACTATGCAGGCTGGCATATTATAAGTTGGGGGATTACATCACTGATAAAAATGCTTGGCTAAATGCTAGTCCTGCTCCACAGCCACTAGGGCGCAAAAACAAGTGATATGCAGAACATTATGGTTTTGAATTATTGTTGGACCTTCTGAAGACTGTATAAATATATTTGTATTGTATAAACTCAATTTCATTCATCAAGGTATGTACATATGTACCTAAATATTGTAAAAAGTTTTTTTTTTTTAAAAGAGTAAGTATGGAGTTTCTTGTGCATTCTTCTCCATTACAAGCTACTTTCCGAATGCACGGTAGAATCAACTATTATTATTTGTAAAATGTAACGTTCAAAACTGCCGCTTGGTGGCCTACTTGAAATAAAATATCTTTGTCTTTGTCTTTACATATTTTTAAATTTTGAAATATTATTCTAGAAAAAATAAAATAAAAAAAAACATTTATAAATAGCGGCGCACCGGTATCGGGCACAGGGTTCAAGCTACCGGTGGACAGGGCTCCTGAGAGAGGAACCTCCTAACGAACCGTGGCCAGCAATACTGCTTTCTGGATCAGGCCTTTGACCCAGACGCCTAACGAGAGCCTCCTAAGGTGTTGACCACCCCACAGGACCCGTTTCCGGTATAAAAAAATAGCCTATGTCACTTAGGAATAATGTAGCTTTCTATTAGTGAAAGAATTTTTAAATCGGTCCAGTAGTTTCGGAGCCTATTCGGTACAAACAAACAAATAAATCTTTCCTCTTTATAACTTATAATATTATATAGGTAGTATAGATAATAGTCCTGTCAGTGATGATGGACCGATCCCACTACAATGTGATATTGCCATTCTCGAGAACTGGGTCGGGCACATACCTGTAGTACGGTACCTCCGATGCCACAATAGTGTATTTCAGAGCAAGTTGCTGATGGATAATCCTGGCTACAAGGTTGTAGTGTCCTTACACTCTTGAATTGTTTTAATAAAATGAAAATGCTTCCATAGCTATTTAAAATACTTTAATTTAAATTATACATGACCTTAGTCGGTGGCTTCCAAGATGGTTCCTTTTTTCCGGATATTAGAAAAGACAAGAGACTTGTGAACATAGATATTCAATTTGTGTTGCCATACTTATATTCTAAATACACTACAATACCCCCCTCTTAGTCCTTTACAAGTTTAATCTTTCAGGAGCCTTAACTGTTCTTGAAGATCTCCTCAAAGAGGATTGAGGTACTGGTTGAGCCTCCTGAGATACACTCATATTGCTTTTATCCTTAAAACTACAATTACTATCATCATTAGAACTATCTATAACTTCAGGCGTTACATCTTTGAAATCATCACATTTATAATTATCATTACTGTCAATTATTTCCTTATTGAAATCTCTGAAATTTTTAGCCACCTGATCTTCAAAGTTATTAGGTTTCATATAAGCATTATTATTACTTATACTAATAGGAATATTTATTTCCTTAGAGATTTCAGGGTTTTCACAAGGCAATGAACGTATTATCTGATTGAGATGTCTTTTCCAAATCAAATTTTCATTTAAAATTTTACACAAATAGGTTCTTTTACCTAACACCTCATCTATCATAGCTTTAACAAAAACTTTCTTATTTGGATTTCTATAATCTCTACAATACACATATTCTCCCTCTGTAAATGTTTCTTCTCTCATATTACTATACTTATTTATATTATCTTTAGTCTTTTTCTCTTTTAAAATATCTAATCTAGTCCTTAATTTCCTTTGAAACATTAATTCAGCTGGGGTGTTACCCGTTATAGTATGAATTGAATTTCTGTAATGAAAAAGGTATCTGTTCATTAATGTTTCAAAGGTAACATTATTGTTTTTCTTATCTTTTAGTGCTTTACTCATACAAAATTTGAAGTTTTTTACAGCATTTTCTGCAAAACCATTAGTTGCAGGGTGAATTGGAGGTGATGTTTCATGTCTTATTCCATTTTTTGATAGAAAATCTGAATATTCCTTTGAGCAAAATACTGCTGCATTATCTGTTACAACTACTTTAGGTAATCCGAAACGACTGAAACATTCCCTAAATTTTTCCACAGTGTTATTAGCATTTGTATTTTTCATAATAAAGGCCTCTGGCCATTTAGAATAGGAATCAATGATAATTAAAATCATTTTACCATCAAATGGTCCCAGAAAATCAGCATGAACCCTTTCATATGCTGAGTTAGTCTTTGGCCATGAAATAATGTTTGCCTTTTTAGGTTCTGGCCTAGCTGCCATACAAATATTGCAATTTTTAACAAAGTTTTCAATATATTGATCTAAATTAGGCCACCAAAAATATGATCTAGCATTGGTCTTCATTTTAACAATTCCTTCATGTGTGGTATGCAACTCTTTTAATAAATTTTGCTGTAACTTATCAGGAATAACAACTCTATACCCCCACATGACAACACCTTGATCAACATATAATTGGTCCCTTTTTTGTGCAAATGGTTTCAAAACTTCATCTTTAACATTTTTAGGAAATCCATATCTTATCATATTAAAAACAGAACTTAAAAGTGGATCCTTTCTAGTCTCAGACCTTACAACATTTAAATCTATAATATTTTGTTCCTCAACAAAGTTAATGTAGTCAAACTCAGAATGATTAGTTAATACAGACTGTTCATACTCTAATGGAATCCTTGACATACAATCAGCTTGATTATTGTTACAACCTTTAATGTGCTTAAAAGTATAGTCAAATCCTGCTAAATACAAAGACCATCTCTGTAATCTACCAGCTGCCATTTGTGGTAGGCTTTTATGCTCACCAAACAAAGCTTGTAAGGGTTTGTGATCTGATAACAATTCAAATTTTGTCCCAACCAAATATTGATAAAATTTTTGTACTGCCCAATAAATAGCTAACGCTTCTTTGTTTATCATTGAGTAACCTTTTTCTGCTTTGTTAAATACTCTAGAAACAAAACTTATTGGCCTATCCGTACCATCGGGCATAACATGACTCAGTACAGCACCTATTCCATTTTGAGATGCATCACATGTTAATCTTAAAGGTTTACACCGATCAAAATGTACTAAGACATTGTCAGAAATTATATCTTTCTTAATATTATTAAAACTTTGTTGACAATCAGATGTCCAATTATATTTGTTATCCTTTTGTAATAATTCATACATAGGTTTAAGTTTAATAGAAACATTGGGGATAAATTTAGAGTAATAATTAACCATTCCAATCCATGATCTTACCTCAGTTACACTTTTGGGTGCAGGGGCTTTGGTAATGGCTTCCAATTTCGAAAGATCCTTCTTTAAACCTTCTTTTGAAATAATGTGTCCTAAATATTTAACTTCGGACTGAAAAAATAAACACTTATCTTTGTTTAATCTAATTCCCACGTTTGCAAATCTTTTTAAAACCTCTTTTAAATTTTCTAAATGTTCTTTGTCATTGGCACCCGTTACCAAAACATCATCAATGAAATTTACTACTCCCTTGGTCCCCTGTAAAACTTTTTCCATCTTTGCCTGAAATATTGCCGAAGCAGGCTTGGTACCATAAGGTAACCTAGTTAATTTGTAAATACCTTTAGGAGTTGACCACGCCAGTAATTGTCCTGTTTCATTATCTAGCAATAATTGATTGAAGGCATTTCTCAAGTCAAGTTTTGTAAACTTCTCTCCCCCCTGTAAAGCTGTAAAAATATCCTCAATTCTGGGCAAGGGATGGTTTACATCTTTTAAATGTTTGTTCACAGTTATTTTATAATTAGCACATAACCTAAGCTTTCCATTTTCTTTAACAACTGGAACTAATGGAGTTCCCCACTTGGAGTTCTCTATTTTTACAATAACACCTTCCTTTTCTAATTTTTGTAACTCTTGGTCAACTTTATCCTTAAAAGAATGCGGAATGGGGTGGGGCTTCAAAAATATGGGTTTTACATTATTGTCAACCTCTAATCCTACTTCCTCCCCTTTAATTACTCCTAATTCTGGCTTAAACACCTCTGAATACTGTTCTAAAACATTTTGTAGTGACAGTTCTTCTACTGTATTTAATGACAATAAATGTTGAATATTAAATTTTTTAATCAAGTCTCTCCCTAATAAACTTTTTAATCCATTTTCTACAACTAACAAAACACATTTTAATTCCTTAGTTTTAATTTTTAATAAAATTGAAATTTTACCTTTTGGTTTCATAATCTCACCACTATAGGTTTTAAGTTCCACATCAGCTGGCTGTAATTCTACATCTGAAAACAAACTCTTGTACGTAGATAATGGAACACAAGAAACTGCTGCTCCAGTGTCCAATTCCATCTGGAATTGTTTACCATTTCCTGTACAGTTCAGAAAAAATGGAGAAACATAGTTAACACCGCTGTTGTGTACTGAAAATATGTCAACATTATCTTCATTGACTTCCACGCTGTGTGTATTCTTCTTGTTTTTGCAGATTTCTGCTAAGTGTCCAATTTTATTACAGATTTTGCACTTATATGTTTTATATTTGCATTTTGAAAAACTGTGGTCTGGCTTGCCACAATGTACACATGTAAGTTTTGTACTGGAACTTGGAGTTTTCTGTGACTTTTGAAACGTCTTTACCTTGACCACTTTGTTAACCGTTCCACTGCTGTTTCTATCTTTTATAGCCGATTCCTTGTTCAAAGCTGTTTCTAGCAGTTCCTCTGTGGTTTTGGTGATACTCTCCTCACACAGTCGCTCCTGTATTGGGCCTGATAATAGTCCCGTGACGAATTTAGTTTTAATAATTTCCTCCATGTGCGTTTCGAAATTACACTCTGATGCCATTTCTCTTACTCTTGCATAATATTGTGCGATTTTTTCACCCTCATTTTGCCTGAGTCTATCAAATTCAATTCGTTTTCTGAAATATGATACTCTGGGTTTAAATCTAAGTTTCAGTGCGGCTCGTAATTCATCAAATGATTTGGTGGAGGGAAGTGCCGGATGCAATACGCTTTTTAAAATTTTATATGTAGTTTCATGCAGTGATACTATTAATGTTGAAGCCTTTCGCTCATTTTCAATTTCTGCTGCAATAAAATATTGTTCCAGGCGTTCCAGGAAACACGTTATGTCGTCACCTTCTTCAAAAGGTTTTATCACGAAGTTCGATGTTCTCGTCGCCATTTTGTAGTGTCCTTACACTCTTGAATTGTTTTAATAAAATGAAAATGCTTCCATAGCTATTTAAAATACTTTAATTTAAATTATACATGACCTTAGTCGGTGGCTTCCAAGATGGTTCCTTTTTTCCGGATATTAGAAAAGACAAGAGACTTGTGAACATAGATATTCAATTTGTGTTGCCATACTTATATTCTAAATACACTACAAAGGTTGTGCCTAATGCAAGTACTCTTCGTTAGACGAGAACAACCAGAGACACGACTATCGGCAGAATGACTGCTGTATTCACATCCCACATGTCGACAACCTCGCGAGCCAGATCAAGATACTTACTTTTCTTATCTCTCTCCGCCTTCACGAGGTTCTCGTCATGGGGGACCGCTATATCAACAATCATTGCGCGACGCTCTCGTCGGTCTATCACACAGAACAGAGAAGACAGTAGAAATCGCATATAGCTTTATTAGTATCGGAACCAGCGTACCCAAACTCACACATATACAGATTAATTGTATTTCATAACACTAAGAAATCTTTGGTGTGATTGGTAGTTTAATTTTTAGATGAAAGTAGAAAATATGTCAGTCGTCGCTTATTTGAAAATAAACCACAGCTTTATGACAATAGAGTTGGTTTATTGTCTACTCTTTTTGAGTATTTATTACTTTTTTCGTTTAAAGCGCACACGTAATAGTTTAATGAGCAAGTTACGCTACCCGCCACTAGATGTCACTATACTAAATTCATTTAATTTAAAGCCGTATTTCGTTACCTATAAGATTTATATTTGCGAAATGAGGTCATTACTACTCGTCCTTCTGTAGTGATGTACCACGGTCGTTGACTTATTTATCGACATTCCGTATTATTTTCAAACAAAATACAGTTTAGTTAAAAAAAAAAACGTTGCCCCACTCTAGGAATTTCTCCTGTATCGTGGGTGCGTTTACAAACATATCATTTCACATACACAAACACCCAGAGCCGGAACAACTATTTGTAGATCATACAAATATTTGTTCCGTGCGGAAATCGAACCCGCGACACGCAGCGCACCAGTCAATCGCTCAACCACTGCGCCAACCGTGCGCCCAATAACTAGAGTCGATAAATATTATTATGTTTGTAATCAAGTTTTTATATAAATTTATTCTAATACTTACGATTTATAGAAAGTATTATTAAGATATTTTAAGGTAAACTACTGATCCGATTTTGAAAATGATTCTATTGATACAAAGATGGGCGTATCTTAGTGTTTTTGTTGTATCAATAGAATTATAGAATACAATACTCTTTATTATGTACACCATATAAGTTACAGAAAGTATAGACGAAGAAAACATTACACTGGGTGGCACAATGGGCGGCCTTATCGCTAAAAGCGATATTTTCAAGACAACCTTTCCATGGATTTAAAAAATGAAAGGAAAGACAGTACTGTACGTAGTCTTTGGTGTACTATTATTAATTACAAGCTGTGACCGCGGCTTCACTCCCGTCATCTGTTTGCCAACCCTACCCTACTTACCTTCCTGCCTACCCACTTACCTACCGACCATATTTGTTTCTATAGTCATCAATCTTTCGCGGAGAATCTTAACACCGTGATTCAGAAAATGACTTCAAATTTACAACGCCATCTATCGAATATCGAGTTCAACTCTCCGAGTATCTGAATTGCGTGTGTTGTGATAATTTTACTTCTTGAACAATGAGACAAAGACAAAGACATTTTATTTCAAGTAGGCCACCAAGCGGCACTTTTGAACGTTAGGTACATTAAAATTTACAAGTTATGACAGTTGATTCTACCGTGCATTCGGAAAGTAGCTTGTTATGGAGAAGAATGCACAAGAAACTCCATACTTACTCTTTTAAGTTCATTTAGTTGTTCTGTTTAGGTGTTCTGTTTCAGCAATTTAAATTCATCTAACTTTTGATAGAGTGAACCGATTGCGATGACACAAAAACTAAGTAATTCTTCAAGGTAAAAAAAAAAGGAAAAAAAAGGAGGAGGTTCTCAATTCGTCGTAATCTTTATTTTTACACGGCTACAAGGAAAGGGTTATGTTTTTCGCGCGTAAGAAGATTTTTTCGAATATTGTAAGTTTAAAGTATCGATAACTCATTATCGATATTGGTAATCTCTAATTGAGTAGCTGAATGTGACATGTGCATAGTTGGAATCTTCGAGAACAATGTTTGAGTTTTAAAGAAAGTAGACCTTAAGTTTAACATCATAAAATCAACTTTTACTTGTCTTGTTTAATAAAATATTGTTTTTACATTTTTATCAAAATAAAATAAATTAAGACTTGCCGATGGTAAGATATACCTACATTTGATACATTTTTGGTTCTGCTATCGTGTTTACATTCTAAAACAGCACAATAAGGCATTTTTGTATTTTTTTTTCAAGTTTTTGTCACCGTGACGGTTGAACCAAGACTGATGTGCGTAGTGTGTGCGCGGAAGGAAGCATATGCAGAACTGTTCAAAGCTCGGGGTACGCGGGCCCCGCCCACTTGCGACTTCTATTGTAGTAGGCGTTTTTTTTGTTCTGTGGTCTATCACCACTATGTTAGGCTTATTAGCAACAACAGTCCTGTCAGTGATGATAGACCGAGCCCAATACAACGTGACATTGCCATTTTGGATTCTATAAGATTGTATTTAAGAGCAAGTTAATCCTGGCTACAAGGTTGTGTCTATGCAAATAGTTTTATTTATTATTATTACAAGCTTTATATTACCTAGCCTAAAAATGGTTTCTGAAGACTAAAAAGTCGCTAATCCTGAAGATCATGCATGGATAATGGGACAAACTATTTAAATGATTGCATTGTCATCGGTCCTTGATAAGTGTGCAAAGTTTCAAATCAATTCGACGTTTTGAAGGGGGTGAAAATCACGTTCAAAGATTCCGTTACATTGATACATACATGCCAAGCTAATAAAAGCGTGTTAAAAATGTAAAATAGATGTGGGCCCAGTTTTCATCAGATTCCAAAGGACTAAGTCCGGCAGCGCGTTGTAACTTCGTAGAAGCAATTAGGGACAATTCACTAATGTACTCATTTATTTTAGCTTGGCGTGACCTTGTATCTATCTCCTAATCTACACCTTGGCAGACATTTATCACTAGCATTTGGTTTAGGCAAACGGTGAAGCCTACTGTGACTCGTAACATGCCCTAAATTCATCATTATACACTACACAATAACTCATTTGACTATGGACTATTGATGACCTTAAACTGACGTACCACATGCATGGAAGGCAGATTCGTTAATAATCACTATTTGTATAAAATAGGCTGTATGGCCGCCCTTAATTGAGGACGTAGGACGACAAAGTGTTGCTAATGAATACAGCTTCCTATAGAAGGGCTAGCTCAGAACACCTTGCGTAGTACTTGCTGGCGCACATTTTCGGAAGAGGGATAGCCGCTTATGTTAGGCGTCATAAAGAAACGCAAACTAAATCGACTAAGGACGCTTAGGGCACGTGTCTCCTTAATACCACACCAAGCCAATTGTAAGCAATACTGAATCGACAATATTTAGCGAGACACGATATTGGATGGCTGTCGCTCCTAGCGGCCCCGTATATCAACGAAATGGGCAGATTAAGGAAATGTGAAGTGACGAGTTAATCCACTTCGGCGTACAGAAATGCCGATCGCAATGAGTTCTGCTTCATACTGAGTCTACGCTGCCTTAGTTTTGTATTGTTTTAGTAAAGGATGATTAGGCAGAGAGAGAGAGCTATTTATTATAGCGTACGTTTAGTACATCTGGAAGCATGTCTCGGTAAATGGCAGAGGCACAATACTGTCTGCTGTCTTAGGATTGTGTAAGACATGTAGAAGCGTAGGAAATCTTTATTGCTGGAACCGCTACGGGTCCTCTCTAGGACTTGATGAGCCTGCTGCTGTAAAGCGGTCTCCCATCTCGGGGGTGTGATGCTAAACTATTGTCGTAGAGACTCATTAACGTAATTCAAAGTAATGTAGGTATTTCTCAACGCAAGCGTAGCGCTCCTATCACCGTCCTTCCGTTAGGTATATAATGCACTTTGCACCCCCTTTATCTTCGTACATTAATATTGTTTTACTTATTTAGTCCTTATGGCTAACAGGCAGAAATGTGTGCTGGGAAGTTTGTTTCAACTTTCTTCTTACCAGCTAAAACACTAGAAAATGATGAAAGGTTGGGTGTTTTTGGGGCTGTGAATGAATGAATACTTTATTTGTAAACATAGCTCAAATTACAACAGTGTGCGAGATGTTACAGATAGGTAGATCCTCTATGTTTTGCACGGAGGCGTACAAATATATCCACCGCACTGTGGATCGGCAAATTTTGCCGGTCATCCATTGGGACCTCCTCTGTGGGGAGGCAAAAAATGCAGGTGTTCCCGCGCTACAATATTATTCTGGGGAATGGTAGATTCCGCATGCGGGAGCGTGTTTCCGTGGCGTGGCAGTAGACAAGGATGGTAGAAATGCATGCAAATAACCAGCAACACCGATCCTCGCTACTTGATGATTTTTTTTTTGCTTCGGACCTGTCAAAGCGCGTTCGTGGTGTTCCGACCGGTCGGCGATGGTTATATTTTCGAGTTTATGGTGAATTTAGTGCTGTGGGTGTTAAAATATCATGGAATAATAAGTGATGAAGTGTTTTTACTAGCGTGATTGTGTATGTGTCGTGAATTCCAGCAGAAATACGTATTTCAACGAACAAAGTCCTCTATTGTTCCAGCCATGACGACCGTTTTGCCGTAAGTCCTTTTTCGACATCTAATTTTGCCGTATTCTTATCAAACTGTCGTTATTTACATTAGTAGGTTAATTAACAACGCCACTAATTGAAGTGCTAACGCCGGTTCTTTGAATGAAGTCGAAAACAAAAACAATAACAAACAAAAAATCCACCATTTTTTTTTACGGCGGTCGGGTCAAGTATTTTGAAAAATTTTTTTTTCGTTAAATATGTGTGGGGAGGTTTATTTATTGATTGATTTATGTGAAATAGGGTATTCTTATGTAAATAAAAAAAAAACTTATTGAAATAATTTTTTATTTTTTTATTTCTAACTACCTCTGTACAAAAACTGTGCAAAATATTCCCTTTCGCTGACTTTACACAATTTTTGCAAATACATAACAAATCCAAACATGAAAAATCCATTTGAAATCTGATAGCTTAGTTCATTGACATTACAACAACATAAGTTTCATGTATGGCTCCCATACAAAACTTTCGTGATAAATTAATAAAAGCCGCTCAATTGCCGCCCGGAAATACCCCCGGAATGACCCCCCACAGGTACGGCTTGCGGGCGGTTTCGCGCTCCACAGTGCAGTGGATATGTCGCATCAAGGCTGGCAGATAGATGCAAACCATCGGGAAGTCGGGAAATATTCCCTTAGGTTAAGACATCGTATGTGGGCACTGGGCAGGTCGGTGGGTGAATCGTGAAAATGAAATCACACAAATTATTCGATACACTGAGTATATTCAAATAGACACAAGTTACACTCCTGCTTACTAATATTACGGATCGACACTGATTCTACGACGTCTTAGCTCTACGGCTGCCAGTCCTCAACTGCTCTATTCTGCTGTCCCCACTATGCAAGCGGTTAGAAAAAGCACGCCAATGCGTAGTTGCTCTTGATTGCCGCTAGGGGCGTGCTTGTGATTTGACTGTACGTCCGTACTATTGACTAAACCCGAAATATATTATAATTAACATTGTCGAAACCAATTCTTCTCCGGCGCGGCGTGAGACAGGGAGACGTCATTTCACCGAAACTGTTCACTGCTGCGCTGGAGGATGTCTTCAAGGTTCTGGATTGGCATCAACGTTAATGGCGAGTACATCACTCACCTTCGGTTTGCCGACGACATAGTGGTCATGGCTGAGACCATGGAGAGCCTCAGTAAAATGCTCGATGACCTCAGTAGAGCTTCCGTAAGAGTGGGTCTTAAAATAAACATGGACAAAACAAAGGTCATGGTGAATGCCCATGTTACACGCACTCCTATCGAGGTCGGAGACTCTACACTCGCAGTTGTGGGCGACTATGTTTACCTGGAACAAACGATCCAATTGGGTAGGGCCAACTTCGAGAAAGAGGTCAACCGTCGAATCCGACTCGGCTGGGCAGCGTTCGGGAAGTTGCGCGGTATCTTCTCGTCCAACTTGTGGTAAGTTGGACGTGGAGATCCGCAAAAGAACCAGGGTTACCGACATAGCCCGAAGAATTGCCAAACTTAAGTGGCAGTGGGCAGGGCACATTGCTCGCAGAACGGATGGCCGATAGGGCTGAAAAGTTCTGGAATGGCGACCGCGAACCGGAAGACGATACGTTGGAAGGCCTCCCACTAGGTGGACTGATGACCTGGTTAAGGTGCGGGAAGGCGCTGGATGCGAGACGCACGGGATCGGTCAATGTGGTGATGCCTGGGGGAGGCCTATGTCCAGCAGTGGACGTCTTTCGGCTGAAATGATGATAAATGATGTGATAAAATTAAATAAAAGTATAAAAATATACAAGTTCACAGCAATTTATTTTTTTAAGTAAGAAGACAAATGATAAAATGGTGTAATTTGCTTTATCTGCTAATGGTCTTCAAATATCGTAAGTAATGAATATTAGCTGTTAACTCCAAGATACAAATTATTTTGCATCAATTACATTAATAATAGGGAACATTACTGCCACTTTCTCCCGCTATGTGTATCACTGAATCAAGGAGGATATTCAAAAAACCTTTTTTATTTATTTAAGAAGACATTTATTTTCAAAGGTATAATTACTATACAGTGTATAAAATAATTAATCAACTATAACTACACACATATACAATTAAATCAAAAACTACTAACTACAACAGAACTAAAACGGCACTTTACGATACCGAACATCCTTTCGGGCAAAGTTGTGTTGTGTCGTGTTGTGCTTAGCGTTCCGAAAAAGTTAAAGTAAAATAGTTGTAGCCAAATTTAAAATTATGTTTTACTAGCTGACCCGGCAAACTTTGTTTTGCCATAAAAACACCTACCCTACACCTACCCTATACCTACCCTACACCTACCCTACACCCACCCTACACCTACCCTACACCTACCCTACACCTACCCTACACCTACCCTACACCTACCCTACACCCACCCTACACCTACCCTACACCTACCCTACACCTACCCTACACCTACCCTACACCTACCCTACACCTACCCTACACCTACCCTACACCTACCCTACACCTACCCTACACCTACCCTACACCTACCCTACACCTACCCTACACCTACCCTACACCTACCCTACACCTACCCTACACCTACCCTACACCTACCCTACACCTGCCCTACACCTACCCTACACCTACCCTACACCTACCCTACACCTACCCTACACCTACCCTACACCTACCCTACACCTACCCTACACCTACCCTACCCTTTTTTCCCCATTTTTTTTTGTTTATAAACCTTCCCTGTATTCTGTCGAACAAAACAAAAAAAGAATTATCCAAATCGGCCCAACCATTCTCGAGTTTTAATCAGACTAACGAACAACAATTCATTTTTATTTATATAGATTGTAAAAAATCACATACCTATCAACAATAATAAAATGTAATAACATGACAGTCATCATCATCTCATCATCTTCCTGCCCTTGTCCCATGTTACTTGGGGTCGGCGCAACACGTTTTCTTCTTCCATACCGTCCTGTACCCCGTCACGCTATCACTGACTCCCTTTTCTTTCATATCACTCCTCACACAGTCCATCCATCTTTTCTTTGGCCGTCCCCTCCCTCTCCATCCATCCACATTTATATTCATAACTCTTCTAGTAACATGCGTTTCACCCCTCCTCATCAGATGACCATACCAGGACAAACGGTTTCCTTTCAACTTTTCTGTCACTGGCGCCACTTTCAAACTTCCTCTTATATACTCATTTCTCACTTTATCCATTCTCGTCTCTGCTACATGCAATCTCTTTTCATCCATCTTTTTAACAGCCCAACATTCTGATCCATACAGTACGACAGGTCTTATCACGAACTTGTAAATTTTACCCTTTAACTTGAGGGGCATCCGTGGGTCGCAAGTTGTGCCAGTGACCTGTCGCCATTTCATCCATCCCGAGTTGATCCGGTGCGTTACGTCTCGGTCTACCTCGCCATCCCCTTGGATAAGCGACCCTAGGTACCGGAAGTCGGAGCAGATTGGTATGGGCGTTCCAGCGAGAGCTATGGGCACGGAACTAGAGAGACCGCCGAAGTCACAAAACAAGTATTCAGTTTTGTTTCTGCTCAATTTCAAGCCAACACAATCCAGTCTGTGCCCCCACACCTCCAATTTGCTCTGGACCTCTAGGCCACTCTCGGCAACCAGCATAATGTCATCGGCAAACAGTATACACCAGGGTGCCTCTTCCTGTATGTCCAACGTCAGAGCGTCCATTATCATCAGGTGCAGTAAGTAATTAACATCACAGTGCAGTAAGTATTAACAAATTATACAGTAGGTAGGTAGGTTCTACGGTTTTTTCTAATCTGATTTTACAATAATTTGTTAAAGGATTTTTTTAAAGCTAAGGGGCCCATATTACTTAAAGGTACCTTACCTTAATCTAATTAAAATATAATAATAAATTTCTTTACCTAAATAGATAATATAAAATTAACTAAAAACTAATTATATATAGCAAATACAAATTAAATTGTGCCATTTATTTCAAATTGATATCTAATTATTTAGATAACATTTATTTCAATATACCCGTTAGAAAACAAAAGATCTGGCTGCGGTAATGTTACTCCAGCCGGAACTGTTTTTATCAAATAATTAAAAAACTATCAGCTTACCAAATTAATAAATCCGCTTACCAATTACAGAAGCTGTATATCTAATTATCTATTGCACATATATGACGATTTTCGACATTATCTGGCTGGAGCAACGTACTCAACTATAACTTTGAAGTTAAACATTTCAAACATAAAACTAGAAGAAAATGATGATGTAGAGACGTACTATGCGAAAATTAAGCAAGCAATCGATAAAAGTTTAAAGTCTATGCGTAATAACAACACAAAAACCAAACGAAACTACATTATCTCAGACAGAACAAAAAACCTCATTAAAAGAAGAAACGAATTAATAAATAAAACACAGTTAACATTAGAAGAGAAAAATGAGAAATGTTATTTATATAAAAACATTCACAAAATTATAAGAAAAGAATATCAAGACTACAGACTAACAATAATTGAAAAATATCTGAAGAAGTCAGGAAGTGTGAAAAAAAGTATGAAAGAATTAACAACATCTAAAAAATGGATTCCTTGCTTGAAAAAGAACTCCACCTGTGAAAGGGAACACTCTCTAGATCTGGAATAATTAAAGCTGCCACTGAATTTTATAAAGATCTCTACGCTTGCAAAATGCCGTCGAGTATAGAGACTCCACCTCTACAGAGAGATGATACTAGAATACAGAGATTCTCTGCTCAAGAAATTTTCAACAAGATAGAGTCTTTAAAGAAAGAAAAAAGCAACGGTCCAGACGGTATACCAAACGAAGCCATTTCAACTCTCCTAGTACAACCTTTGACCACCATGTTCAATAAAATACTAGACGACAGAAAAATTCCTACTGAATGGGCGAAATCAGACATAGTGCTGCTCTACAAGAAAGGAAACCCTACTGACATAAGTAATTACCGACCAATCAGCCTACAATCAAATCTCAACTACAAACATATTCACCTATAAAAAACTACTAAGTCCAAAAATAAACTTTTCTTAAATATGGCGTCAAAAAACACCTACCCATCTTTGTTTACTGGTACTGTGCCAAAAAGACTGGCAGCATTGCCAAGGTAAAAGCCAGCCCTTGGGTCTCGCCAAGTGTTAACTAGGCGTTTAGATAGATCTTTTAAAAAGCGTGAGCACTCGGACCCCACGGACCAAATGATTACCAGCTTCGTGGTTTAGCGGTTGTATTTCCACATTACATCCTAATTAGAAAAGATAGAACTTAATTTAATGATAACTAATTCCCTAACTATATCGATGACACGAACAATTAATTCGTCAGTATGATATGTAATGGCTTCAAGGCTGAGTTCAGTACCATTAACGATTTCTAGAATTGCTCACGCTCTCTCACACTCATCGGTGGCACCAGTTGGGATGAGCGTTAGAACTGCTAATTTTGTGTACTTTTTTGTTAATAGATAAATAAAATTGGTAAATAGATAGCACTACTATCTTTCTTACACTCTCTCCCAGCGCAAAGCTAATAGCCTTATATTTTGGTATAACTTTCACATGTTTTCATGATATAATCACAGCTTAACATGGAACGTTTTAATTAGCGTTTTACGACGATTATTTTACAATTCATGTTCCTGTTCTTACATGACGCTTGACTGTACGGTCCGTTTCTCTTGCATATAATCAAACCAATAGGAGCGCCACGCCAGGCCCGCAGCTGTTCTGCCGACTTGCCATAGTAGAATTTTACAAAACTCACAATAATTGGTCGTGCCGTTTCTGTTTGAATACAAATCACACATGTGTATTTTCAGCAGAAAATGAGTTAGTCTATGAAAATCGTGTTTTCTGACTTTATCGATGACACAAAAAACTAATTCGTTATCAACATGGAAAAGGGGATCTGTACGTATTTTAGTGTCAACAAAGATTTTTAGAAATTGTTCTAAATTGCTGCCGTTTATATATTCCTTAAAAATTGACGTAAACAAAGAAATGAAGATAATGAGCTGCTCATCTAAAGCTACGAATGGCGCCCAATTGAATTTGAGCTCTCTCTCACAAATGAGTTGGCCTTGCTTTAAAGCTACGAATGGCGCCCAATTGCATTTGAGCTCTCTCTCACAAATGAGTTTGCCTTGCTCTATTACCAAACTATAAATTACTTCTTTATTATTTTCAATAATGTCCATCAGCGATTTGTCAATTGTTACTTTTTTATGTAATATACTGCGAACATTCATAAAGTTAATTCCAGAAAAAATCACATCAAATATGAATTTAATACAGACAATTTGATTGCCGATTTCATTTGCATTTTTTAATAAATCACAAACATATTCCACTGCAAAGAATTCAGCGACTGTCATGTGTATAAACATTGGGATTTCGTTTGATACACTACATATCAGACCAGTTTTCTCTCCTCCCTTTTCTATACATTTTATCGTCTCCTTGATATCTCGAAAGTCTTTCTCAATAAACAATTTGTCAATGTGTTGATTGAAAATAGCATAAGCGGCCAATTTTTTATGATTTGCTTTACAATCTGCAAGTTCTTTGTCGTAAGCAATCATAACATCAGGATTATAAATGTCCATTCTGTTTTTATCTTCAAATCGTATTTTTTTCAGTTTCGTTTCTAAGTATTGTTCGTAAAAAGTAAATATGTTAACGTCTTCTTTCCAATAGTTACTAATGTTTCTATAGTCTTTTATACGGGTTATGAAATACTGTGCCATCAAAAATAAATATAAAGGATTGTTATCATTTGTATATTCGTCAACATAATACTTCAGAAATATTTCTCTTTCTTCCTCTAGGTTACGTAGAAGGTAGGTGTAGCAAGTATTATCATAACTTGGATCACTTTTTATCAAAAAGCAGCATGCGCTGACGTAAACATCATCAAGCTCTTTTGGGACGCGGAAGCGACTTGTATTCATTAACGTCAGGAAGCCATGTACATTTTCCTTTTGCGCCCTATCAAGTTCCTTCAGATTCAAATTGGACTTCCAAATTTTATTTAAATATTCTTTCTTTATCTCACGAGAAAAGTGTTTTATTTTATAAGAATCACCAAAAGCTCGCTGTAAAATAGTTTCAATTTCAGTATACGACCTGCTTGTGACCCATATTTTATGATTTTTAGGATGGTTATTGATTACTTCTATACATTTTATTACCTCATTTATGTAATGCGGACTGATTTCATCGAAACCATCAAATAGGAATACCATCTTGCCAACATTAAAAAAGTGTAGAAACAACTTCAACTCGAACTCACTCAACTGATCGCCGGTACAATGTTTGAGATGCACAGAACCATTTTGTTCCTCCAACGAAATTGCCACAACATTTTGTTTGCCAAGTTTCATGCGTAATATAACTTGACACATAAACATTAAAGTCTCTACTAAGTCGATGGTTGTTTTATCTTCCTTCCATTTGCTAAGTTCTCTCGAGTATTCTAATAAGTTTACTCTTACAATCCATACTTCGGGGAGATCTTTTTTGGTTTTAAGCGATAAATGAGTAAGTAGAGTTGACTTCCCCATCCCGGGCTCTGCTGTTACAAGTACAACATCATCTTCTAAGTCGTAAAGAGTTTTTGGTAACAGTGTAGGTTCGTCGGTCTTTTGAACCATTCTGTCAACATAAAGTTCCATTTTTTCATCATAATCTGTTGAGACAATTAGTTTACCGAGTTTAATCGTGTCCTTACTGATTACTTTGTTTAGAATATCCCCTTTCACAAATGCTATTGATATATCATCGACTATCAAACCTAATGTTACTTCTACGCCTTGAAACATCACTCTAGTAGTCTCCAAGATACTCTTCTGTGACTCGTCACTCATGTCAATCAGACTATTTTCATCATGTACAGGACTATCTGCTCTTGGGAAATAATTCCGAAATGTTTCAACTGACACGGAACTTGTAATAATAATCGTTTTTTTTGTTAGAATAATTTTTGCGATATTTTCTAATGTTTTGATTTCGTTTCTGGAATTTTGTAATTTGTCGCAAACAAAAACAATTATTTTTTCTCCATTTGTATTCTTCAACTCTGTGCCTAATACGTTACGATCCTTCGTTGGTAGATTTACAATATATTCTAGATCTAACACAACGTGGTCTTTATTCGTATTCTTGAAATACTGGAGTAGTTTAACAACAGTGATTACGCTGCTCTCGGTAATGATGACAGTACTCGAGTGATCCTGCAAGTTCCAGGAACTCAGCACGTCTTTAGTAAATGTGTAATCAATCAAATGTTTTATTTTGCTCATACATATTATGTTTATTGAGCTCAACAATGGGTTTTTTATAATATGATTTACTGCATTCTCAAATATATCGCTGTCTTTTGTAAGATACGGTGCCCGGCCCGTCCTGGCTGCATCCACCATTTCTGTATTTCGTCGTGATATTTAAGAAACATTGCATCCGTTTTAGCTGTAAAGTAGTTCGAGTGATCAAGGTGGTACTCTTCTATTTTGTCTTTTAATATTTCCTCTACGCGGTTCTCATCAGCTTGTTTGCTATAGAATAGCAGTCTGCTCAAGAAATCTCTCGCTAGAGTCTCCTCATACTCACTGCAGTCGAATAAAAGTTTTGGGAACTTGTTTACACTGAAACAAAATCGAATTTCATGCAAATTGTCAATTTCGTCCGTTAACTTTTTATATAGCTTTTGAGCATGATCTCCAAGTAATGCCCAGTTATCTGTAATCTTCATCAGTTTGGTGTTATCGTCAAGCACAAATAAATTTCCGATGGCTCCAGCTATACCTCCATTGAGCTGCAAGAATCCACTGTCTAAAGAGTTATCTATAGTAACTATGTTACTTCCTTTAGACTTGGCCAGCAGGTCAATGATTTTTGAAGTTAAATATTTTATTCTACGCGCTTTCTTTGTATCACTGCCGCTTAACATCAAGTCTATGTTGCCAAACGCAGCCGGGACTTTAAGACCCTTTGATAATATTTCTCTTGCAGCCACATCCAAAGCTTCATTGACAGTCGATTGAGAAACGTCCACTTGATTCAATTGTGAATTGAAGTCTTCAGTATATGTGTTTACAAATTCTAGCTGGCCATTGTTATATGTTAGAACGGTACCTATCAGTTTGCTTAATTTTGTAACGTCAGTGGGCTCGGCTAAGAATTCAGACAGTAGATTCTTTACATTAGAGGTTTCTATCTTTCGTCTTTCAAGAACCTCTTTGAAAAGTGTATCTTTGAATAGTTTGAGGTATCGATCTTTGGTATCGAAGAAGTCTTGTCGAAAAGAAACGATTCGATGTCCATCTTGTTCGATTGCAGAAATGTCGACAACTTTTAGCGCCAGAACGACATGATAGGTTAGTATCAGTTCATCAGATAGCATCATTTGTACATTTCTTTCACCACTTATAAAAGTGGCTAGCTGTTTGGCTAGTGAGATAGTTTGGTCTTCCATAAACATTTCGCACAGGAACTTTATTATATCCGCATTATGTTTATAGGGTTGCTTGGCTGTGCCCTCGGTACCAATAAGCTCGTTCAGTTTTGAGGCAAAATCACTTTCAACCGGGTCATTGTCGAATGTATCTTTGCCGGACGTGTATATAACGAAGAAACTTTCTGTTTCATGAAATTTACCTTGAAATAGATCGTCTTTAAAATCCGATTCTAATCTCTCTCTAATTTTCAAATAGCTGCGAAAATATTTCATCATATTGATATTGAGAGTCTGTTCGCTGTCGTCTTTATGTTTGGCCTGTATGGACACAATTGCAGGTTTCGAAAATCCCTTCACTTTGACCTTGAAGCAAATATCATCGAATGCCCCTATCTCAGCGATATTGGAAGATAAATGAAACTCTTCGATACTGTCGTCAAGCTTCGCTCTGTAGAATATCAAGCTGAGCAGCTTGGTCTCGTAGAGCTGCCCGCGAATCCCCGACGTTCCTTCACTTTTTTTGTACGTTGCAGCACTCATATTGACTATAAACTACTTAACACTGTCTTCAAGGTTGGATATCAACACAGGGGCAGGCGGCACTCGCAGACACGGGAGCGCTCGGCAGCTTCAAACGTCTAAATGTCCAGCTGACGACCTGAACCTGCAAACAATCAGACATCTTCATTTAAAATGTGACTAGCAACCAAATTCTCCTCGATCTGCTGCTAACGAGTCTTATGTTATTTTGGTCATATCGACCGGAGACAACCAGACAAGCTGAAAAAACTGGTCGTAGAAGGAAAAATAGTCAGATCAGAGGCCTTAGTGCGAGTTTTTATTCACGCTCAATCGCGTTAACGTAAACTACAATTTGTATAGAAACTGGATAAGCGCCGTCTGGTGACGGCAAAGCAAAACCTCTTTTTTTGTATACATTTTGACATAAGAGATCGTTTACGATATCACGAGTGAGTACGTTAAAAAACTCGCACTAAGCACACTGATCAAGGCGATAACAGGACTCACGGTGACAACTGTCCTGAGAAGAGCCGAAGACAGAGTGGCCTGGAAGCAGCTCGTCACGTCATTGACTCCGTCAATGAAAACAACAAATAGGAAGAGAAAAAGCTAAAGAATTCTAACATTAAACTGTAGTGTAAGCATCGCTTCACATTTTCTGCAATACAGTCCACATCTCTCTCGCTAATCCACCACTCGATAACCGGACAAGTACATAGTACACCAGCATTTCACCAGTTACGTTTAAGTCGCAACAGGGGCCGAGCCTGTTGCCATCAACCGGCCACAAGACCTGACTCCGAGACATTCCAGACAGGAAAACCCAACACTTTGCGCGACTCTGGAATCGAACCCAAGACCAGCAGTAGCGCTTGCGAGCACTAGACCAACGAGGCACCGTCCTAGGACCGCTACTGAACGTTGTCCTCGTCCTGAAACGTGTTTTTTTCTGTTTTCATTCAAAGATATTCGTAACTGCGCAATGAACTTCATGCGGTGGTGCGGTGAGAAATAACATCCAGATTGTGTGGTGCCCACTGATAAATAAGCAGGTAGCATTATGATCTGGAGCTGCATGGCTACCGATAGTGTCGGCAGAATCTTCGTCTGCGAAGATCGTAATCCGTATGTATAATGCAAAGTACACATGCACCTAAATGTGTTAGAAACTGCGCTATCGGTACGCGTACTCACTTATTTGACCACACAAACTTGGATGGCGTCATATTGCAATAGGATAATACGTCCTGACAAGTGACACGAATCAGCGACTACAATGCGCTGGCCTAAAGACAAAAATATTAACATGATACATTATAATTAAACGGATGCGTCATAGGTTGCATATCGGGCAAGATATCTGTAAACGTCGAAGAAGTTATTTTTTATTTATTTTATATAACTAAAGTAAATATTCAAATTATGCACATCTATGGACATCATCATCATGACTGAGGGGATGCAGAGCCTGTAACTATTGCCGAAGGAAAATAATTTGAAGTTTTACTTTAGTTCTACTATAATTAAGTTTGGATGGATGTTTGTTTCTCAATAACACCAGTGAAGCTGAAGGAATCTGAATGAAATATGAAGCAGAGATAGATTATAGTCTGGAATAGCACATATATTACTCTTTAACCCAGTAGTATATTCCCGTGGGATAGTTCCCGATACACACGCGGGCGAAACCTCTGCCAAAAACTTTTCTTACTGGTTAAAGGATTCTTCTTACTGATGGTCTTAAAGGATTTTTCTTTCTGATGGTATATTTATTTATTACTAGCTGTTGCCCGCGGCTTCGCTCCCGTGGACCACACCACAGGACCTATTTTCGGGATAACAAAATAGCCTATGTCACTCAGGAATAATGTAGCTTTCTATTGGTAAAAGTTTTTTTCAAATCGGTCCAGTAGTTTCTGAGCCTACTCGGTACAAACAAACAAAATAATCTTTCCTCTTTATAATATAAATAATATATATATATAGTATAGAAAACTCCATGAAACATACAGGCACATAGGTGGCTTACTGCCTGAGGCATTTTCTACCCATCACCCGAGGGCAGTGGAGAGGTAACGGTGAGGGCTGGGGATAAGAGTGGTGTGGTTCACGCCGTACACCATATACTATTATAAATAGGGATAAATAGCTCAACAGGTCAGAGTTATTTGTTCTGATTTGCGTAACAAGACCAAGTAACAAGGGAAACCGTTATGTATTCTGGGAATAAGTTTTAAAATCAAAAACTTTACTAAAAACAGTTTATAGAAAATCCCAATAACTCTGCCCGTACCAGGGATCGAACCTATCATGCTCAGCAGTAGAGCTTGTGACCACTACACCTACGAGCCAGTCAGAAGAGGAAAATAAACAAAATATTATTCAAACAAAGGAGTAGCTTCTACACTTACTTGATGATTTCTTGCTTTCTGCGATCTCATATAACAACTGATTGTGAAGAGGTTCCACGCAGCTGTAGCATCGCCTTCCCACTGTAACATTATGGTACCATTTATTATAATATTCAGTGTGATTTTCCTCATTCTGTTACCACAGTTGAGCCATTATATAGTAAGGTTCATTAGAAGTGAAACATTACATAAGTTCCCAGTTATAATGCATGGGTTTGTTGTTTCTTGTTGGATTTTAATACTATTAACTAAAAAGAAGTATACACATAAATCACTGCAGTTTTAAAACTTATTTTTGGTGAAAATCTTACCAGCATGTGGGTGCACTTGGATCCTTCTTTTCAATAAAGCTACTTCATTCTTTTAACCTTTTAATTTCTCCAACATATACTTAAAAACACCACTGCATGAACATAACTAAAACCAGCTTATAAAAAACATCCTTCCAAAATAAAACAACTACTTCATAACATTTCAACTAAAAGAGTGAAGCTACATTTTTCACACACTGACAGGTCTCAACCTTTGAAATTAGTTCCTAACAAATCTTTCTCATAAAATCCCATAGACTAAAAACCAGCTGCCAGTAATTTAATAAACATCAAATTCTATAAAGCCAATTCCTCAACATTAAAAATCTCTAAATTTAAAACAAAAACAAAATTTCTAGAAATCTCCACAAAAATATAACTATCGGATAAATAACTTCCATTTTTTTGAAAAGAAGGAGGTTTAATGTTTATTAATGTATCTAGATCAACTTCTCCATCAATTGTGATTTTCAAGGCTATTATACTCTTAAAGTGGTCCCATGGAAATCGAGGGCACTCCTCAAATATTATAGGCATACCTACATAAAGAGATGGTATTTGTATCAACATGGCAAGCATTTGCACTAAGGAAGTATCATTTGGTAAAGTGGAACTGATGAAGAAGACCACAGGTGGCTACAGGAACTCGGAACTCTTTATTAATAAGAGTGTCACAGGAGAGCAGTGCTGGCCCAGCGGTAACTACCGCGACTTATAAGATACAGGTTGTTGTTTCGAACCCAGGCAGGTGCTTTACTATGTGTAAATTATTTCATCACCACTTCTCTCAAAACGGTAAAGGAAAACATCGTGAGGAAACCAGCATGTCTTAAAACCAGAAATTCGGACATTTGATTTTCACCAACCCTCACTGGGCCCGTGTGGTGGATTACGGCGCATTCTCTCTCACAGAGAGGAGGCATGAACGCACAACAGATCAAATGGGAGTCTAAGACCGGATAAGGGGCTCCATCTATCATAAGTATGTCACGGGCATAAGATATCTCAAATAGTTAACCGCCTATGAGGAGCAAATACTTATAAATATATATAATATAAATGGTAGGTAGGCGCTGGAACTCCGTAATAAAACAATACCTATATCCTAGAAGTTTTAGGGCTTATTGAAAGCGTTATGATATGTACTCTGGCTATAAATGAATTTCATGGTAATGAGGTACCAAAACTAAAAAGAGAAAAAACATAAGTACAGTTTCAACTCATCACGCCACGTCACCACTGCTCCACGTATTTTGGGATAGAGGTTACTTCAGGGTTACTTACGTTTTTAGAAGAAAGAAAATGTACACCTTCTTAGAGTTATTTATATAGCTGTTTCTTGTTTGATATTTTTCTAAATTGTTGCTCTGTGTGCGCTTGATGTTTAAATTCGGCAATAATTCAAATAAATACCATTACCTTCTTCGTTTTATTTATTCACATTGATTTACTTTACTCTCCACCCTGCCTGTTTATTTTATTTTCAATTATTTTACATACATTTGACAGTGACACTGACAGAGACAGCCCAAAACCAGTGTTGCCAGTGGCAGAAAACGTAGTGTGTAGTGGCAGATAGTCAAATGTTACATGAGACATCTCAAAAAGTTACATTTTCAAGAGAAAAGTTACATTACCTTATTTTATATGGGAAACGACAGCCTCGCTTGCAGGAGTAAGCATGATGGAAGATTAAGAAATACACAAAATCAGTTGCGACAACACGACGAATGAAAACTTTCCTAAATGCGTTCCATTTCATGTTTTATTTTTATTTGCTGGAAAATATTTCAATATATTTTACTAGGTCCTAAAAGTAACGTAAAAGTTACATTTTGAGTCGTGTTACATGGAGGTTACATGAGAAGGTCAAAAGTAATTTAAAGGTGAACGGCAGGCTTGTATGGGAATTTCGTTCGGAATTTCGCTAATAAAATTTCGTGTTTTGGGCTATTTTTTGTTTTAATTGGTAGATAATATGATAGATAATCCCTTTTTAAATTTCTTAGATTTTTAGAACTTGGGACGTAAAAGTTTTAACCAGATTTATTTTTTAAGGTTATGTACCTACTAGTGTACCAATGTAGATTGTTACATATAGGTAAATGTTGCGTATTGTTACATAATGTGTAGAGTAAATTGATAGTTGCTATCTTTGTAGTGTTTTACTTACCATTGAGTAGGTAGATCGTACATACTCAGGGCATTAGGAGATACCTATGTCCAGCAGCAGGCTGCAACAGTTTGATAATGATGAGTTTGATTATATTTTATATTATTTCTCTATTAATTATCATTTCAATATTTGTGTTATTTTACATAAGGCAACTCCTAAAAACATAACTGTGTTTAGTGTACGATTTTATTAAGTTTATTTATTAAAATCTTTTTATTGATATTATTAATTAATCAGAAGATCTAAAAATAGTAAACAACATGAAAATAAATGACTTAGTTGCCTTAATATGTGGTACAAATTCTAAAAACAAACAACAAAAAAAGTATGTGGTACAAAATCTGCCGTTACATTCTGGCAACGCTGCTCAAAACAAAAACAGAAAACTAATCATAGAATAGCAGGGAAATTTAGGGATGGCGATCTGAGATCGATTAATCGACGAATCGATTTTTAGGACCTATCATATCAGTTTTAAATCGATGCCCAGTACTGAATCGATATTTCACCCTAGAAAATTGAAATTCCATTTTCTTTTTTGATTTTGAACCAAAATACTATTTAAAATTAGTTGAATGTACTTCACAAACACATGTAAAGTAATTAAAAAATGCAGTTTTCTTAATAACTTTTTAATGTAACCAAACTAGGTGTGTTTTTTTAAACTTGATAAGTCATTTTATTTAGATAGAAAACAACTATAATTAAAATATTGAAAGATCGATTATTATTCAGGGCACCCCAGAAGTTTGGTGAAAACTATAATTATGAATGATAGTGATGCACTAGTGCGCTACCGATTCAATTTCATAATATAACAATCGACATAACAATGAAGAAATTTTAATCCATCGAACAGTTTGAAGTCAAATTAAATCTTATTTATTGCATCCTTAGTGCGCTAAAAGGTGGTATATATTAATATCAATAAAAAATATTTCATTTGCAACATCAATCAAGCAGGTAGGCCAGGTAGATAAACAACATCTAACGATCTATTGCTATTTTATTTTGGTTGAATTCTACAAGCAACGAAACAAGGACATACCACTAGGAACAACACAACTCCTCCTTTCTCCTCAAACAAAATGCTGCAACTGTTAAAAAATATGTATGTGACTCTAGAAAACTGGCGAGTGTCATCAATAGGACAAAAATGCAGATAATATCTTATTGGGATCATGGTGTTGCGTTTGACAATTTGTGCATTCGAGAATTAATTATTACGGTTACTGAGGATTCAAGTGATGGTTCCAGTTTATAAGGAAAAGGTTCCAACGATTCATCACATAAAAATGGTAAGTATTTTAGTTATTTAATTTGCTTAAATTCTCTATCTAAAATCCAATATTGCTTTTTTCAAAATATAAGCTTCACATCTTTACATGCGATATTTACTGTAAACGTATATTTGATTCATTGTAAATTTATCCGAATAACTGCGTGAATAAGCACATCGCTTCACTACTGTAAGCATCGATGAAGTATTTCATTTTATTGTTTAAGGCTGTCCGTTATTAATTATGAAACCTACGCATGCAGCTCGCAAATAATGTAAAATAACAGGCTTGACGGAAAGTACATAATATTTTAACCAATAAAACTAAATAATTTGTTTTTGCAACTTCAAAAATGGTAGGGTAATTTTAATTCGCGTCTGGTCACCCACAGCTGTCAAAAACTTGCTATACTATACTCGACTGACGAAATAAACCAAAACAATAAAACGTAGTTTTATTTTCTCTGTGCAAAACATGTAATAACTTCTCAAAATGTGTGACGAGCTGTGTAGATTATGTTTATCAAAAGAGAATTTAATACCTTTATTTACAAATTTAGAAGAAGTTGACAATTCTACCCGCGTTTTGTTTATAATAACGGGATTGAAAGTAAGTTTTAAAGTTCATTGACTTATGTTTTATTGTTCGTAGCATACTGTGCAAATGAATAACAATTAGGTATACCTACTTCGCTTGGTTCCGTAAGTCCGTACCCGAAGGGTCGGACGGACGAAAACGCAGCCTTGCTGTTGTCTGTCACACAGGTTTTAGGTACAGCCACGGACACCCAACGCGAAGAAAGAAAATTTGGTTTAAATAAATTACATTAGATGGCGTGTATTTACTAGAGACAAACATAAAACCCGTCCAAGTGCGAGTCGGACTCGCGCACAAAGGGTTCCGTACCATTATCGCAAAAAACGGCAAAAAAAACACGATTGTTGTATGGAAGCTCCATAATATTTATTTTAATTTGTTTTTAGTATTTGTTGTTATAGCGGCAACAGAAATACATCATCTGTGAAAATTTCAACTTTCTAGCTATCACTGTTCATGAGCATACAGCCTGGTGTTAGACCATAGATATATTAAACAAGGAGATATGGCGTGTAGACGAAAATGTATCGGAAACCTGTGTCTCCAGTTTGCCCCTACCACACGGCAACTACTACACATGCAGTTCAGTAAAGGCAATAGATACGCAGTCGCGCTCACACCCGCATTTCTTAAATCAGAACGTACTACACAGTCAATTATAAACTTTATCTCATCAACACAGCGTGTATTTACCATGCACCGTACAACTTACGCACACAAAAACATCGGTCGCTATCGTTGTGCTGTGCAAAAGCAATTTATTTTACATTTACGCTAGTGATTGACTAAATCGGAAAGTTATCGATTCTCCCATTTACTATATTATATTTTTTTTGTAGTTCTGTAAATAAATTACATTAAAAACAGCATGCCCAGAAAATATTATAATAAAAATAAACAATATGTACCTAAAAATATAAATTATTAAGTAAATTCAAACAATCAAAAATCTGGTTACGTTGGTTTAGGCTGTCATAGCGTATTGAAACGAGGTATTGTTGAACCCTGCTATGGTGTTTAGTCAATGACCTTTAAAGTGGAGGTATTTGTGCAGCACTTGACACTTTGGTATTACTGGGGTGGCATTTTTTGTCAAAATGTTAGTTACGTATTTCTCTACCACGCTATAAAATAATCAAAATAATTATTAAACATTATTTCACATCGATCTTCCAACCGGGTTAAAACGGTTGACAAATTGAAAAATATACTATAAAAGCAATATTTCATTCGTCAATCGACTTTGTTGTCGATAGCCTACGTTAGTGGATCTGCATAAGCACAGCACTAACTCGTCGCAAGAAGCAGCGGCCGTACTACGCGATGCATCCGCTTAGTAAAGTATCGTTTTGTGATTTTTACATTGCTTGTTCAGTCACTCAGCGACAAACTTAGATAGTGGTTAAGAAGCAATGTATTTAATGCAAATATATTACAGTCGCTGTGCTATTTGAAAACAAAAATAACATAGTAGAGGCAAGAAATATTTTACGATTTGTTGTTTTTCATGATTTTAAAGACAAATATAATAAAATACTTGTAATTACATATGGTAACCGATTCCATGATTTACAAAGTTTTGATTTAGGCTTCGGTTTTTACAAGAAACCACTGAACAACACGGCATTCTTATAACTTTTCACGATCACGGTCGAAAGCGCACTAGTTCGCGGTGACGGCCATTTGTCTATGACATGCTCAGTCAGTCCATGTCGCGCGGACACCGACACGCCCCCTTGCCACTTCTCCTGTATTTTATATTTCTATGTGTTAGACGGACAGACAGACAGACGGACCGCGGAGTCTTAGTAATAGGGTCCCATTTTTACCCTTTGAGTACGGAACCCTAAAATGTATGTTCTTGTTTAATTAACTCCTAAGCACAAAATTAAGGGATATTGGGTTCTTAATTCACATTTCAAAGATTATTTGAATGTATCATTTAAAATTGATTCCAATAGATGGCGCGGTTTTAAATTCACTAGCATCCACTCGATTTTATAAATTTGTTTTACACACATTTGCACACGTGCAAAAATACTATCTATCAAATCATTTAACTTTTTAAACTGCCTATTAATCTATGAACTTCAAAAGACATGGCTAAACAACTGCCCTTAGCATATATAGAAATTTTTCACTAGGTCGTAACATTCAAATATTCATTAATTAATTATTACTGTTGATGAGCAATGTGGACTGTAGTTATTTAGGATGGGTTGGAGATGGTAGAAACACTGTTAGATGTTATAATTGCTATTTAATACCAGAACAAACTATGTACAAAGCAATGGATCACTGACACTGACAACGTAAGTAAAAAACACAAGAAAATGGAACCACCATTCAAAATATAGTTCTTAAAAAGAAGGTGGAATCCCAGCCAGTCGCCAACATACCGGACCCCCAGTGGGACACTAACAACCGGTGGCTACTGGCTGGGAAGCAGCTTCCATTAAAATGAGCTTACGGGCCGGTCGGCGCAGTATGCCGCCCTTAGTGCGGACGTCTGCCACGCGGACCGCTCCGTCTGGCCCTGGGTAGACCGACACTATTCTTCCTAACGGCCATAAGCCACGTGGAAGGGTAGGGTCGGCGATCAGCACCACGTCTCCCTCACTGAAACTAAATGTGTTGGTGGAGGGTCCCCTTGCTCGGAGCGTAGGCAGGTACTCGCGAAGCCATCGTGCCCAAAACTGATCTGCCAGACGTAAGCTTCGACGCCAGTCACACCTTCTGTCTAAGTCTGCGTCTGTGAGCGTGCTGGTCCAAGGTACGACTGAAGAGGAACCCAGGATGAAATGGAAAGGAGTGATCGCTTCTGGTGAGTCGGTTGAAGATGGCACATACGTGAGAGGTCTCGAATTTATTATGGCTTCTGCCTCAAGGAGTAGTGTGGATAGTACGTCTTCTTTTAATACTTTTTCGGCGAGGCAGGCTCTCAGGGCTGTCTTCACGGTTCTTACCAATCTTTCCCATGCTCCGCCCATGAACGGAGATGCCGGTGGGATGAAACGCCATTCGATTTTGTGGTTTGTGGCGTATTCTTGCACTGCGTCGTCTTGTAATGAGCGTAGCTCTCGGGAGGCTCCAACAAAGTTGGTGCCATTATCTGTAAATATTGTTGAAGGCGATCCTCGGCGAGCAATAAAACGTCTTAGGCTCATAATGGCAGCATCGGATGAAAGTGAAGAGACAAGTCCTAAGTGGATGGCTCTCGTTACTAGGCATGTGTAAAGCGCGACGTAGCGTTTTTCGTGGCGTCGGAATATTGTGACCGTGATCGCACCGAAATAATCTAGGCCCACGTGGGTGAACGGCCTCTTGTGATGATCGAGTCGCTCTTTCGGAAGATTGCCAATTTGAGGTCGAGCAGGTTGGCCCTTCCACCTTCTGCATTGGAGACAGGCTTTGGCGACGCTACGGATGCTGTCTCTTGCTTTGAGTATCCAAAACTTCTGCCTGAGCTCATTAAGTACAAGTTCGGTAAAACAATGTGCGGCGTGAATATGTTCGTGAAGGATGAGGAGTCGTGTGATGTGATGGCGACCATCCAGAATTGCAGGTGATATAGCTCTCTCACTCACTCCTGGCGCATACTTTGTCCGTGAGTCCAGTCGCAGCAAGCCATCCTGGCCAAGAGTTGGCGCGAGTTTTGCTATTCGGCTGTTTTTCGGTATGGGCTGTGAAGATTCGACTGCTTTCAGCTCGTCGGGGAAACTGTCTCTCTGAGCTCGTTGGAGTATCATCTTCTCAGCTGTTATGATGTCCGCCGCGTGAACTTGTGAAGGAGATGTGGTGCTGTCGATGTATATATTTGAATTTTGATCTATTGACCGAGACAGTTTAAGCCGGCATAATCGCGCACCCTGGAGAACACGGGCGGTAGCGCGCAAAAGGCGCAGCCAAGAGCTAAAACGCGACGCGTCAGGTACTGGATTCGAGAACGGAACGTCGAGGAGCAACCCCACCAGCTCCGATTTCAACTCGAAGTCTGGTAGAGTCTCCTCGATGTCAGCAACTCGCTCGGTCGGCCAAGCGTATGGTTGCTGCAACAGAAACAGAGGACCCGTAAACCATCGATGAGACTCTGTGAGGTTTAATTTTTTAGGTTTTGTGGCATCGTCGGCGACGTTGAGAGAGGTAGGGATCCACCTCCAGTTGGTCGGGTTTGTGGTTTCTAAAATCTCTCCCAACCTGTGCGCCACGAATGGTCTAAACGCCCGAGCATCACTCCGAATCCACTTAAGGACGGTGGTTGAGTCTGTCCAAAAAGTGATCTCGGAGGGCTTTATTTGATGTGCTTGCAAAATTGTTTGCGCGAAACGAGAGGCTATAAGCGCAGCTTGTAGCTCAATGCGTGGAATTGAGACCGGCCTTAAGGGCGAAACGCGTGCTTTACTGCCGATTAGAGTTGTCGACACGGAGTCGTCATCGTATCTAAAACGCCAATAGGCAGCACATGCATAAGCTTGTTCGCCAGCATCGGCTAATACATGCAGTTGGGTATCCACTACATCTGTCTTAGTCATATACCAACGAGGTATTTTTATGTTGGACGCGACCTGCAATTGTAAAAACCAGTCTTCAGATTCATTAACGTACGTGTCTGGAAGCGGTGAGTCCCAGCCGACCCCTGCCCTCCATAGTTTCTGTATCAGAATGCGGCCCCAGATGATGACCGGCATTAATAAGCCGAGGGGGTCATAGACCTTCATGACGTTTGACAAAAGACTACGTTTGGTTAAGGTACCGGCCGGTAAATGCGACACTGCTCGGAAACCCAGCGAATCCTGACGTGGGTTCCACTTAACACCCAATACGCCAACCTCGCTACTAGGCGGTAAATAGACGTCTGAGGTTGAGTTGCTTCGAAGTTCCTTTGGGATAAGCGAAAGTGCCTCCGGGTCGTTTGACGTCCACGCGCGCATCTCGAAACCACAGGCTCTGTGAACCGTGACTACGTCGGCGGCCAGCTGCGCCGCGACGGCGACACTGGAATGGCTACCTAAATAGTCGTCCATATAGTGATCGTCAATTATTGCCTTACAGGCGGCGGGGTAATCGGCTTGGAGTGTTCTTGCATTTTTGTTTTTAATGTAGAGTGCAATGAACGGACTCGAAACTGCGCCAAAAATCATAGAGGACATACGATACTCTTTCAGTTCGCCTTCTATGCTACGCCAGAGGAAACGTTGGGCGTCTCTGTCTCTTGGAGCGATTTTTATTTGAGGGAACATTTCCTTTATGTCACCGTTTAGAGCAACGGCGCCTTCTCTAAAACGGAACAAGATATCTAGTAAAGAACAAAGTAAGTCTGGACCTTGTAGGAGCAGGCTGTTTAAACTTACACCCTTCGACGCCGCGGCGGCGTCGTGGACCGCTCTGAGCTTCTTCTTTTGTGGGTGTAGTACGCCGAAAATAGGCAGGTACCAACGAATACCGGCTTCTACGTCGGCGCATGAACCATTTGGCGGTTTCCGTTGGTGATAGGTGGTTGGTTCGCACTCCTCAGCGTAGCCTTTTGCGATGACGTCGTCTACGAATTTGTTAAAAGCTGTGGCGAACGATTCATCTTTTGCCATCTGGCGTTCGAGGGCCTTGAAGCGCGATAATGCCTGCGGGTAACTGTCAGGTATAGTCTTTGGCAGTTCTTTCTTCCAGGGTAGGCCAACTTCAAAATGTCCGTCATCAAGTTGGCGCGCCGATGATTCGATAATGTCTACGGCTCGTTTATCGTCATCGTTTGGTCGAGGGGCGCTTTTCGTTATGCCTAAGGCATCGATGTCATATTGACTTTTGATGAGAATGTCTAAATCGTCCGATACGTGGTTCACAAATTCGAGTGGCTTAGACGAAACGGAAAGCGCGCCGTGAAGTACCCAACCTAACAAAGTTCTCGAGGCGACAGGATCACTTTTTTTGCCACATCGCACTTCGCGACTTAAAGACAGGTGCCAATCTGGTGCACCAATGAGGACAGTAGGGGTGACGTCAGTGTATGAAAGTTCGTCGGATAAGTCTACCAAATGATCATAATCCGAGAAAATAATTTTGCCTGGGTATTGCGCGCGCAACCCCAAAGGTTTGATTGCCCGCGCGTGTTTTACTAAATAACGATCAGACAAATTTCGACCTCGAATATAAAAGTCTACGTAACTTATGACAACTTCTTTCGTCATACCACTGACGCCTTCAATGCGTAGCCGCTCCTGACAGGTGGGTTTCGCGCCGATGCGCGCAGCAACCTCGCCGTCAATGAGCGTCGCAGTACTGCCCTCGTCGAGTAACGCTGTCGTGTGGAACTCGCCGTCAGGACCCTCGAGCACGATCGGGACTACCTTCAGCAGCCCGCGAGGGCGATCGGTTGACCGCGAAGTCCCTGTGACATCAATTAAGGTATCAGAATATGTATTTCCAATTTTGACAGATGGTTCAAATTCGTTGGTTGGATTGTCCACGTTGACAAGAGTGGTCGGTTCAGCAAACAAAGTTTGAGTATTGTTGCATTGGCTGCTGGATGCTACGCTAGGTTTGGAGTTCGCTGTCATTGTGCCGTGAAGGAGCGCGTTGTGACGTCTCGGACATCCGTCTACTCCACAACGTTTGGCGCGACAAAAATTCCAAGTGTGTGGGCTGGACTTCAAACACCGGTAGCATATTTTTGTCTCACGGACCCAACGCCATCTGTCGTCTATTGAGAGCGCTAAAAAAACTTTACAGGTTTTTATGTTGTGAGGTCCTTGTTTACAATAGGTACAACGCTCGGGCACTTTGTTGTTAGATACGGTGGCATGAATTGTTTCCTTCTTCAATTGGAATCTAGTAGGATGCGTAGTGTTCTGTGCCTTAACCGTATTGTCGGCAACAAAGTTATATTTTAACTGTTTATCAGCCTCTACTAAAAGAAAGCGTGACAAAATATCCAATTTTGTTAAGTTTGGTTGATTGGGTGCATTAACGGAAGCAAAGTCTGTAAAACGAGCGCGCGTGTGCTCGCTCAACTTCATCAATATGCACCGAAAGAGCTCTGGTGACCATAAGAACTCGCTCTGATTAAGTAGCTTAAGCGTTGTCACGAAGTTGCGTAATTTATTTGCTAAACGATTTAATTCTTCGGGAGAACTTAGCTTAGGACTGTTGCGCAGCTCGGCGACCTCGCAAGCGACTAGAAGTTCCGGGCGCGCGTACGTCTGCTCTAGGGCGCTCATGATGTCATCCGGTTCCCCAGAAGTCCACAGGAGAGACGCCACGGACTGGTACGCCGGACCGCGCACAGCGTTGTTTAAACGATCTAAATTATCTGACGGAGAAAAATTAGATTTAGTTCGTTCGTAACTACTTTTGAACGCCATCCACTGACTAACTTCGCCCGAGAATGTAATGAGTTCGGGTCTCTTTGGTTTGCTGGAAAGGGCGTTTATAGCTTGGGTAAGCTGAGTTACGGGGTCTGAGATAAGACGTTCAGACGTATTTAATTTTTGTGATGCATCGTTGTGGTAGTTGTTACAGGCGGCGCGTGTATCTGGCGACGGGGCTGCATGGTTGACATTCGGTACGTAGAACGATACCGTGTTGGTAGGGGCGGCCGGCTGCGAATACTGTCCTTGGGGGTTGCCCAAGGTGACAGTCGGTGCCTCACCAGGCATATTCGCGTTACTTACCGTGGTCATGTTCTGCTCGAGAACCCACGTCGCGGTGCGTTTTGCGGAATGACAATTAGACAAACGTGAACAATGGGATTTAGATGACTTATCTGATGTTTCCAGAGCGGCTAGTCTGGCTTGTAATTCCGTCTCTTCCGCCTCAGCCTCGAGGCGAGCAAGCTCGCGGTCACGTTCCACCTGCTGTCGCGCAAGCTCGTGGTCACGTTCCGCCTGCTGTCGCGCAAGCTCGCGCTCACGCTCCACTTGTTGACGTTCGCGCTCCACACGGCGCCGCATTGCGTCAGCTTCGATGGCCAGTTTGTGAGCGCGAACGGTCGCCGAAGACCTCGAGGAGTGAGTGCGTTCACTGTACGAATGTGTACTATGAACACTATGTGCGCTGCGTGAAGGTGCTTTTGCTTTTGCGTCTAAATCCGAATTAGGTCGAACGCTTGGGCGATTTGCGAGGCTAGGTTGTGCCTGGTCGCAAGGTTCAGTGCCCGCGGGCTGTGTGGTCGAGCTAATTGCTGTGGCCAAAGCCGGCCGGTCGCCGCCCCGTGAACGTTCGCGACGTTCGGGCTGCGTCCGATTGACTTCCGTGGCCGTAGTGTCCGTGTTTGCCTTGCTTTGACTACGTGTTTCCACCATGGTTAATGAATAAGAATGACGAAATGAATGTTTACTAATCGAAATGAAAAAAACTTACGTCAAAATGAAAATGTTGAAAAATGGTTTATTTTTACGGCGAGAATGGACCAAAATGTTGATGAGCAATGTGGACTGTAGTTATTTAGGATGGGTTGGAGATGGTAGAAACACTGTTAGATGTTATAATTGCTATTTAATACCAGAACAAACTATGTACAAAGCAATGGATCACTGACACTGACAACGTAAGTAAAAAAACACAAGAAAATGGAACCACCATTCAAAATATAGTTCTTAAAAAGAAGGTGGAATCCCAGCCAGTCGCCAACAATTACAGTTTTATTATTCTTCTAAAATTTCGTGAATTAATGAAAATTGTTGTCAATAAACCTACTTTTAAAGACATTTGCGTAAATCGAAACGAACAGTATTCATTATTATTAATTTTTGTACCTTTCGCTATACATCTCAAAATAGGTTATATATATATTGTTTGCGTGTTCAATTTGTGTTCCTAGGCTTCTTGTGTGTCTGTGATCAACACGGGTAAATCAGGCGACTTTGATGGTTATACTGGGATTTATTACTTAACAATAAAGCGTTTACAATATTTTAGTTGTATATTTAAATGAGAATGAGAGACGTTGAGCGTCCGTGCAGTGGTTTATATAGGTGTGCTTCAGCGCCATCTGTTGTGGTTTCTTGACATCACGTGACTTGATCGATGCGGTGCTCGGCGATAGTATTGCCCTTGCTCTTTGGTTGGAGCTTCTCACGCGCTCCGATAGATGGCTCTTAACATTCCGGCGGGCCTTGAGAGAATCCCTCTCAACATCTCAGCTCACGTCGTGTCACGCGCCGAGCATCGAACCTGGCACCTCAGCGACTGGAAGTGGGCAAATCTTTGAGAATGCCCTGTGTATGACGCCCGTGGCCGTCCGAATGACAGCAACCCTTGGTACGCCGTCACTGCCTGAAATCAGAGATATTATGCGTCCTAACCGCCATTTCAGCGGCGGGAGGTTATCGTCCTTTATGACAACCAATGTTCCAGTTTGCAAGTCTTCAGTTTTCTGTTGCCATTTAGTACGTTTCTGAAGCTCTGATATGTACTCTGTAGACCATCTCCTCCAAAATGTCTGCCTCAACTGTTCAACTCGCTGGTAACGATTGAGTGTGTGCGTGGTTGCAGCGGTAACATCACTCTCTGCAGGTGCAGTCAGCGGCCGGCCAATCGTGAAGTGGGCAGGAGTGAGTGGAGAGTAGTCGTTGGGGTCTGAGGATAAAGGACACATAGGGCGGGAATTCAGGACAGCTTCAATTTGTACCAAAACCGTGCTGAATTCCTCATAAGTCATGTTAACATTTCCTACCACACGTGTCATATGGTGCTTACAGGACTTGATCCCAGCTTCCCATAAACCGCCAAAATGAGGCGCGTAAGGGGGAATGAATTTAAATTTAATGTGATTATCTGAAGCGTAATCAATGATAGACTGAGAATTATTCATTAAAAAATCTGAAAATTCACGAGCTGTTCCTACAAAGTTACGTCCATTATCGGAAAATATTTGATAAGGTTTCCCTCTCCGGGAAATAAATCGTTTCAGTGCTAAAATATAACTCTGTGAAGACAAACTAGTAACTAGTTCCAAGTGTATCGCTCGAGTTGAAAAACATATAAATAGACATAAATAACATTTTTCTAGTCTGGAACCCCTACCCTTCTTATTTAAAATAAATAAAGGTCCAGCATAGTCTACTCCACAGTTTATGAAAGGAAAATTTGCAGTTACTCGTTCAGTAGGTAAGTTACCCATGATTGGTTGTACTATTTTACCTTTCAAACGACAACATATGACACACTGGTTAACGACCTTTTTTGCTAAGTTTCTACCGCCTAGTGGCCACCAATTATCTCTGATATGCGATAAAATTAATTGAGGCCCAGCGTGTAATAATTTTAAATGTTGACTTTGAAATAATAAATAGGTAAAGATATGTTTACTACACAATAAAATGGGGTGCTTTTTGTCATATGAAAATTCAGAATTAACTAATCTACCCCCGACTCTAATGATTTTATCAGCATCTAAAAATATATTTAAACTGGAAATATTACGTTTTGATTTATTTATATTAAGATTATTATGAAGCGCATTGTATTCTTCAGGAAACGATACTATTTGTGCCTGTCTAACTATAAACAATAAGGATTTATCAAGTTCTTCTACTGATAACGGCCCGTGTAACCGCTCATCAATAGATTTTGTTCGTGTATTATGTATAAAACGCATTACATAAGCACAAGTTCTTTGTAATCGATTTAGTTTGGAAAATCGGCTGAAATTAATGATAGGTAGATTGGAATCGCTACTACACAACAAGTTTGTAGTGGGAAGTTTTAACTCGGGCAAATCATTTAAGTTTTGTAAAATATTATTTTGATTTTGTGACCATTTTATGCTATTTTCAAATAAAAAGGTGGGTCCGTTCCACCATAAAGTTGATGAACTTAATTCATTTAAAAGTACTCCACGGGAAACTAGGTCAGCTGGATTATTTGACGAGTTTACATGCAGCCAAATTGTGTTGCTTGTCAACTCATTTAATTCAACAACGCGATTCTGAACAAAAGTCTTTAACTGATGTGGTGACATTTGCAACCATCTGAGAACTATAGTAGAATCTGTCCAAAAAACAACATTGTCAAAGTTCAATCGAAGTGATTTAATTATTTTATCATACAACCTAGCTCCCAATAGTGCACCGCATAACTCGAGCCGTGGAATGCTAACCGGTTTCACTGGCGCGACGCGGCTCTTCGAACATAATAATCTCACCGTTATGACGTCATCATTACTATTGCACGTCCGAACATAAGCGCACGCACCGTATGCAGCCTCGCTCGCATCCGTAAATATGTGTAATTCGATCCTAGAATAGTCACACGTTCCTACAACATGACGCGGTACGCGAATATTATGTAAATAAGTTAATGCTTCAATAAACTTTTCCCAGTTCTTTAAAATATGAATAGGTACTTCATCGTCCCAATCAAGTTTACATAACCATAACTTTTGTAATATTATTTTGCCAATAATTATAAACGGGCTTAACAAACCGAGAGGGTCATAGATCTGTGAAACAATTGAAAGAATTTGTCGTTTACTAACATTATTACATTCAAAATTGACCTTTGATGTGAAGTGAAATTCGTCTCTTTTGTTAAACCAACCTAAACCAAGAGTATTACTGGAATAACTTTCATCTAAAGATAAATTTTTAGAATTATCAAAAGTTATGTTATTATTTAAAATATTTTCAGGCGAATTAAATGTCCATTTCCTTAAGGGAAAACAACTAGATAAACAAGTTTCAGATACGCCTTTACATATGTGTGATAACCTTTCAATAGAATCTGAACCAGTTATAAGGTCATCTACGTAAAAATCATTTAATATTGTACGTGAAATGTCTTCGTCCGTACAGTCAAAGCCTAGTTGTTTAATGCAACGATTGCTCAAGTACGGTGCAGACGCCGTACCGTATGTAACAGTATTAAGCCGGTACACACTGATAGGCTGTGATGGACTTTCTCGCCATAATATTAACTGTAAATCTCTTTGATTTTCATGAATTAATATTTGCCTGAACATTTTCTCAATATCCGCGCAAGCGACAAATTTATATTGACGAAAACGCAAAATTATAGAAAATAATTCGTTTTGCAATGCAGGCCCTGGCATTTGGACATCATTTAACGATTTGCCAGTTGATGTTTTTTGGCTTGCATTGAAAACTACTCTTAGTTTTGTAGTAGTACTTTGTTCTCGCAAGACACCGTGATGCGGTAGAAAATAATGAGGTGAAGTGTAGTTTTCAATACGTGTCATGTGCCCTAGGTCTAAGTACTCTTGCATAAAATCACAATACATTTTTTTATACTCTTGAGACCGTTCTAACCTGCGTTCCAATGACAAAACCCTATTTTTTGCAATATCGTAACTATCACCTAATTCATCAAGTGTATTTCGTACTGGAATGCGAACTGAAAAACGACCATCAACTGCACGTTTTGTAGTTTCAGTAAACAGTTGTTCACAATGGCGTTCTTCCTCTGTAAGATATTGTTTAGGTCTATAATTTTCTTCTAATTCCCAAAATTTACCTAACTGCTCATCTAATTGTATAGATTGCAAATGATGACATTGTAATTTGTTATTTATTGATTTTGTATTATAAACAATGCCTGAAATAATCCAACCTAGCGTGGTGTTTTGTAGGTAAGGACCTGCCGGTAAACGCATTTTACCTTCTATCAACAGTTCCCAAAACACGTCAGCTCCGATTAATAAATCAATTTGTGACGGTATATAAAATAACGAATCGGCTAACTGAATATTATTTGGAATGTCTAAAGAGTTATAATGTAATGGAACTGATGGTAAAGTTGAAGTTATATGTTTCAAAACGATACATTTAAAGCGAGTATTGTAATCACCGTTTAATGATCTGAGCTTAATTTCGCACGACTCTGTTGACTGAGTGTGTGAATGCCCTATTCCTGTGATATGATATGTGGACTGTATCGAATCGACTTTTAATTTTTTACGTATTTTTTCTGTAATTAAACAATGTTGACTGTCGCTATCTAACAAAGCGCGAGCCTTATGATATACATTGTCACTACCTGCTATCTCCACTAAAGCTGTGGATAATAAAACAGTTTCTGACGCCTGCGTATACAAACTATTTATTGTTCGCATTCTCGTTACGTGTCGGTTCGGCTGTATGTAACACTGCCGACGAGTGCGGTACGGGATTCGAATCCGGTTGGCACTCCACGACTGATACTAATGCGTTTTCTACTTTATCATTATTGTTACTGTGCAATAAACTGTTGTGTTTTCTACTGCACTGTTTACACGGACCAAAATAACAATCTAAAGCGAAATGTCCAGCTCGTAAACAATTAACACATAACCTTTTATTATTAACGAATTCTAATCTCTCTTTAACGTTTAAATCCAAAAACTTAGTACAAGAATAAAGCGAATGATTTCCGCTGCATAGTGAGCATGTGCGGGTACTTTTGGAATTCACATTGTTTTTTGTTGAAGCGAAAATATGTGATTTTTGTTGCGATTGTTGTTGAGGTTTTTTACTGTTATCAAAAGGGACTTTACTATTAGAAAATGATGAAGAATTATGCGCTTTAATCATTTCTAAAGTATCAGCCTTATTTTTCAAGAATGTAATGAGATCGTCTAACTTAGTGGGTTTATGATGCTGCGTAAATAAATTATTTTTATGTTCCTCCCATTCTTTCTCAACTACTGCGTCTAATTTGGAGGTAATGATGTAAATAATAAGTGTATCCCAATATTCTATAGGTTCCCCGAGTGTCTTTAAGGCACGTAAATTCTTTGAAACTATATCAATTAATTTCCTTAAATGAAATGAAGTCTCTTTATTTACATTTTGAATAGTAAATAAAGACTTCACATGATTATGTACTAGCAACTTGACGTTATTATACCTCTCATTGAGCAAATCCCAAGCTATTGTGTAGTTTTCTGAAGTGCATTCTATTGATTTAATAACTTGAGCTGCCTGACCAGTTAGAGATGTACGCAAATAATGGAATTTACGAATGTCATCAAGCTGGTTGGAGTTGTGAATCATAGAAAGGTAGGTATCCCTGAACTCTAACCAATTTTCAAACGACCCGTCAAAGGAGGGTAGTGAAATAGTAGGAAGCTTAATATTTATCGAAGCTTCACATTTAGAACTAGCACTAGTTGAATCAGAAAGGCTAAAACGTTTTATTAAACCTTCTGCTTCTGCCATGGTTTCGTAATAAATATTTTCAAATGATTCACGATGTTCTAACTGAATTGTAGTTTCACTATCTGACACCATGAGCATTTCGATGGAGCTTTGAATGCTATTAAATTCACTATATAATGATTTGGCTAATTCACTACGCAATTTTAATTCGGTTATTTGTTTATCGCTAGGACGAGAGTGGCTATGAAAAGAATTTACAAATTTTACGAACAACGTCAGTCTACCCTTGATTGAACTGCGTTTTTTATTTAATTCTCTAATTGCAGTACTATCATCAGAATCTACGCACAAATTAGGAGATTTACTACGAACGGTTACGTTTTCAACACTCATTTTGACGATTTATAAAAGTGGGTACTCACCAAATTCCTGCAAACTACGTACGTGACTCGTGAGGAAGCACAACACGGTACCTAGAGGAACAAGCACAGTTTTAGTATCATGAGATGCCTATGCTGTGGTGTAGCAACAAATGACAGATCTTCAAATGACAGCCGGCACCAACGGCTTGTACTTCTGTATTTGTATATGTTTGTTTTGTGTACAATAAAGAATATATATGTCGAGATGGTACACGATGAAACCACGGAATGACTTCTGCTAGCGTTGCTTAACCTTGAAGATCGACCTGTGCGGCTGTTGTTATTAAGCCACGAGCTCCTCTAAACGCCTTAATAAAGTATCATAGCAAAATCATATTCTTTTTATACCTATTGTATAAAAAGAATATGATTTTGATCTCAAGTTTGTATACCTATTGTGACGATATAAAAAGATCTTGTAACATTTTTCATACGAAATACTAATATTTAGCTAATCAGCATTACATATTACTAGTTAAAATGTTTATACATTGCTAGGGCAGTCGTCCATTCTTTATTTAGCCATGTCCTATGGTGATAATGTTTATTATTACGTATATTTTACAAAAAATACCAATATATTGTTAAACCAGATATTTTCTATGAAATTCCTTAATTTTTCCTATCTAAACCGCAAAAACAAGTTGGCAAAAACATTTTAGTTAATAACCGAAGAGTGCTGGCTCCGGCACTTTTCAACATTTGACTAAATGACACCTGCCGCATCGTAACTACCCTCTGGCGGGTATAGCTCCACCAGAAGTTCGTCGCGAAGTAGCCAGCCGCATCGAGAAGGACAAACAGGAACGGGACAGTCGGCATCCCCTATATGAGCATCAACTCCAACCTGCGCGCCTGAAGAGTCGTAAGAGCTTCTTGAGACTTACGACCTCCTCGAAAGCCAGCGCAACTGACGAGAGATGTGAATTATGGAAACATATACACCCTACTCCTCCACACTTCATCACTCCGGCAGAGAATCTGCCCCCTGGAAGCGAACAACAGTGGCCAATCTGGAAATCCCTAAACCGATTGCGGACCCAGGTTGGCCGCTGCAAAAGCAACCTGGCCAAATGGAATATCATAGACCCATCCAAAACACAGTGCCAATGTGGGGCCCCTTCGCAAGATATGGGCCACCTCCTTGTCTGCCCTTCGTGCCCGACCACCTGCACCTTACGGGATTTGAACGTGGCAAATGATAGAGCTGTCCGAGTGGCTGCATACTGGTCGGACAAAATCTGAATGGTTGTATAGTTTGAGTTGATCGACACGAAAGAAGAAGACCGAAGATTGAGATAAATAATTGTTCATGATTGGTGAGACCTATGTCCAGCAGTACCTAGTCTGGCGCAGACTGATGATGATGATCAAGCCAATATTAGTAAACCCTTGATAACAAACTTCCGACGATTCGACGGGTACCGAAATTAATATCGCTGTTTCTTTTTCGGTGCCCAGGATTAGTTTTGTTGCATCTATTGTTTCTTTACAGACGTACGCGTGACGTAAGTAGGTACCTCGGATCTTGAGATAGAATCGCCTAACCCATCGTTACGACGAATGGTTAGCTTTAACGTTGTTTTTTTATGATGTTGGTGTTAGATCAAATAAAGAGTGCTGTTTGAATAGTTGGGGTACCTATTTTTAGAAGCGCACCAATTATAAAGCGCACTACATGAAGTGCACCTGAAATAAGATAAATATTGTAATGAGCTGAGACTCAGGGATAAATTATTCGGGGTATTCCTCGAAGCGCACCAAAATTATTCCTCGAAGCGCACCAAAAGTATTCCTCGAAACGCACAAACGATGAAACATAGAGAAGAGCATGAAGGATTCGTAATAAATGATATCGATAGACGTTTTAAAATTCAATTGTCCTAATTGTTTTCATATTAAAACTACCAACAAAGCAGATATGAACTGGAAGCACCTAGGCTTAAGCGAATGACTATACATAGCTCAAAAAGTAAGAGTAGTGGTGGCCCAGTGGTAACGGCCGAGACTTACAAGTTGTAGGTCGTGAGTTCGAACCCAGGCAGCGCTTTACTTTGTTTAAATTATTTCATCACCACTGCTCTTAAAACGGTGAAGGAAAACATCGTGAGTAAACCGGCATGTCTTAGTACCAAAAAATCGAAAATATGTGACATCCACTAACATACACTGGGCCCGCGTGGTGGATTACGGCCTGTTACACAGAGAGGAGGCCGGCACGAACAACGGACCAAATGCGAGTCTAAGTGCAGAAAAGGGGTCCATCTATCGTATCCTATCCTAGCTCAAAAAGTTGAAAGTCATCGTGTGTTATGTCAGTGCAAAGATTGATGAATTTTAGGACTTTTATCGATATAGTGAATAATAAAGAATACATTCCTGTTTGTGTTAAATCGTTGGTGCATAACTTAGTGAGATCGATAAGTATAATCGATAATTTCTGTCACCCTGGTACTTTTCAATACAACATTGATTAAATTTCAAAACCTGTATTTTTACCATTAATGAGCTAAGTAGTAATTCGCTTAAGCACCTAGTTTCAGTTAATTTCTGCTTTCCTGGTAGTTTTAATAAATATACAATTGGGACAGTTCAATTTTAAAATGTCTATCGATATCATTTATTACGAATCATTTGTGCTCTTCTCTATGTGTCGTCGTTGGTGAGTTTCGAGGAATAATTTTGGTGCGCTTCGAGGCATACCCCGAATAATTTATCCCTGAGCCCCCGCTCGTTACAATATTTATTTTATGTGTCCAAAAAGTGAACCTTAAATACCAAAAGGTCGACAATATGGTAATATTCCCATTTTTTTCAAATATGTCTTTACTCTAAGTTTCGAATCGTTTGCGTAGCTTGGTCCCTTTAGGGTTTATAGAGCTACGGTTGAGCTTAAATTGTTGCAAAATTTAATTAACTTTAAAAAGGTACTGAATTTTGTCCGTCCAAAAGCGTATAATAATAATAATAATAACTATTACTATTACTATTTTTGTATTTTTAAATGTTTTTTTATTTTATTTTTTATAGAATGATATTTAAAAATGTAAAAATATGTAAATATAATAAATAAATGGAATAATAATAAAAGTGGAAGTGAAGTGCAATGAGGAATTGAGGAATGCTTTGGAGTGTGCTATTCGGGAGTATCGCTACATGCCACCGGAAGTTAGGCCACGATTACCTCGTTTGCCCATGCATAACAAAAATAGGGCGCTGGTGGCTGTTCTGGATTCGCAGTTGTCAAAATATTTTGATGACTGCGAAGACCTCACTGATACACATTCGATCATGTACTGCGCGGCTGTAGCGGCATGTCGTGTAGCCCACGTCAAATTTGCAGATGACAGAGCTACACGACCGAAACCAGCCGTACCGGCTTGGCAGTGCAGGATCGAACGTCGTATTGGTGGGGCCAGAGCACTCATCGGCAAACTAATTTGTTTTAGGGAGGGCAATAATCGCCCAAGAGTGATGCGCTTTGTGAGACGGGCGTTTTTGGGGACTGATGTCTGCCCCCGAGACTATATATCCCGTGTCACAGAGCGCATCGACTTCCTGAAGCAAAAAGTGTTTGCATGGGCAAATCGTATTCGTAGGTACAGGCGGAGAGTGGAGCGATACACCCAGAATCGTACATTCCAAAGTAATGAAAGTTGGGTTTATCGTGCTTGGGAGCGACCCGTCCAAGGTGTGACCGATACGCACCTGCCGGATGATGACGCTATGTGTTCATTCTGGCGCAGCATCTGGTCGGTGCCTGTCAGTCACACCGAAGGTGAATGGACTCGGGAGGTCGAACGAGCGTGCGATCCAATACAAGAAATGGGGGCTATTACGATCAGCCCCCAAGATGTAGCCCGTGCAGTCCGTCCGTTGCCGAACTGGAAATCTCCAGGGCCGGACGGGCTGCATAACTTCTGGATCAAGTGGCTACAAAGATCGCACGCTCGTTTGGCATCTCAGTACCAGGCAGCCTTAGAGTCTGGTTCGCTACCCAAGTTCCTTACAACAGGAATAACCCACCTGCTCCACAAGTCTGGTAACACCGCGGAACCCAAAAATTATAGACCTATTACATGTTTACCAACGGTCTATAAGGTTCTTACATCCATTTTGAGAGTTAAAATTAATAAACACGTCGACGATAACTCGATCATGTCGGTCTCTCAGAATGGATGTAGGAACGGGTCCCGCGGTACTAAGGAGCTACTCCTCATTGATATGGCCATTAGCCAACAGGTTCGTCGTTCACGAAAGGATCTGTCGACATGTTGGATAGATTATAAGAAGGCCTATGACTCGGTGCCTCATACTTGGCTCATGAGGGTGCTGGAATTGTATAAAATAGATACAACTCTACGCACCTTCCTGATGTCGTGTATGGGGCAATGGAGCACAGTCCTTCGTTATCCAGGATGTCGAAATATCCAGAAGAATAGCGAACCTGTAAGGATCGAGCGAGGTATATTCCAGGGCGATAGTTTGAGTCCACTTTGGTTTTGCCTAGCCCTGAATCCTCTAAGCATGCTGCTGGAGAATTCAGGGCTAGGCTATCGGTTGAAGAGAGGTGGTCAGGTTATATCTCACCTCCTTTACATGGATGACCTGAAGCTCTTTTCCCCCAGCAATCTTCAGCTGATGGAGCTACTGAAGGTAACTGAAACTTTTAGTAACGCCATCAGGATGGAGTTTGGTGTGGACAAATGTGCAGTCATGCATGTAAAGCGAGGGGAGATTGTGGAATCCGTAGGAATTCAACTCGCGGATTCCATAAACCTGAGATCCCTTTCTCCAAACGAAACCTATAAGTATTTGGGTATGTCGGAAGCGTTAGGTATCAGCACTACTGACATGAAGCAATCGTTGAGGGAACGCTTCTTTGGCCGCCTGAAGAAGGTATTCAATAGCCTTCTTTCGGGCGGAAACAAGGTGCGCGCCTTCAACGGTTGGGTCATGCCGGTATTGATGTACTTTTTCGGCATACTCAAATGGACTCAAACGGAACTCGACGCCCTGGATAGGCGGGTCCGTACACTGCTGACTGCATATCGAATGCATCACCCACGATCGTCGGTCATGAGATTGTATATCCCGCGGAAGTGTGGAGGCCGAGGCTTTTTAAATGCTAAAAACCTCCACAACCGCGAGATATGCAATCTCAGGGACTATTTTCTACACACCGACGTGGGTATGCATCGAGATGTAGTAGCAGTGGACAAGGGACTCACCCCGCTCTCCTTGGTGAATGAGAACTGGCGCAAGCCTGTAGTGTTCGACACTAACGACCGCAGGGAAGTATGGCAGAGTAAGGAGCTTCACGGACGCTTTTTCCGGGCCCTACATGGGTCCGATGTAGACCAAGCAGCGTCCGTAGCCTGGCTGCGTTTCGGTGAACTGTTTGGGGAAAACGAAGGTTTTGTCTGTGCAATTATGGACGAAGTTATCATGACGAATAACTACCGGAGATTTATTGTGAAGGATGGCACGGTTGACATCTGTCGGGCATGTCACCGCCCGGGTGAATCGATCCGTTACATTATCTCTGGATGTTCTCGTCTAGCTAACGAAGAGTACTTGCATAGGCACAACCTTGTAGCCAGGATCATCCACCAGCAACTTGCTCTGAAATACACTCTTGTGGCATCGGAAGTACCGTACTACAGGTATGTGCCCGACCCAGTTCTCGAAAATGGCAATATCACATTATACTGGGATCGATCCATCATCACTGACAGGACTATTATCGCTAATAAGCCTGATATAGTGGTGGTGGATCGAATCGTGAGGCGTGCAATGATTGTTGACATAACTGTTCCGCATGACGGGAACCTCGTGAAAGCCGAGAAAGATAAGCAAATCAAATATCTTGACTTGGCTCGCGAGGTTGTCGACATGTGGAATGTGGACACAGCGATCATTGTACCGATAGTCGTGTCAGCCAATGGCTTAATAGCCACGAGCCTCGACCAACACCTTAGGAGGCTCTCGTTAGGCGGCTGGATCAAGGGCCTGATCCAGAAAGCAGTATTGCTGGACACGGCTCGCATTGTTAGGAGGTTCCTCTCTCTGGAGCCCTGACCGCCGGTAGCTTGGACCCTGTTCCCGATACCGGTGGGCCTCTATTTTTTATATTTTTAAATGTTTTTGTTTTTTAATTTATTTTATAAAAATATTTAAAAATGTAATTAATAAGTAATCTAATGAATAAAGAAATAATAATAATAAAGCCTTTTATTTACTGATAAACTTAAACTATAATTACAATATAATATACTGAACATAACAAATTATTGCACTTCGGCGTCTTCGTCCATCAGCGCGTCCCTTGACGCATAGGCCTCCCCCAGGCTCCTCCACTGTTCACAGTCTCGTGTAGCTCTGGCCCACAGGGCTCCAGCTATCTCCACTATGTCATCGTCCCAGCGTTTGCGTTGTCTACCTCTGCTTCTTTTTGATCCGTTTCTGATTTGCCATTCCGTTAAGGCCTTAGACCATTTGGAGCCTTTATCACGGAGCATATGACCAGCCCAACTCCATTTCAGTCTTTTTGTGTGGAAGGTAGCATCGTTTACTTTGGTAATCTTCCTCAGATCTTTAGCTCTCTTTTTATCTTTTCTTTTAAAGTTCAAAATGCTTCGTTCCATGCCTCTTTGACAAGAAGTAATTTTTTGAAGAATTTTACGTTTCAATGCCCATGTCTGACAGCCGTAGGTAAGACATGGAAGAATACATGTATAAAGAGTTTCCTTTTCGAAGTTAAAGGATAATCTTCATTTTTCATTATTTCTTTGAGTGACCAGTACCTGTTCCATGTGCCTTTTATGCGTCTCTCTATCTCTTGTTCCATTTGCCTGTCAAATGAAATAAGTTGTCCCAGGTAGATATATGAGTTCACATAATCTATACTTTCTCCTTCGATACTGATAGTCTCTTCAATGCTGTTTGTCATTACCTTGGTCTTCTCTTTGTTCATTGATAATCCCACTTGAATACTTCCTTCTGCGAGCTCTTGCAACATCTTTTGTAGTGTGGAATGGTTATCTGATATTAAAACTAGGTCATCTGCAAATCGTAGGTGGTTTAGCAATGTTCCATTGATATTGATGCCATATTTTTGCCAGTCCATGCCTCTAAATACCTCTTCCAGCACTGCCGTGAAGATCTTTGGGGATAAAGGGTCACCCTGCCTTACTCCTCTGAGGATCCGAAATTCATCTCCTAAAGTTTCAAGTTTTATCTGGGCAGTAGAGTTTGTGTATACATTCCTTATAATTTGAATATACTTTTGCTCTATCCCTTGGTCTTTTAAGGCTTTCCATATGCTATTGTGGGCTAGAGAATCAAAGGCTTTACTATAATCTACGAACGCTAAATATATAGATTTGTTGTATTCTTGTGCCTTTTGTATTAGTTGTTTTAATGTATGCATGTGATCTGTTGTTGAGAAACCTGTCCTGAAGCCTGCCTGTTCTACGGGTTGCTGTTCGTCGAGTTTCAGTGTTACTCTATAAAGAATAATTTTCGAAAATACTTTGTATAGGTTCGACATTAAACTTATGGGTCTGTAATTTCCTATTTCGTTCTTGTCACCTTTCATACGTATTAGAACTATTACAGACTTGGTCCATTGGGCAGGAATGTTTTCGGTGGTTAAAATTTTATTGAAGACGTTCCACATCTCTTGTAGGTTGTCTGCTGATATTACTTTCAGAGCTTCGTTAGTTATGTAATCAGGGCCTGGCGCTTTACCATCTCTTTGGGAACGGATTGCAAATTCTATTTCAGATTTTAAAATGGGTGGGATGTCTTCGTTGTAGTTGTCGAGAATAATTTCTTCTTGTTTGTCTTGGTGAGAGTACAAGTTTTTATAGTAGTCGGTAGCTACTGACATAATGGATATTCTAGAGGTTTCAATTTTCTTACACTTGTTCTTCATGCAAGGGATCCAGTCTTTTTTATTGCCTAGTTCTTTTATGGCTTTTCTGATTCCTCCCGTTTTTACTATGTGGTCGTTTATGCATTGTGCCCTTTTAATACTTCTTTACCTTTTAAGATTGTGGCTTATTTCCTTACTTATTTTTGTTATTTCGGCTCTTACACCTATATCCTTTTTCCGTTTATATAATTCTTGCCTTAGTTCTAGGAGCCTTTTTGTTGTTTCACTTAATTTTTTCCTCTCTGCTGGTTTTTGTTTTCCTTCTGAGAAGGCTTTGGTGAGGAATGTATCGTAAAGATATTGTATTTCGCCTGTGGCTTGATTAGCTTGTTGAGGTGACTTGCTAATGTTTATTTGTAGGTCTCTCGATGTGCCTTTAAATTGTGTTCTTGTTTTAGGAGGATCTTTAACGTGCAGTGTAGCTCTCACCATTCTATGATTAGTATTAAAGTTTAAGCCGTTAATTACATTTACGTCATGGAATGGCTTCGGGTAATTTGTTGCTATGTAATCGATTTCATTTTTGTATTTGAAGTCAGGTGAAGACCAAGTCCATTTATGCTTTGGGTTCTTTTTAAAGAAGCTATTCATAATCCGTAGGTTGTTTTCCAGTGCTCATTCTATCATTCTTTGCCCATTGTTATTTCTCTTGCCAAAAGCGTATACGAGTACTTAATGATATTTAGAGCAAACATTTTTAAAAGTCCCAAAATTACGCAGTTTTCACTTGACTCGCAGGGAGCACACGTTTTTCGAAGATGCGAATTTAGATTACACTACCCTAACTGGCCCAAACAACAAACTAAAATCTGCATCAAGCTTTGCGATTTTATTGTCGATTTCTACTGGGCTATTGTACTCGTTATCTCGATGGATAGTAAGGTGTATCGAGGAAGGTTAGCTATCTAAGGTTATACAGGCTGGATTATTGCCCTCAACATAATTATTATTACTTGTCTAGATCGAGCACAATGATGGTTTACCTCAAAACATTTGTGGCAAATGCAAAGAAGACGTGCATTCAGCTTTACATCTCCGCAATAAGAGCCAGGAGAGTGAACAGAAATTAACAGAACTTGGCTACCAAAGACACTTCGAAAACACTCAACACTTCAAAAATATAGTAAACACTGATGAATTAATAACCCAAATAGTTGAAAACCCTACCACAAGCAGTGAAACCAATGAGGATTATGAAAATAACGATGGATCGCCCGAGCTAAAAGTAGAAATAGAGTTTCACAGATTAGACCAAGATGGCGGCGAAACAAAATGGCCGCCAGACGGAACTGTCAAAAAATTATCGAGAAAGGAAAAAAGGCAGCAGTATATGGATATGGTTGCTGGCAAATTCGTTCCTCAAGGGCCAGTGAAATGTAAAATTTGTAAAAAATCTGTCAGCAACTGGAAATGTTTTATCAGCCACGCGAAATTGCATTTGGGATTCAATTTTGTGTGTGAAGTAAGTATACCATTAGAAACAGTAGGATAGTGCCGGACAGGTATCCAGTTCACCATACTTTTTTCCCATGGGGTTAGGCAGAATCTACAGAACGCCAATCTCTTTCATTAGATTCTAATCAGAATCTTTACATACTCTATTTGGTTCTAACATCTGCAGCCACCAGTCTAGGAAATCCAAATCGCTTCCTTCATATCCCATGTGGTTGTTCATACTCTTTCATGTGGTCAAACCCTTTGCCTTGCCGGATTCACTTACGCAATTAGGCTGCTGGTTCAAACAAGCGCCGATTATCTATGAGTACAGCCTTTCCGAAGAACAAAGCCAATGAGATGCTAATAAGTTGTTAAAATTGTTTCAGTTTTGCGGCAAAAGTTTCATTTCTAGCACACAGCTGAAACGTCACTGCAGATCCTACCACGGTATGAAGAGGGAGCTTCCTTGCCAACACTGCAGCTATCTCGCTCTTGATAACGCTCAGCTCAAGGTGAGAGAAAGAGAGAGATATTTTGATATTTAACCGTTTTAACGCTCGTTTTAGCACAATACGAGTATCACGTTGTTGAGTTGGGTAAAGTTCTTCCTATAGTACACACTCACACTTCGCCAGTTATATGTAAGTCGCATGTAATAGGGGCCGAGCCTGTTGCCATCAACTGAGCACAAAGCCACACTCCGGGCTGCTACTTAGACATACTTTATGCCGCAGCGCCAGTTATATGTAAGTCGCATGTAATAGGGGGCGAGCCTGTTGCCATCAACTGAGCACAAAGCCATACTCCGGGCTGCTACTTAGACATACTTTATGCCGCAGAAACTTCACCAGTTATATGTAAGTCGCATGTAATAGGGGGCGAGCCTGTTGCCATCAACTGAGCACAAAGCCACACTCCGGGCTGCTACTTAGACATACTTTATGCCGCAGAAACTTCGCCAGTTATATGTAAGTCGCATGTAATAGGGGGCGAGCCTGTTGCCATCAACTGAGCACAAAGCCACACTCCGGGCTGCTACTTAGACATACTTTATGCCGCAGAAAAAAGACTCACATAACCAATTAAATATGAAAATAGGGCCAAAAGGCCAATGTTCAAAAAGATTATTAAATACTTTTTACAAAGAAATACAACAAACGACTTCCAATTATTAACACAAAAAGTGAAAAATTACTTCAATTTCGGCAGTCAGTGTCCCTGTTTTTGTTTCTTAAATTTTTGACACTGACTTTCGAAATTGAAGTTATTTTTCACTTGGTAGTATTTTTTGTTGGTAGTCGGTTGTATTTTTATGTAAAATAGGTAGTTTTTTAGACATCATCACGCTATAAAATTAATTCTACTAATAATAAAATTTCCATACCGGAGCCCTTATATGAAAATCAAGAGACAATCCCACAGAGATTTTATATAAATAAAGTCCTATGTCTACTATTATTTTTCTCCCTTCTCTCTCTGAAACTATCTCCTTCTCTTTCAGCTGCACGAGCGCCGCGCGCACACATTCGAGCGTCCGTTTATCTGCGACGAGTGTGCAGCCTCGTACCACAGCCGACGCTGCCTGGTGCAGCATATTGAGAGCCACCGCACTACTGCGCCTGTACAGGTAACCACGCGTCCGGGTGCACTTCTGACTTCTGGGAGACTACCATGAGCTCTTAGAGCAAGGTTATATCCCATGTGAGTAAGGGACAGATGTATCTGAAATGTATACATCTTTCCTTCGTGATAGACTTTGACAAACACCGTAGCAAACAAAACTAAACGGTACCGCACCGAAACCGCTGGTCAACAAGTGGGTCTCGGTAGTAAATCTATACAGAAACGATAGCGAACCAGCCCGACTGACTTCGTTAATCGTCCAATGAAGTGCAAACTTATAATAAATTAACTATAAGCCCGAGTGGCTAATCGAACTAGCACATGAAAATAATCTGAAAATATTGAACAGTCAATATAAGAACCGGAAACAACGAAAATGGACTTGGACATCGCCGGATGGACGTTATAAAAACGAGATAGCCTTCATTCTCACGAATAGACCAAAATCCTTCGATGATTGTGGCGTGCTGAATAAAATAAACTTCAACAGCAACCATAGAATGGTCAGAGCAAAGCTAAAACTGGAAACATCCAAGAAAAATAGACCTTTTAAAGCAAAACCAATAGCACCAGAGACCACAACACAAATAGCGAATATAAAAGACAAACTAAAAGACTTTATAACTGAGACAAATATATGAAAACCCATGAAAAATTAGAAAGGCTACATGATATTTTAACAGGAATAAACCATTTCAAAGTAAACAAAACCAAGTGCAAAAATGAGAAAATGACAGACACAACTATAGAACTTTTAGGAAAGAGAACTGAATCAATGGAAATCAACAATAAAACAAAAGATATAAGGATAGAAATAACAAAATTAAACAAGCAAATTCAAAGTAGTATGAGGAAAGATCGGCAGAAGTTGCGGCTTAAAACATTTAAAGAACACATAACAAAGACTGGAGGAATAAAAAAAGCTATAAAGCAGCTCACAGATACAAAAGAGTGGATACCTAACCTCAAAGACAAAAAAGGAAAGCCTAAGACGAAAAGACTGGACCTAATATCCATAGCTACAACTTTCTAGCGGGACTTGTATTCAAGGAAAACCACTACTGAAGAAACTGATTTAGCTGACTATACCAAAGTACCTGAATTCATAACCCATGAAATAGAAACAGCTATCGAAACTCAAAAAAGAGATAAAGCACCAGGACCAGATCGGATAAGTAATTAACTACTTATAGCTGAGAAGACGTACGTTGCACATACGCACGACCATATTCAACGAAGTTTTAAACACGGAAATTATACCCAAGCAATGGACTTGTTCGACAATCACGCTGATAAACAAGAAAGGAGACAAAAAAGGAGATAAACAACTACAGACCGATCAGCCTAATGTCAAACATATACAAAGTCTTTGCGAAGGTAATCCTTAAGCGTATAACAAAAATACTCGATGAAAATCAACCAAAGGTGCAAGCGGGGTTTAGAAACGACTTTTCGACTATAGACCACATATATGTCGTTAAACAAATCTTTGAAAAAAGCAAAGAATATAACATCTCCTTCTACTGCTGTTTTGTAGACTACAGTAAGGCCTTCGACTCACTAGAACATGAACGAATATGGATCGCGCTTAAGAATCAGGGAGTCGACAGCAAATACATAAGAATAATCCGAAATATTTACAAAAACAGCACAGCTAGAGTCAAATTAGAAAGAGTGGGTGAAGAAATCACAATAAAACGTGGGGTAAGACAGGGCGACCCGCTATCACCAAAATTGTTTTCAGCCGTTCTTGAAGAAATTTTCCGGTATCTCAGCTGGGACAACTTCGGTCTCAACATAAACGGAGAGAAATTAACTCACTTGAGGTTTGCTGATGACCTAATAATTTTCGCATCAACAAAAGATGAAATCCAGCAAATGCTGAACCAGCTAGACACTGAAGGCCAGAAAGTAGGACTAACCATGAACCACGAAAAAACTAAAATGATGACAAATGACACACAAGAACCAGTTATCGTAAACAACAGTGATATAGAATATGTAAACGAGTACACTTATCTAGGCCAAATTATATCACCGACCGACTTAATGTCAAAAGAACTGGAAATAAGGACAGCAAATGCGTGGAAAAGGTACTGGTATTTTAGGGAAATAATGAAAAACAAAGAAATAAACATGTACATTATAAGAAAACTATATAATACTTGCATAATGCCAGTTCTTACATACGGTTGCCAGACTTGGGCCCTAACAAAAGCCCATACCAAAAAGTTAGAAGTCTGTCAAGCTGCCATGGAAAGAAGTATGCTAGGGAAAAGGAGACTCGATAAAATGAAAAACGAAACACTCAGAAGACGTACCAAAATAGAAAATGTTGCACTTAAAGTAAAGAAATTAAAATGGAGATGGACAGGACAGTAAGGGGAAGGGAGAAATGGAGTAGAGCATTGATGAATTGGTTCCCAAAATACAATAAACGAAAGAGGGGGAGACCGTTCAAAAGGTGGGAGGACGAACTAAAGGATATCGCAGGGAAAACATGGACAAGGACGGCGAGAGATAGAGAGGGATGGAGGCGGTTGGAGGAGGCCTTTGCCGAAAATGGGCAAACAGATAGTATATGTGTCGATGTCATGTAAAAAATATTGTATTAATTAAGTACTTTGAATTATCTGAATAAAAAGGCTTAAATAAAAAGCCCGAGTGGGATGTTGTCCTTCACCGTTGTCAGCGATGTCCATTCTGATGTATTTTGTCTAGACTCCAGTCCGAAGTCTGCCCTTAGCAATAATACCATACTGTCCACTGCAGTAGGAGCTCGTGGCTAAGTTATAACAGCTGCACGGGTCGATCTTTAAGGATAAGAAACGCTTGCCGCGTTCATCAGTCTACGGCAGTTCACTACTGGACATAGGCCATTTATTTCGATTTTTGGCAACTCTCATCCACTGCTGCTACCACCCTGCGAAAAGTATCGCGCCACCTAGCCTGAGGGCGTCCTACCTTACGTTTACCAGTTCGTGGTCTCCACTCAAGAACACGTCTACCCTAACGGTGATCGATTCTACGGCGAATATGACCAGCGAATTGCCACATAAGCTTGCTTAATCTGTGAGCTTGTCGACGGATTTGGTTCTATACGGATATATGATTTACGGATCACATAGGTTTCAGCAGGGCTGTTTTGTGGGGTATGCATCTTCAGCACCCTGTCTCTAATAGGATGGGTTTTCTTTTGACCATTATTTTGAATTAAGAACTATTTGTTGACATATGCAAAAAAAGGTTTAAATAAAAATGAAGAAAGAGAATTCAAGAGCGAGCGAAGCGTATTTTAGTACAGGGTCTCGTATTTTTTAAATGTTTTTGTATATTTTACTGAAATTTAAAGGAGTGCAACTGCACCCGGTTGCACCCTCTCCCAGCGTCCATATTTACTAAGGTCTAGTCTGTAGACGCTCTAACCAAGGTCTTCTTGTTGCAGTGTGAGCACTGTCCTCAGACGTTCAAGTCGTCGCGCCAGTTGTCCCGCCACCGCTATCGAACACACAAGCTTACAATACTCACGCAGACAAGCTTCGTACCTACTAAGTTGTACTAAGGATAATTGATGTTCATTTTGTAAATAACACTATTTATATTCTAAATAAGTATTCATTTCGGTCGACGACTTAATATATTAGGGATAGGAAGTTATTTTAAAACATGATACATGATGTAAATTCCAAGATGTGAAGGAACCGCACGATGTCGTCTTTAGCAAAAAAAAAGACAATTCAAATAATCAAAAAACGCAACGAGGATACATATTCGCGGGCTGGCTGACCAAAACCTGATGTATTCTCCGACTGCACAGCATGATTTTCTTCTGGTTTACGTCTTTTAGTTCGCTTCTTAAGCAGTCGGGTTTTTTGAATTAACTTTTATTATTTATTACTTTTGAATTAACATATCGGATTAGGTTTAAACATATAAATATTTTTGAAATCACCTCTTTATTTTGATACCAAGATAGAAAGATGAAAAGACAAGACAGACATTTTTCTTCAAGATTTTCATCAAGAAAAATAGAATTTTGTCCCCACAGTATGGCGCGGCCAAAGCCGCCATTTTTCTATTTTCCAATTTTAATGTAGCCAGTGACATTCGCAGGGTTACGACAAATTGATTGACGTAATAATCATCAAAATCAGCTAACGCGTTTGATCTCTAGAACGCCACATAAGAACGCAGACTAATAATAAACACATTAACCTCTTTCGGCAGTCGATGTATAAAGGGCAATGTTTACAAGATATTTAATAGGTACGTCTATTTTGATATTTTGATTTTTGCATTATAGATTATTTTACTAAGAATGTTTTTCGAATACTCATACGCCTGTTCATCTTGTTTACCAAAATATAGTGTCAATTACGGCATTATGAAGGAAAACAACAAACTTTGTGGTTTTCACACACTGTGAAAACGGTGACTCACAGCGACAAAACAGTATCAAATCCACAATGCATCGTACTGAAGTGACTATTCTTTACCAGGAATAAATCAGAATATAAACAAAGTACTTAGTCTATCACAAAACAACAAATGAAAACAACCTATAAAATTCCATTCCCAGATTTTCGAATTCCAATATTTTTTTACTTCTTTAGAGTTAGTGAGGCTAGACTATAATTGAAATACTAGATTCTTAATTTAAATTTTGTATAGAATTATTATAGCATATGTATGTATTATAGCTTATGTATAGCTTATTATGGAATTATTGTTACTTGAATTAGTTTTTTATGCGAACCAGAGACTTTGTATTAGATAGACGGAACAAAATATAAGACGCAATTTCAATATCGGTATTCACTTTAATACTAACAGATAACGTCACAAGCAAAAAGAGATAGATATACTTTTGTCTATGCCATCTTTTTTTTTTATTTTATTTTTTTATTCGAGTTGGGTTTGCTCTTGACTCTAGTCTAGGTCAGAGGTGACAGAGACAAAGTCGACGATGGAGTGAGCTTACCCAGAAGAAGCCTGTTCACTCTAACTTTGAAGAGATTCGGGTTGTATGCGTTCGGAAACACAGACGCAGGCAGTGAGTTCCACTCTTTTGCAGTGCGCATTATGAAGGATGTTTGGAAGCGCTTGGTGCGAATTGGTGGAATAGCAACTAGGTGAGGATGGTAACTTGCAGTGCGTCTAGATGTCCGATAGTAGAAGGGGGCCGGTGGGATGAGGTCGTGGAGTTCATGAGCACACTCGCCAAAATACAGTCTGTTGAAGACCGACAAGCAGGCAACCTTACGGCGATGAGCTAAGCTGTGAAGCTTGGCATCCACCAGTTTGACGTCGCCAATTAGTCTCTTGGCTCTGCGTTCTACCGAGTCAAGCGCGGCAAGCTGATATTTAGCTGAGCCATCCCAGAGGTGGCTGCAATACTCCATGCAGGATCGGACTTGCGCTTTGTAAAGACTTAATAGCTGTCCAGGCATAAAGTATCGCTTCACTCTGTTTAGGACGCCCAGTTTCTTTGCCGCAATTCTTTTTCTCAATCTTTTGTGCCAGTGTGGCCGAGTATGCTATAGATATCTACTTCTATGACTTATATCAGTACTATAACTGTGCCACTATCATATCGATATTATCGAGTTTAGTTTTGGCACGATCTTCATATTTGCACAAAAATGTCTACGAATCGTGCCTGACTGCGGCTAATTTTTTCTACTTACGTTTTTTTAGGGCATCTGTATAATTATTTATAAAGTGGACGTTTACTCGTACAAAGAGTGAACTTGAGGGTGTATACAAGTCATATACATCCCTTACTCGATCTAAAAATAACCTTACTCTAAGAGCTTATGGTCACCCCCCTTATCAGTCATTGTACAAGACACTGGCACTCTTTTTTAACTTATCTGTGCATTATACGCATTGTATATAATTTTTATTACTAGCTTACGCAAAAACTAGGTACATCATGAGATCAAAGTGATGGTTTTTGATACGCCCTAGTACGACTGTACAAACAGGTACATAATAGTAACTAATTAGAGCGATAGCGTTTCAAGAGACGAGAGAGTAAAAAATATTTTTAGACAGAGATCTAAAAATATTTTTTACTTTGTCCACTATTCACTAATATTTTAAAATTAAACGTAATTTATACTAACTTCAGGTGTGTATAAATTACGTTTAATTTTAAAATATTAGTGAATAGTGGACAAAGTAAAAAATATTTTAACTTCAGAAAACTATTTGTTTTAATTAATAAACCAGCTTCTGACCGCGGCTTCGCCCACGTTCGAAATGTTTTGTCATCCCAAGGGAATACAAACTATCCTATGTCCTCAAACTACCTCGATGCCAAATTTCATCTAAACGGTTCATCCAGAGATTATCCCCTACAACCTCACAAACTTTACCTCTTTATAATATTAGTATAGATAATTAAATTAATTTAGTCACTGCATACTGTGTTTCTATTTTTATAAGTGAACCTCACATGATTTATGGCACCAAACCGACTCGACTGTGTTATCAGAAAGAGGAAAATAACACTGAAAACTATTAAATGGTACGATAGAATATTAATTGAACATTTAGTAGGAATACAGCGGCGGACATCCTCTGTTCAACTTGTTTATGTACGAGATCGCAGAAAGCTAGAAATCATCAAGTAAGTGTAGAAGCTACTCCTTTGTTTAAATCATTATTTGTTTTTTGCCTCTTTTGACTGTGTCGTTTTGCTCCTGTATGCTAATATGCAAGTGTTATTATATATTTATCTATATATTTTTACTTGGAATTTAGTATTTATGCTCTTCAATACAATTAAACACACAATAATTTAAGGATTACTTGAATTTCATCCCTTAAAGGGGTAAAAAGGGGTGTTAAAATTTATTTGAATGATTACTGGATGTGCTCGGGGTAAACAGTTTTCATAACTCCTCGAGTCAGTTTTCATAACGTAACTTTCATACAATTTCTCTTAAGGTATGCTTTGCAATGACCATAAATAAATCTCAGGCATAGATTTAAGGAAAGATTGCTTCCAACACGGGCAATTTTACGTTGCCTGACCCAGAGTCAGCACTAGCAGCCTGGACATTTTAACACCGAAATAATACCAATGTGTCCTACAATGAAGAGTTCACTTAAATTGTAACTTCTTGATGACGAGTTTGTTAGTGTAAGCTAATTGGATTACCCATATCTAGACTGTACAGGATGGCGCAAAACTCATCACTCTATCGGAAGATGCTTTAATTTTTGCAAATGGCGGAAAATATCAATTCTGCTTCGATATTTGTGAAGTAAACAGATGCAAAATATAGCTGGTAACCTCCAAGCGGTGTTTTTTTGTTCCGTGTTGGTCAATCCACATTGAATGTCCTCCGCCCTGGGGGGAGCGAAATGGTCTGTCAGACTCCTACTGACTAAAAACCACCCCGGTGTTCCATGTCACACCTACGCTTGGCCAGCACGACCACGAGGAAGACAACTTTTCATCGAAAATCATCATGAGCAAGCTCTGTGAATATGTAAATAAGTAAAATTCGCGTATAATCAAGACGAGAGTCATTACACCCGCTCAAAGTTACTGCATGGTGTATGTTTTACGCTGTAGGCGTCAACGGGCCACCAAACTACTACTGTGGTCGACGAGGTCACAGAGTCATGATCAACATATTTCACTATCCTTAAAAGCCATAAATTTGAACTAGAGTACATAATGGTTCCAACAGAATAATGCAACGGCGCTTACTGCACGAGCCGCAACCGAAATTCTGAGGGCGGCATTACCCGGACTTGCACTGGCCAGTAAGATCACCTGATGTAACTGTTCCAGACTTCTTTCTGTGGTTTTTTTTAAGTCACGAGTCTCGCGACTTCTGGCGAAGCGACGGCCACTTAGCCGTATCATTTTGTCGACTCAATGAAAAATAAATTAAGACACCAAATAAATATTATCCAAAAGCAGAAAGAAAGTATTTAATCCATAAAAAAAATAACAACCAACGGTGTCGATAGTAGGATTCAGAAATTGAAAGCAAAGTGGTCTTCCAATATTTGTATCTCCCTGTGGAAATCGATCCTACGACACCTCCGGAATGAAAGTATAAAACAGCTATAGCTATTAGAACAGGAAGGCAGTGCAGTTTATGCTCATTTTATATCAATTTACACCTAATTTTTATAATTCAATAAAATAATAATGTTGAGCACTGTTGGAATAATAATTTGCAATATCCCACCAGAACTGAAATAAAACGAAACAGGGGTCTTTAATTGTGGTTCCATTAATAATAATTTGTCGTATTTCTTGTTTTGGTACATACATTTTATTTTTGTTGATAACTGTCCACGTAGCTTTAGTTTTGTTATTTGCATTAACCATCTGTTGAGACGTCAAACTGTTGCAGCGATAAACCTTCGTTTGCGGCTATAATTAATAATACTAAGACAAAGACAAAGATATGTGCCAAGCGGCACTTTTGAACGTAACATTAAAATTTACAAGTAATAATAGTTGATTCTGCCGTGCATTCGGAAAGAAGCTTGTAATGGAGAAGAATGCACAAAAAACTCCATACTTACTCATTAAAAAAAAACAATATTTAGGTACATAAGTACATACCTTGATGAATGAAATTGAGTTTATACAATACAAATATATTCATACAGTCTTCAGAAGGTCAAACAATACTTCAAAACAATAATGTTCTGCATATCACTTGTTTTTGCGCCCTAGTGGATGTGGAGCAGGACTAGCATTTAGCCAAGCATTTTTATCAGTGATGTAATCCCCCAACTTATAATATGCCAGCCTGCATAGTGTGCGTTTTATACAAGTTTTAAATTTCGTCTCATTCAGTTCAAGAATGTGTGTAGGAATTTTATTGTAACATTTTGTACAGTACCCCATGAAAGATGAGGCTACTTTAGCCAGTCTGAAACCTTGAACTGATTGGCCCCTATTTCTAGTAACGTAATTATGTCTGTCGCCGTTTTTACTAAAAAGATGTAAATTCTTTCTCACGTACATGATGTTTTCATAAATATATTAACAAGGAACCGTCATGCTGTAAATGTCCATGTTGTTCCCTTAGAGATTCGCGCCGGCGAAGATTGTATATCGCTCTGATGGCTCGTTATTGCAGAATAAAAATTGACTCAATGTCTGCAGCCCTTCCCCATAGTAAGATACCTTAAGACATTATACTATGAAAATAACTAAAATAGCGGTATCCACATCCGTTAACCGACGAATCTTTCCAACAGCATAAGCCGCCGAACTCAGCCGCCCCGCAAGGGATACCAAATGAGGACCCCACTGCAACCTTGAGTCTAGCGTGATCCCCAGGAAAACCGTTTTATCGACGAATTCTAGCTTCTCCTTGTTTAATATAATGTCACAATCAGTACTTTTGACATTCGGCAAAGAAAATTTTACGCACTTGGTTTTTTAGCATTTAAAACTAAATTATTGGCGGTGAATATTACTCGGATTGTGTTTAGTTTCGCAACAGGGCTAAATGTTTCATAGTAGTCTATTCCCTTTTTCTGTGAATAGCCAACTGCAACTAGTCTCGCTTTAAACTTGTCAATCGAGCCATCAGGGTTCTTCTTTAGCCTAAATACCCATTTGCAGTTAAGCGCTTTTCCGTTATTAGGTAACTGTGTCAGTTTCCATGTCTCATTCTCTTTCAGAGAACTTATCTCGTTGTTCATAGCTTCAACCTACTTGTCTATTTCATTACTTTGCATGGCTTCTCGATATGAAGATGGTTCTGGACCAGGAATGACTCGATGGATGAATTGTTTCAGAGGTTTCAGAGAAAAAAAGACTATAAACATGGCAATTTATGTTTTTTTACACACGGTGATGACAAATATGGATCAAAATAAACCAGTTTGCAGTATATTCTGTGATATGACTCAGGCATTTGATTATGTTCAACACAGTATTTTACTTAAAAAACTCGAAGCATATGGCATTAGAGGTAACATACTAAAGCTTTTTGAGTCATATCTTCAGCACAGGAAGCAAATTACAGAAGTCAGTAGGGTAAACATAACTACTCAGCGAGAAGAGTCACATCGGTCGCAAGAGCGTGAAGTCATGTATGGTGTCCCTCAGGGCAGTGTTTTGGGACCTCCCCTGTTTACAATATATATAAATGACTTGCCTAAATCCACAGTGCAGCCGATGAGCCTCTATGCCGATGATAGTGTTTTCCCTCACTACCACCACCACTGCTAAAACCCGACGGGTCGCTGGCCCACTCCGCTAAGGATAAGGCAAATTTATTTGCCTCTCTTTTTGCGGAATCTTCACGTCTGAATCCTGGTGACGCGCGGCCCCCTCCTTCTCCTGATGGATGCGTGACGAGTATGTCGGACATTCGTATCCATCAAAAGGACGTCCGTAAAGTGCTGCGCAACCTCGACGTGAACAAGGCTAGCGGCCCTGACGGAATACCAGCAATTGTTCTTAGAACCTGTGCGCCTGAACTGTCTTCGATCTTGACACGCCTATTCCGCCTTTCGTATAAGGCTGGAAAAGTGCCGAATGCTTGGAAGCAGGCTAACGTGCAGCCTGTGCCCAAGAAGGGCAGCCGAGCTGACCCGGCCAACTACAGACCCATATCTGTAACCTCCATACTCTGTAAGAGTATGGAACGCGTACTCAATATTAAGCTCCTGGCATACCTAGAAACTAACGATATCCTGAGTGACCGCCAATACGGCTTCCGCCGAAATCGGTCTACTGGGGATCTTCTAGCGTATGCCATTCACATCTGGAGTGAGGCCATCGAGAGGCATGGGGAAGCGCTTGCCGTCTCCCTCGACATCTCGAAGGCTTTTGATAGGGTCTGGCACGAAAGCCTTATTGGTAAGCTTCCTTCATTCGGTTTGCCCGGTGGTCTGTGTGATTGGATTGCAGACTTCCTGAGAGATCGGTCCATTCGAGTGGTTATCGATGGCTGCTCGTCGGACCACTTGGATATTAATGCCGGTGTCCCTCAGGGGTCAGTACTCTCAGCAACTTTATTCTTGCTGCACATTAACGATCTGCTAAAACCCGGTACCTTTGGGTATGCAGACGACAGCACTGTTGCTGAGAGATACTTGTCCAACGCTCGTACTACCGGGCCTCAGGTCCAGTCTCTCCGGGAGGCCATGGTGGAGCGCTTAAACCTGTCCTTGCAGGCAGTCTCCGAATGGAGCGATGCCAATCTGGTCAGGTTTAATGCTGCTAAAACCCAGGCGTGTCTTTTTTCCGCAAAAAAGAGTCAATTTCACCCGGCTCCAACTTTCCGAGGTGTGACCGTGCCAATGACTGACCATCTTGAGCTGCTTGGCGTTACGTTGACATCGACTCTCAATTTTGGCCCATTCATTGAGGCAAAGGCTCAGCTGGCTGCCAAGAAGCTGGGGATCCTTACAAAGGTGAGAAGGTACTTCACGCCAGAACAGCTGCTCAGCTTGTATCAAGCGCAAGTTCGATCATGCATGGAGTACTGTTCTCATCTCTGGGACGGCTCTGCCAAATACCAACTTGATGCACTAGAGTCGATCGAAAAGCGGGCCAAGAGGCTCATCGGCGATGAGGCATTGGTTAAGTCAAAGCTCCAGAGCCTTGAACATCGTCGCCGAGTTGCCGGCTTGTCGGTTTTTTATCGATTACATTTCGGGGAATGTGCGATGGAATTGCATAATCTAATTCCGCCCAGCCCGTTTCATCATCGGACTACCAGACGTACGGCGATGCGCCATCGGTACATGGTGGACATCCCACCCATACGCACTAAACGTTTTGAAAATACTTTTATTATGCGTACAGCTAAGGAGTGGAATTCCCTGCCGGAGTCTGTGTTTCCCGATAGCTACAACCTAGGGGTCTTTAAGTCAAGAGTGAATAGGTTACTTCTAGGCAAGCGTGCTCCATCATCGGCCACATCATCGCTTACCATCAGGTGAGATGGTGGTCAAGCGCGAGCCTATATAAGATAAAAAAAAAAAAAAGAAAAAAAAGTGTATTGACAATTGAGTGTAAAAATAGAGAGACATATAAATGCGACATTAAGAATTCACTGACTGTAATAATAGAATGGCTAAATAATAATAACTTAAAAATAAATTTGACAAACACTAAAATTATGCACTTTAGTCAACGTTCCTTGACATTTTTAAATAATCTTGACATACATTACAATAATAATAACATTGAAGAAGTTGATACAATCAAATTTTTAGGACTAATTATTGACAAAAAGTTAAATTGGAAGGCACACGTTGAGACTGTCAGTAAGAAAATGAGTAGCGCAGCGTATGCCCTGTACACACTTGCTGCAGTAGTTGGGGTTGATGCTTTGCTCACCGCATACTACGGGCTCGTGGAATCTATTTTTAAGATACGGCATCATTTTTTGGGGCAACTCGACTGACAGGGAACTAGTCTTCAAAACCCAAAATGGATGGATTCAAGTTTAAACATCCACCGAATGCACCTCGCATTCGGTCGATGTTTAAACTTGAATCCATTCAGAGCTGCAAACCTTATATTAAAAAATTTAAATTTTTGACATTATCATGCCTTTACATATTAGAAAATGCCATGTTCTTGAGAGCTAATCCGCATTTATTTTCTCGCATGGCAGATCAATTGACCAGAAACAGACGTGACAATACTCAAATTTGTCAACATCAGCACAAAACGGCACTTATGCGTAAAAGTGTCTTTTGCATGGCTCCAGAAATTTACAATAAATTTACTTAAAGCTGGAAGCAGTTGAATGATCTAGCATTCAAAAAAAAAGTTAGAGATTTCTTAGCAGATAAGGCTTATTATAAAAATGAGTTTTTAAATGAAAAATAGTAATAAGTTTTATACTAATTTATATTTTTGACATTTTTAATAATTTAATGCTAGACTTGTAATTTTTTATTTGGTTTGTTATTTTTTATGTTGACATCTTTATAGTTTTATTCTGACATTCTTGATCAAAAATTTATTATTATTATTTTTACATATTCTTAATAATTTTGCTCAATATGACAAACTTATATATTTTATTATTATGATTTAAGGAGACGGGGACTTCTGGGCCTGAATGTAATAAGTTGAGGTATGGTTTAAAAAAAGGGTTATATTTTTCTAATTCAAAATGTGAAAAATCAGCTTAATTTACAATCTGGAAAATGAGAAATCCAAAAATTAAGATGGTTACGAAGTAAATCGAATATCAATTAAATTATAATCGATTAACGTGACGGAGTTTATACTATTTAAGAAAATGCTCTCACCAGATGATTAATTCAATTAAAATACATAAATCTATTAGAATTAACGTATTAAACAGTTAACACCAATTAAATATCTACATAATTAAGATAAATCTATTCACGTTTACTAATCGATTATTGTATTTTTAATCTGTGCTAACTCTGACTTGACGTTGATATGCATGACATGACACTCTGTCTGTCATTATAGTCTATGCCAGTGTTTTTCAACCTTTTTCATGACACGACCCCCATAATATGAAAAAATATTTCGCGAACTTCGACACTTGTTTTTTTTCAACCGACTTCAAAAATGATGAGGTTCTCAATTCGACTGTATGTATTTTTTGTATGTTTGTTTCACAATTACTCCACCGATCGTGGAACGATTTTGAAAAATATTTTTGGGTTTGAAAGGTTATACTGCCGAAGTTGTCCCATTGACACTAAGTCAGAATCTGATGGGATCCCAAGGAAATCAAGGGAACTCCTCAAATGTTATAGGCATACATATAGCATTGGTATTATATATATTTCATCAACAATACAATCACTTGCACTAAGAATTAATTATTTTGTGAATTGGAACTGACGAAAAAGACCACAGATGGCCACTGCAACTTCTCAATTATAAACCCTTATCACGTCACGAGTATAAGATATCTCGAATAACCGACTATGATGAAGCATATTCCTACTCATAAATAAATGGTAATGATGATAATGGTACCATTGAACTGATCAGATGATGATGCGGGAAGGTAGGCACTGGAACTCCGAAACAAAACAGTGTATCCTAGTCGTGTTTGGCCTCATTGGAATTTGCATGAGATGTTCTATATTTTTAAACCTTATTGTTTTTTTACTGAGGTAGTTTTCGCGACCTCTTGCGACCCCCCAGGGGGTCGCGACACACGGGTTGAGAAACACTGGTCTATGCTGATACTTAGTCGTTTCGTACATTGAGGTATTAATGTACTAATGTAATATATAATATAATGGTTTCGTATCGTCTAGTGCGTATGCATTTTAAGTGTGTTTCCCCCCGTAGTTTTATTGATATTTTCCTCGACCTCTGCTTTCATTCTATGGACTTCTGATCTACCTTCTTGTACGACCCTTGCCTTGCTACCATACCGGACACTGAGAACTCCGCTTTAACGTTGAACTTGGATTATATTATATAATTGGATATTGACACCATGTTAGTGATATCCATATATTTGTGCCGTTTATGAGTTACGCAGAGGGTGTCAAAGCCAATTTTTTTATCTTCAACGTAGTCCTTGATTTTATAATATGCTTTTTTTAATAAGGACACGTTTGATGTAGTTTTTGAACTTTCCATCGGTCAGTTCTATAACTGACTTAGGCAACTTGTTATAAAAGCGTATACTGTTTATAAGAAAAGACTTGCTAGTTTTCGTTAATCCGAATTTGGGTATTACAATTTTGTGCTTACTGCGTGTATTTAAATTATGGAAGTCACTTCTAGTTTTGAAAAGCCCTCGATTTTTGCGGACATACAAAATACATTCCAAAATATAAAGTGAAGGTAGAGTCAGTATATCGATCTCTTTAAATTTTTCTCTTAGGGACTCGCGAGGACCCATTTTATAGATCGCGCGGATTGCCCTCTTTTGTAAGATAAAAATTGAGTCAACGTCTGCTGCTGACCCCCACAGCAGAATGCCATAAGACATAATACTGTGGAAATAAGCATAGTATACTAGTCTAGCTGTGGCTACATCGGTTAACTGCCTTATCTTCCTTACTGCATAGGCAGCCGAACTTAATCTGCCCGAAAGAGTTCTAATGTGCGCGCCCCACTGCAATTTTGAATCGATAGTAATCCCCAAGAATACAGTTTCCGTTATTATTTCAAGATTTTTGCCGTCAAGATTTAGATTTAGGTCACGTTGAGGTACATTTGGTAAAGAGAACTTTAGACATTTTGTTTTTTTCGCATTCAGTAAAAGATTGTTAGCTGCGAACCATTCCGAGAGAACAATTAGACTTTCATTGACATGTAAGACATCCGCATCTTTCCTATCTATTTTAAAAATTAGCGAATTATCATCAGCAAATAGAATTATATCCGATAATTTGGCCATCATAAAAGGGAGATCATTAATGTAAACAAGAAAAAGTAAAGGGCCGAGAATTGAACCTTGGGGCACGCCCATTTTGACTAAAGACCCGGAGGACGTCGCCCCATTAACATTTACTTTTTGCTGTCGGTTTGATAAATAGGAAAGCACAAGATCAGCAGCTTGTCCTCGAATTCCGTAGTGTTGTAATTTACAGATCAATGTGTTGTGGTCGACGCAGTCGAACGCTTTTGACAGATCACAGAAAATGCCAATGGCATCCTGGGACTTCTCCCAAGATTCCAAGATGTGGCTGATGAGTTTTACTCCCGCGTCCGTTGTCGACCTACCTTTCGTAAAACCAAACTGCTGACTATGCAGGCTCCCATTTGAATTGAAATGAGACAACATCTGGTCCAGCATGATTTTTTCATAGATTTTACTCAATGCTGGTAGCACGGATATAGGTCTATAATTAGAGGGATCGCTCTTACAGCCTGATTTGAAAATTGGTACTAGTTTACTGTGTTTCATTAAGTCAGGAAACGTGCCGCTGTCCAAACATTAATTGAATATGCCTGTTAGGACAGGAGCAATTGAGTCAATAATATCTCCAAGAACCCTAACGGATATCCCCCATAAGTCTTCAGTGTTTTTTATATTGAGACTTTTTAACGCGTTTTTAATTGTATCAATGCATATTGGTTTAAATTTAAAGGTTTTGAGATCGAATATACAAAAGGTCCACACACCTAGCACACACACGCCTACCTAGGCGTGTGTGTGCTAGGTGGAGGTGATAGGTGGTGGGGAACTACAAGACTTGGAGAGCTAATACATACCTATGTATTAGCTCTCCAAGTCTTAGTTCTTTCTCTGGTCCCAAACGTCCTTCTGTGGGCTTTTCCATAAAGGAAACCTTCGCAAACATCTTTGTTATTTTCAGATTTGAATTGCATACCAAATTCTCTGTACATAACTTGTTTGACATGTCTTTTGTATTGTTGTCCCAAACGTTCATGGTACAATTGAAGTTGGTTAATAACTGTCAGTTGGTTGTTTCTAATGTTAGGTGTAATAACATGTATTTTAAGTTTGTACAAACCTCCACTTGTCCAGAGTACCGACTAACTTTGTCTTACCGTCAACCTTAAATAAACATGACCAACTATTTGATTTATAAGAGCTATTCTCACAAAGATCTTGTGCGGCTAGCACTGAGTACAAGTTTTTTTGTATGCAGGGAACATATTAAACATTTGTCAGCGTAATTGTTTCGTTTTGGCCATTAATGTCAGCTTTTACTTGTATTGAGCCTTATCCGATAACTTCAATATTTTCACCATTTGCTATCATTATTAGAGATATATATATCATTATTAGAGACTGATCTCCTCTATTGATTACGTGACTTGTTGCTCCATTATCTACGTACCATGAGTCTTTACCATTACTCTCACCAAGAGATAAAGCTAAACTTGTCAATTTAGCAGCATTAAATGTGGATTCCTTTGGGGTCTACCCTCCGTAATCCATTTCTTGCATTGCTTTACTCGATGTCCGCTTGCTCCGCAACAGTTACACTTGAACTTCTTCTTATAATCTTGCTTTCTGTTACGTTCTATCAGTACCTCCGTACTGGATTCACCTTCTGCTTCAGATTTATTTTTATCTTTCAAAGCTCTCTCGTGAGCGCACAAATGGGTGGTCAAGTTCTCGATTGTACGATCTTTCAATTTAATCAGTAGCCAACTTGATTTAAGACTGAAATTCTCTTCTGGCAGGGAATCCAATATCTTGCATATTTAAAGAATTTCTGGTAGTTGATGTGAAACTGTTGACAAAGCTTGATTCGGATCATACCAAATATTCTTTATTGCAGACATATGCGAAACCATGTCATGAGTAGGGTCTTTCTTGTAGTTAAAAAGTTGCATACACAGATCGTAGGTTCGGTAATGTGATCCTCGTTTGTAAAGACGGTTTAATTCGTCCCACATTTCATTTGCAGTTGTACAAAAATAAAACTTTTAAGCTCTCGTTTTAGCACGCTTTGCTACCATACTAAAGTAAACGCAGTGGAATTTGGTTTTTACATAATATATATTGCGTGCGATATCAAAAGTGCAGTAGCAAGTATCGCCTAGCAACCACAAAATAGATCATATTAAATCTGGAAAAAAAACTTCATAAAGTATCACTGCTTTCCTAACAAAAACACGTGGCATTAATGTGTGTGATGCGTAATCCAAGTCAATCTTGCAAAATAATTGTTGTTCTTCACCGGCTGCGCCATGTAATATTTGCTTAAAACTAGGTTGGCATCTTCAGTGGTTTTATTTTACGTATTTGTACCAAATATTAATTTAGTACGAACTCGCAACTGCCTCAGGTGTCTGTCAGAGCAAGCGTTCTAATATAACTAAGTTGAGGTTAAGATGACATTGACATTTGACACTGACAGGTGCGTTCCAATTCTAATACACCGTGAGTCCTGTAATCGCACTGATCTGATCTGACCATTTTGCCCATTACAACCAGCTTTGCCAGGTTTTCTGGTTGTCTCCGGGCGATGTGACCAAAGTAACTTAGAACTTGTTGGTAGCAGATCGAAGAGAGTTTGGTTTCTAGTCACATAGTAATATGATGATGTCGGTTTGTTTGCAGGTACAGGTCGTCAACCGGACATTTAGAAATTTGAAGCTGCTGAGTGCCGCGTGCCTCCGGGTTGATATCCAACCTTGAAGACAGTGTTAAGTAAAATAGTTTATAGTCAACATGAGTGCTACAACGTACAAAAAAAGTAAAGGAACGTCGGGGATTCGGGGGCAGCTGTACGAGACTAAGCTGCTCAGCTTAATATTCTACAGAGCGAAGCATGACGACAGTATCGAAGAGTTTCAGCTTGCTTCCAATATCGCTGAGATAGGGGCATTCGACGATATTTGCTTTAAGGTAAAAGTGAAGGGATTTCCGAAACCTCTGGTTGTGTCCATACAGGCTAAACATAAAGACGACAGCGAACAGACTCTCGATATCAATATGGTGAAATATTTTCGCAGTTATTTGAAAATTAGAGAGCGATATGAATTGAATTATAAGAACGATCTATTTCAAGGCAAATTTCAAGAAACAGAAAGTTACTTCGTAATATACACGTCCGGCAAAGATACATTTGGTAATGACCCGGTTGAAAGTGATTTTGCCTCAAAACTAAACGATCTTATTGGTACGAAAGGAACAGCCAAGCAACCGTATAAACGTAATGCGGATGTAAAGTTCCTGTGCGAAATGCTTATGGAAGACCAAATAATCTCACTGGCAAAACAGCTAGCCATTTTTATAAGTGGTGAAAGAAATTTTCAAATGATGCTATCTGATGAGCTGATACTAACCTATCATGTCGTTCTGGCGCTAAAAGTTGTCAACATTTCAGCAATTGGACAAGATGGGCACCGAATCGCTACCTTCCGACAAGACTTCTTCGATACCAATGATCGTTACCTCAAACTACTCAAAGATACACTTTACAAAGAGATTCTTGAAAGACGAAAGATAGAAACCTATGATGTAAAGAATCTAATGTATGATTTCTTAGCCGAGCCTACTGACGTTACAAAATTAAGCAAACTGATAGGAACCATTCTAACATATAACAATGGCCAGCTAGAATTTGTAAAAACATACACTAAAGACTTCAATTCACAATTGAATCAAGTGGACGTGTCTAGATCGACTGTCAATAAAGCTTTAGATCTGGCTGCAAGAGAAATATTATCAAAGGGTCTAAAAGTCCCGGCTGCGTTTGGTAACAAAGACCTGATGTTAAGTGGCAATGATCTAAAAAAAGCGCGAAGAATAAAGTATTTAACATCAATAGTCATCGACTTGTTAGCCAAGTCTAAAGAAAGTAACATAGTCACTATAGATAACTATTTAGACGGTGGATTCTTGCAGCTTAACGGAGGTATAGCTGGAGCCGTCGGAAATTTATTTATGCTTGACGATAACACCAAACTAATGAAGATTACAGATAACTGGAAATTACTAGAAGATCATGCTCAAATGCTATATAAAAAATTAGTTGACGAAATTGACAATTTGCAAGATATCCGATTTAGTTTCAAAGTAAATAAGTTCCCAAAACTTTTATTTGACTGCAGTGAGTATGAAGAGACTCTAGTGAGAGATTTCTTGAGCAAACTGCTATTCTATAACAAACAAGCCGATGAGAACGGCGTAGAAGAGATATTAAAAGACAAAATAGAAGAGTACCAGCTTGATCACCCAAACTACTTCCAAGCTAAAACTGATGCAATGTTTCTTAAATATCACGATAAAATACAGAAATGGTGGATGCAGACAGTACAGGCACCGTATCTTACAAAAGACAGCGATATATTTGAGAACGCAATCAATTATATTATAAAAGAACCATTGTTAAGCTCAATAAATATTACATGTATGAGCAAAATGAAAAATATAATTAATTTCACATTTACTGAAAACATGGTGAGCTCCTGGAACTTACAGGATCACTCGAGTACTATCATTATTACTGAGAACAGTGAACTGACTGTTGTTAAAGTGTTGCAGCATTTTAAGAATACGAACAAGGACCATGTCGTGTTAGATCTAGAATATATTGAAAGCCTACCAACGAAAGATCGAAACGTATTGGGCATCGAGTTGAAGAATACAAATGGAGAAAAACTTATTGTTTTCATATGCGATAAAATACAACATACCAGAAACGAAATCGTTTTCAAAACATTGGACAACATCGCAAAAAATATTCTCACCAAAAAATCTATTATTGTTACTAATTACTTGTCCGTCAAAACATTGCAGAAATATTTCCTAAGAGCAGATAGTCCTGTACATGATGAAAACAGTCTAATTGACATGAGTGAAGAATCACAGAAGAGTATTTTTGAGACTACTAGAGTGCTATTTCAAGGCGTAGAAGTAAGATTAGATTTGATTATCGATGATAAATCAAAAGCATATGTGAAAGGAGACAAAATAATCAGTAAGGACACAATTCAAGTCGGTCAAATAATTGTTTCAAGAGATTATGATGAAAAAAAGCACTTATATGTTGACAGAATGGTCCGTAAGACCAACGAACCTACTTTCTCACCAAAAACTCTTTACGATATAGAAGATGACGTTGTACTTGTAACTGCAGTGCCCGGGATGGGAAAGTCAACTCTAGTCACTCATTTATCGCTTGAAACCAAAAAATACCTCCCGGAAGTATGGATTGTAAGGGTAAACTTATTAGAATACTCGAGAGAACTTAGCAAGTGGAAGGAAGATGAAATAGCGGTGGACTTATTAGAGACTTTAAAGTTTATGTGTCATGTTATACTCTGCGTGAAACTTGGCAAAGAAAATGATGTGGCAATTTTGTTGCAGGAACAAAATGGTTCTGTGTATCTCAAAGATTGTACAGGCGATCAGTCGACTGAGTTCGACTTGAAGTTGTTTCTAAATTTTTTTAATGATGGCAAAATGATATTCCTATTTGATGGCTTCGACGAGATCAGTCCGCATTACATAAATGAAGCTATAAAATGTATACAAGTTATCAATAACCATCCTAAAAAGCATAAAATATGGGTCACAAGCAGGTCGTATACTGAAATTGAAACTATTTTACAACGAGCTTTCGGTGTACCTTATGAACTAGAACACTTATCTCATGAGACAAAAAAACAATATTTAAAAAAAATTTGGAAGTCCAATTTCAATCCGAAGGAACTTGATAGAACGCTACTGGGAAATGTACATGACATAGCTTCCTGAAGTTTATGTCCAGATCAAAACCAAGTCTTTCTAGGTTCGAAAGGCAAGCATTTAAATTATCTTTACATGAAATTTACGTCAACGCATGCTCCTTTTTGGTAAAAATGATTAAATGCTCATGCAATACTTGTTTGATATTCACTCCAATTTATGAAGGTTCATACTCTAGCAACCGTCTACAGGAAACACTGAATTCTGATGATAACAATCCTTTACATTTGTTTTTGCGGGCACATTTTTTCATAACCCGTATAAAAAACGTTAGAAAAAATGTTAACAATTGGAACCTAGACGTTGACACATTCAATTTTTATGAACAGTACTTGGAAACGAAACTGAAAACAATACGGTTTGCAGGTAAAAACAAAATGGACACTTATAATCCAGATATTATGATTGCTTATGACAAAGAACTTGCAGAGTGTATAGCAAAGCATAAAAAATTGGCGGCTTATACTATTTTCAATCCGGACATTGACAAATTGTTTGTTGAGAAAGACTTGCAAGAAATCAAGGCAACCATAAAATGTATTGAAAAGGGAGGAGAGAAAACTGGTCTGATATGTAGTGTAGCAAACGAAATCCCAATTTTTATACACATGACATTCGCTGAATACTTTGCAGTGGAATATGTCTGTGATTTATTAAAAAAAAATGCAAACGAGCACAAAAATCAATGTCTCTGTTTTAAATTCATATTGTTTAATATGTTTAACTTTGCCAATGTTCGAAATATTTTATATTGTAAAATAAAAATAGACAAAACACTGATGAAAATTATTGAAAATAATAAAGAAGTAATATGTAGTTTGTTAATAGAGCAGGGCAAAGTACATTTAGAGAGAGACAACGAATTCCGTTGGGCGCCACTCCGAGCTTTACATGATAGGATTCATAACTCCAGTTCTTTGTTTACGTCGACTTTTGAGAAATATACAAACGGCAGAAATTTTGAACAATTTCTTGTTAATAAACTGTTTCGCGAGGGCCATTATTATCCTACTAACGAATCAATTGTTTGTGTCATCGATATAGTCAAGAAACTCGATAGTTCTAGATTAACTCGTTTTTTTCTGGAAACACACGAGTGTGAGTTCTATCTAACCGTAAACGGTGAGGACAGATTTTGTGCGATTTGTAGAAATCTACAACGACTGAATGAACAGCCGCTGTAGATTTCTATCACTTCAAATGGAACAGTAAGACGAGGTGTTTTGATAATTTATTTAAACTAGTCAAATGCTAGGGTACCACAAAATAAAATAAAAATACGTACAATGGAATGCTGTGTACAATACCAAAATAAATAAGTAAACGTCTCAATAAAGAAAAATCGTTGACACATAAAACTAATTTCAACTTATTTCAAACAATACTTGCTTAGTATTTCAATCATGAAAACATTATAACAGTTACATCAAAAGATAAGGCTTATTGTTTTTTGCGCTGGGAAAGAATACTACCTACCTATCCACTTCAGTTAAAGTATTCTCTATTTAAAATAATACACAAAATTAGCAGTTTAAGCGCTCGAAATAATCCAAGTTATCAACAATTCGTTTTGGGTTACTCGAAACTGCATCATCGATAAAATACATCGCTTGAGTTATGTTTCGGCGGTCGGGGATTTAGTTAAAAAAATATTTATTTATTATACAATTAATTTAATTATAAAAATACAGGATATTTAGCTGGTGGCTGATACAAGACTGAATATAATGCAAAGAAAAATAATTATCTCTAATTTCCGGTAAATGCATAGAATTGCAATATGACGCATGTTGACGGTGACTGCGTACTCAGCGTAAACGTCTGTTACGATGAGTTAACTCCTCCCTCAATAAGATAGAAGCAACTCTTGCTTCTGGCGGCGTCCGCGCTGCCCTTGGTGTCCTCCGGGATGTTCTTTGTTTTCCATTGATACAGTTTCCAGGATGCTGCTGCGACTAGTAGGATATATAGGATGATTGTGCTCCAGCTAGGTGTGGCTGCTACAATTGACCAGTTATCATCTTCTGGCACGGAGATGTCGCCTGCTCTGTTGATAAGTTCGTGGATGCTGTCTAGTGAGATGTCTTCTAATTGGAGTTCGTATTGTATTGATTATTCTGAGACTTGATGCTGCTCTGGTAATGGTATGACCTCGTTGATGACGACCGTGTCGGTGTGAGACCGCAGTGTCTTGTTCATGATGTTCATCTGGCAGTCTTCTGTTAGTGTAACGAGATGAATTCCAGACAGCTTCTTGTAATCTGTCTTCGTGTTGCATTGTGTTTTGGTGACTTCTTCTTCTTTGAGGACAAGTAGCCAGTTGTTGTCTCCGATCTTCTGAACTTTTCCACTTCTCAAGTTCATCTTAGCTTGAGTGCAATTTGCTGGGCGATGCTGGATGAGTGATAATATGCAGTCATCTGTGTCTTCGATTCTTCTGGTGTCGAGTAGCTTGCAGAGCTGGGTGTTATCGGTCAGTGGCTGACAATCTTCTTCCAGGTAAGCGTACTCATCGTTACCAAGTGCAAGGTATTTGGATTTTGGGATGATAGTAAGGTTACTTTTATTTGGGATAGAATAGAGATGGATAAGGTCGTAGGTTTTTGAGGTAATTGAGGGTATTTCGAGAATAAAATTAACAGAATGTTCTGTGCTGTAAGCTTTAACTTGAATTGACTTCTCTATCCTGTATATGTTACTAATGCTAATACTAGCTACTGGTTTAAACATAAACATACTTTCTAAGTTTCTTAACTCTTCTATTAAATTCTGAGGACTTATAATACTAGGATGCATGGTGCCTATCTGAGCAAAAGTCATAGCATCTTCTAATAACATTAACCTATCTAAAATTATCTGTAAACTAAAATCTATCTGTACGTAAATATCTAGGAAATGTAAATGGTTAGACAGGTCGTTGGAATTATTAGTAATATTCTGTAATACACTAGCCAAATGTTTCTGATTATTATTTAATTTTGTTAACTGTTTACTGAACTCATCGATTGTATTATGTGCTAATACTAAAGATTTCCTTTGTGAATCCTGAACGTTTCTAACTCTTTTTTTAATGTTTAAAATTTCTTCTTCGAACTTAACTGCATCTTCATGGTCGAGATTACCTGTGATAGACTTAACGACGGTACCTAATCCATCTATAAGACCGCGTCGCTTTCTAACTTGCGGCGTTAAAAACTTAATCTTCCTACCAATAATATTAAGGCTATATTCTATTTGATTCCTATACGTTTTATGTAACTCTCCAGATGCTGTACTCTCAGCGTTTTTCGTGCTTGCATATAGAGACATCAATTGGATAGATGTAAAGTGCAGATTGCTAATGTTGTAAACGCAAGCAAGGCTAAAGTAGTTGTCTTGTTTAAGGAGTTGACCTTGTTTAAGGAGGAGGATACCATTGTCGTTACCTACTTGGGTAATGGTTACGGTTGCTGTTGTGTTGAGCACGACGGCTCCTGCGATGAAGGTCCTGCAACAAGATGAGGCCTCCGTAGTAGTTTGAAGTGGACCCTAATGGACTTAGAATTTGGATGGTTACCTATTATTTCAGCCACGTTATTTGGGTGAAGGTGTATGATTTTGTATGGTCCTTTGAAGACTGGCTTCGTTTTGTCACTGCGTGCTGACTTTGCTACCTGTTTATAGACAGTTTCACCTACCTTGAATTTAATTTCTTCTGCTTCTTGGTTACGTTTAGCAATAACCTGCTCCTTGTTTTTAGACATGTGTGCAGCGATACACTCTTGAACTGCTTCTGCATTGGCACGATGCTTAATAACATAGTCCTGGTAAAATTCTTTTGGGTAATATAACTCTAATGGGTTTCTGGATGCTGTGTGTCCGAATAATAACTCATGAGGTGTATAATCTGTTGCCGAATGGATAGCGTTGTTGTACGCTATTATAGAGTACTTCATAATTAGCTGTATAGGGTCATCTTTGTTAGTCATTCTTTGTATCCTAATTATTTCGGCTAGAGTAGAGTGTAAACGTTCAATAGGGGAATTAGAATTAGGATTATAGGGTGTCGTGAAGTGTACATAGATGTTATGTAGTGCGCAAATCTCTTTGATAACATCGTTGTCGAATTTAGTGTCTGAATCAGTGGTTATTTTATTTGGTAAGCCTAACACTGAGAAAACGTTTAGCAATGCTTCAGCTATATGGACACTACTACATGCTGTTAGTTGGACTGCCTGGGCGTATTTAGAGAAATTATCAATGACTGTAAGGAACGTTGCGCCTCAGCTCCGGTTGAATATAGGTCCATAAATATGTGTTCCATTGGTTTACGAGGGGTATCGGTTATAGCTAGAGGTGGTTTAAGAGGATTGCGTTCGTATTTAGATTTCAAACAGGTGTCACATTGATTAACGAATTTTTGAATGGTAAGAAGCATGTTCGGCCAATGGTAATTTCTGTGCAACTGCTTATACGTCTCCTGAATACCACGATGAACGGTCTTACCTTCGTGATATTTTTTAATCAACTCTTGTTGTTCAAGTTTGTTTTCTACTAGAGTTACGCGTGTTGTGCATTTAAGTAACTTAGGACCTCTGTCGTTAAATATTGTTGTGTAAACTCTAGAAAAGGCATGGTATAATTCCTCATTATGAAAGTAACAATGGAATATACGATCAGCAGATTGTGCTCTTTAAGGAATCTAATTATCTCGGACTCTGAATTATTTACTGGAATAAAGACATCTTTTATAACTACTTTTGAGTTAGTGGATCTGTTATCTACTCTATACATAGAACCGGGTGTTGACCTAATGTGGAACTGTTTTAACTGCCTATCAATAGCGTCTGCTATGATGGGTATGCCTTTATTTTCGTTGTCAGGCTGTGTATGTCTTGTGGACACTAGTTCAGGTTCAGCTGACACTACACTCATGCTATCTGTACCTATATTAGATTCGGGAATGCTTGGGGTTTGTAATTGTATATTTTCATTGGGTGCTACTGTGTCTGTTTGAATTTCGGCTTCCCTACGAGCGTTTTCGAATATCCGATTAATTATTTCATCGTCTTCGTTATCATCTAAATTAACAGCTAGAGAGTCGATACTGCCGTGGAAGATTTTAATACGTGATAGAGCGTCTGCGTTAGTGTTTTGGCGACCTTTCTTGTACACAACCTTGTAATCGTATTCCGAGAGTTTTAGACGCCATCTAGTTAATTTAGAATTTGGATCTTTTAATGACATTAGCCAGGTGAGAGGCCTGTGGTCCGTGTAGATGATAAACTTTCTACCGTAAAGATAGGGCCTAAAGTATTTTATTGCCCATACTATGGCGAGAAGCTCTTTTTCTATTGTAGAGTAACGTGATTCGGTATCTGATAGTGTCCGGGATGCAAATGCTACCGGTTTGTCGGAACCTCGATTCCTTGGGATAATACCGCACCTAATGCTACATCTGAAGCATCGGTGGTGAGGATGAAGGGCTCATCAAAATTAGGGTACTGTAGTATTGGGGCGTTAGTAAGAATTTGTTTGCACTTATTGAAAGCTTCTAAGAAATCCGGCGAGTGTATGACTTTACTATTTTTCTTGAGGCAAAGGGTCATTGGTTTAGTAAGCTTGGCGAAATCTTTTATGAATTTTCTGTAATATCCGACTAAACCTAGGAAGCCTTTTATTTCCTTCTGGGTCTTGGGCAAAGGGAAGTTAAGTACAGCTTTTATCTTGTCCTTGTTAGGTTTTAAACCTTCGTCTGTTAGTTCGTGTCCTAAGAAGTTAACCTGTTTTTGTAGGAACTGTGATTTATCTAACTGGATCCTTAGATTATGAGTTTTGAATCGATCGAATACCTGTTTTAATTTTTCGATGTGTTGCTGCAATGACGTAGATATTATTATTACGTCATCTAAATATGTATAAACATTATCTATGCCTCTTAATATATGATCCATTAGTCTTTGAAATGTACTTGGAGCATTTTTGAGCCCAAAAGGCATTCTAAGGAACTCATAATGTCCTCGTTCAGTGGTGAATGCGGTTTTTTCAGTATCGTTAGAGTGCATTTCCACTTGGTGAAAACCGCTAGCAAGGTCTAGGGTTGTAAAGTATTGCGCTCTTCCTAATCTGTCTAAAATGTCGTGTATATTTGGTAAGGGGTATTTATCTTCAATGATACGGTCATTGAGTCGTCTGTAATCGATTACGAGTCTCCATTTGACGTTGCCTGAGGAATCGGGTTTTTTAGGTACGATATGCACGGGACATGACCAAGGAGATATGCTCTCTCGCACGATACCTTGCTGAAGGAGCTTATCCACTTGTTTACGAATTTCTTCGCGTTGTTTAGGAGCTTGTCTGTAACTACGTACGAAAATTGGTGTATTATCGCTTAATCTGAGCTCGTGTTTAACAGCGTGTGTAAAAGTTAGTGGTATATCTTCTGCATAGAACAAGTCCCTATACTGATAACATAACCGGGTTATTTCGCGCTTTTCTTCTTCGTTCATGTGATCTGTACGAATTTTCTGAAGATTTTGGTTTAATATATAGTCAATGTTATTTTCTACTTGTATGGTATTAATATCGTGACTATCATTTCTATTGGCATTGGAAAATATCTCTAATTCAATTGACGGGTTAAGCGGGATACACTTCTTTTGATCACTATGATTAATTAACGACGTTTTAAAAGAACCGTTTGTGACGTTAACTATAGCTGCTGGGGACATTAAATCATCTGACCAGATTAAATCGTCGTGAAGGTATTGTCCATCTAAGTAGTTTGTTTTTACTTTGATTATCTTTTCGCATCTAGGTTCGATACTTATCTTTTGAGGTGGAGAACTAAAGTGTATTGGTATTTCCGCTGTCAATCAATGTTACTCTTTAATTTTTGCAGAAGGTCCATTCCGATAAGACCTTTATATTTAGGGTCGAAATCGAATATTAAGAACTTATGTGTTATCTCACTATTAAAGGCGGGAGGTAAAGGAAGGTACACTACCTTGTCGTGAACTGAAGAACTGTGTGCCGTATTAATTTGGAAGGGTTCTGTTTCTACACAATACTCGAATATGGTGCCTGCAACTACGTCAGTTGCTATAGTTGAATGACTGGCCCCTGTGTCTAATAGAAACTTACCATCAAACTCTGGTAGTATTATGTACGGTAAATATTTCTTGGTCTGGAAATTGATTGAAACTAAGTCTGGTTGTCTCGGTTGGTGTCCAAGGTAAAATCCTGGTCACAACTTACCTCTTGTTCGTCCATGGTTACATTCGGCTCGAGCGTTATTCCGTTACCGTCTGTGATATTGTTGTAGAGCTCCATGTCACTGGATCCTAGTTGATCTTGAGTGGCCATTTGAATTGGAATGTAGAACAACTGCTGAGCGAACTGTGGGTTTTCTGGCTTACCTGCCGTACGCATTGTGACGTCCGATGATACTGGCGTGGGAACCGGTGGTTTTGGAATGTTTTGTTGATTCCTAAAGTTACTGGAACCATTTGGTCTAGAGTTACCTGATGCTGGTTTGGTCTTCCAGGGCAATACAGATTGTACCCATTGTTGACGCTGTTCGGGAGTCCTATTATTTTGTGGAGGTACAAAGTTTGGTGAGGGAATAATAAAGCCATGTGCAAACGGGCTTACTGTATTACGGATGGGATTATTATTTCCTGGTTGTTTGGATAACTCCTTTGGCTTTGCTTGTGACGTTGAAGCATTGTAACTGTAATTAGCTCTATTATATGAAAGCCTAGCTTCTTCTTGTCTAGCCGCTATGATGGCTGCTTCGAAGGTTTCTGGTTTGGCGATTCGAACGCCCAAAGAGACGTGGAAGTCTAACTGGTTTATATACTGTTCAATAACCATCTTTTCGTAATACGATTTATTACCATGTTCTCCTACGGAATACAGAGTATCTAACAGCTCGCGGAGGCGTTTGCCAAAGCTTTCAGCGTCTTCTGCTTTAGACTTACGCACTCGCGTTAACTCCTGCATTACTTGTATTTCGTTTCGTGGTTCGCCAAGGCGCCTAACTAACGCGTTCTTAATTGTTAGCCATGAGCTTAAGTGGCCTTCGTATGCTATTGCGTCTATGGCTTGACCACTGAGCCTACTTTTAATTAAGCAGATGAATGCTGGGTGCGAACGATCTGCTTCGGAAGTTAAAAGTAATAAGTTTTCTACTTCCCTAATATAATAATTAAGTAATTTAGGATTGCCATCATATCTTGGCATTAAATCTGCGATTAGTTTGTAAGGTTTATAGTTGGCATCATAATCCCTGAGCGACATTGTTTTTCTGTAGCTTGCCTGCCTAGTGGCGCTCGACGCGAAACAATAGAGGTGTCAAATTTAACCTTGGAGTTTACGCGTGGGATAGTTAACGCTACTTATTATAATTTTGTGTATGCCTACTGCGATTTTAGCTTAGAGACAGATACACATAGATTAACATAAAATACACAAATTAGAATAAGGCAGGAAATAGAGCAAGGACACTTGGTAAAACGAGAGTACTTACCAAAGTAGCCACTGCATCTCCTGTCGAGTCGAGTCTCTTCCAACGCAGCTTCCTCCAATTCTCCGGAGAATTATCCCGATGACCGTAGAGGTGTCCGACCGCGCGATAGGTTCTTTGTAGATCACGAAGGAACGATTTGAGAACCGTCGTTCTTAAGATGAAGAGTTGGATTCGATCTTAGAACGTCGCGATCCTACCGACTGCGCCAGTTATGTTTCGGCGGTCGGGGATTTAGTTAAAAAAATTTTTATTTATTACACAATTAATTTAATTATAAAAATACAGGATATTTAGCTGGTGGCTGATACAAGACTGAATATAATGCAAAGAAAAATAATTATCTCTAATTTCCGGTAAATGCATAGTTGCAATATGACGCATGTTGACGGTGACTGCGTACTCAGCGTAAACGTCTGTTACGATGAGTTAACTCTTGTTACATTGATTTTTTGAATCTGCGAATAATCGATCAATTTCCAACAAATTAAAATTAGGCTCTTTGACAAGAGATTAACATTGAAAAAGGTCCTCAGAAACCCAAAAATGCTGTAACATGTGGTTAATTCGTGATTTTTGTCAAGTGTGACAAATTGTTAAACGTTTGTCACATTTGGGTTTTGAGAAACTGATAGTAGAATTAACCGGGTATTATTCGTCGATTATGTTAACAGCCCGATAATCGAGTGCTGGGAAAGCGGGCTCAGAAGTCAGGACTAAAAAAGATTTGCAAATATTTGACAGATTGAATAAAATATATAGTAAGAAAGCTGCTACTTCTAAACCAAAAAAATAATAATAGGTACAATACAGCTATAGTTCTCGCCAATCTTCTTGGCCGCCCTGAAGTTGGATTTCCGATACGCATGACACGGATCGGTGTTGTTTTTATATGAGATTTACTACTATGCAGCCATTGTAGCCAAATTCAGGGCGGCCAAGAAATTTGGCGAGAATAATAATGCCGTGGAATACAAATGGATTTAAAGAAGCTGTAAAATATTGTTAACATTTTTATAATTAAAACGTAGAATTTAATTTATCAATACTAATATTATAAAGAGGAAATAATTTTTTGTTTGTTTGTTTGCACCGAATAGGCTCCGAAACTACTGGAATGATTTGAAAAATACTTTCTCCAATAGAAAGCCACATTATTCCTGAGTGACATAGGCTATTTTTTAATCCCGAAAATGGATCCTGTGGGCTGGTCCACGGGAGCGAAGCCGCGGGCAACAGCTAGTATGGTATATATGTCGCCGCGGAGGCGTGGATTTGCTAATTCGTTATCCAAATTAATAATTTTAATTGTCAATTAACACAAACTCTATAATCCTGCCATCTCTGAGATTTCGCTAGAACTATTAAATGTCTATTTAAGTTGGTTTTTTATAGGCTTATTGTGGAACTAGTTATTGATTTGTTTGAATGAAGATCATTTGATAAGCTAATTTTCAATGTGAGATGTTTAAATAAAACGGGAACACTTATTGTAGGACTTGTAGATTTAATTATTTAACATTTGACGAAGTAAATATGTTTAATTATGACCTAATGTTATTCTTATTACGAAAAGTTGTCAAGAATGGCGGATGTTATTATTTTAATGACCAATAACTGGATTTAATAATTTAATACGAGAACTAAACAAATTTGAGTAATTGATTAAATACTATAAAGTAATAAGATTATTTTACACAGCTATGTAATAATGAGAAACCTTCTGATTAGTAAGATATTCAGATCATCGGAAACTTGGATAGTTTTGAGTTGAGGTGATTATTTTATTAATAATCTACGAACAACTTTGTATTTGTGAGTATTGGGATTAATTAACTGAGAAGCATTTTAGTATTGTTTGTTAACTTTATTCAACTATCGAAGTAATTAGTGTCTAAACAAATAAAATATGGAAGTCCCGCCCACTTACAACGCGCATCGCGCGTATGGTGTGTGTAAAATAATAACTGTTTAATAAATCTGATTGATTAGATGTTTGAAAACCTAATAAACATGTAACGCCAATTGTCTTAAAGTGATTGTGTAAACTATAAAAAGATTTAAAAGAGTATCCTAGAGTTTCTTGCTAGGTCTTCTCTAGAGATCGACAAGAGATTGCGACCTAGCGAGCCACACCATGTGGTTTTAACTTCAAGTTCGAATGAAAACTCAGTGTCTGTAACTAAGTCAAATAAATACTTTCGAGTTTTTTCAATCCAGTGATGTGTGTTATTAAAAAATATAAATATAGATTGAAAATATAAATTGTTGCACTGTGTGCACTTGATGTCTAAATTTAGCTAAAATTAAAATATATTATGAAATTGCCTCTAGAATTGGAGTTGATGATGGTGGTTTTATAATTCATAGGTACCTCGACGTGACATATATAATATATATTAATTTTAGCTAAATTTACACATCAAGTGCACACAGTGCAACAATTTATATTTTCAATCTATATTTATATTTTTATATTTAATTTATCTTTGATTTTGATTTTAATTCTCTTTAAATTTAATTTAATTGTATTCAAAATTAATGTAAATAAATAAAGTTCAAAGTTAAACTATAAGGTATCCAAGTAAAAAAACCTAAATTTCAATTTTGTAAAGAGTATATAAACTACACACAAATTATTTCATGGTTTATGTAAAATGGGTGATCTGTAACACAGGGCCTTACCTATCTCAGACACCCTTCTCCATACAAGGTTATGTATTATGATAGTCACTGTATTTTGATGTCAAGATAAAATAATAATTTAGAAAATTACAACATGGAACAGCTTTGAAATATCTATAGTGAGGTATACATTTCTTTCTTTTAGAAACGTTAGTAACCTCTACCTTAAAATGTTCACAGAGAATCAGTTTAATGGAATAGGAAACATTACGCAAAGCTGGTCTAGCAGATAGTGCCACTTATAAATAAGAAAGGACAGATTTTTAATTCCTTTTTTACATTTTTGGTGGTTAACACAACAAGTTTATCTGTATAAATGTAAATATCTATACATCATTTAATATTAATATTGTAAAGCTGAAGAGTTTGTTTGTTTGTTTGAACGCGCTAATCTCAGGAACTACTGGTTTGAATTGAAAAATTATTTTTGCTTTGGATAGTCCATTTATCGAGAAAGGTTATAGGCTATATAATATCACGCTTCAACCAATAGGAGCCGAGCATAAATGTAAAATGTTGCAAAAACGGGCAAAAATATTCCTTTTTGAAAGCTTTTGTTGCGTGCGCTGCGTAAACGGTTTAAGTTACGCAAATATAATGTATGATGGAATTGTTCTTCTTTAAAAGTTCTAAAAAAAAGTCCGCGACAGCATATGTCTATCTTTTAAGATTGACTCACAATAGCAGCTTTTATGTTCTAAATTTTAATTAGATCGCCGCCGCCGGTAGAAACAAAAGTTTACAGGTTACATTCGTATAGTAGTAAGAATAGGTAGGGTAGGGTAGGTAAGGTAGGGTAGATAGGGTAGGGTAGATAGGGTAGGGTAGGTAGGGCAGGGTAGGTAGAGTAGAGTAGGTAGGGTAGATAGGGTAGGTGGGTAGGGTAGTTATGGGAAATAAAAAATAGGGTAGGTAGGTAGGTAGCCAGTTGACGGGAGTGAAGCCGCGGGGGTCAGCTAGTAAGTTATATATGACAACACTAAAAGATTGAAAACATGCACACGAGTACTTCAAACAAAGGATAATCACAAAAACAGTGAGCTAACTATAGACGGGATAGAAGCTGCTTTCCTCATAGTTGCCACTGTGGTGAAGTTGTCATCAGCCTCGGGCACCAGGTCCTCTCATGCAGCCGAAGTGTGGGTCTCAATTGGGTTGAAACTCTTAGTATGTGGGGTCCGAGTGCTCACGCTTTATTTAAAAGAACTGTCTAAACGCCTAGTGGACACTTCGCGTGTACCATGCTGGCTGTAACCATGGTCAGGATAAGCATTGCCATTTATCATGGCAATGCTGCCAGTCTTTTGGGCACAATACAAGTGGACAACGATGAGGAGGTGCTTTTTATGTAAATTGTAGCAGGTTGTAGTATGTAAGTAGTATGTATGTTACTGTGTAAGTGTATATGTTTGTAGTTATAGTTAATTAAGTATTTTATACACTGTATATTTTTATCTTTCTAAATAAATGTCTCCTTAATTAAAATAAATAGTTGTTTTTATTTCCTCCTTGATTCAGTGAGCGGGACGGGTGTAAGTGAGTAAGCGGGCGAAATTGACATAAGGTTCCATGTTGTTATTGTAATTTATTTCTTGGATTTAACGGCTAATATTCATTCCCTGAGATAAAAGAAGACCATTAGCAGTAAAACAAATAAATTTACAGCATTTTATACCACACGGTGCTTTTAAAGTAATAGTTTTCTACTTAAAATGACATATTCTTAAATTTTATGTATTTTCTCCGCTCTTCCCCTTTATGGAAGCAGCCACATCTCTTGGGAAAAATTGACGAAATTAATCGATGCACTCTGACAGCCATCTTAAATGTGGCCTTGGATGATCGAGCCTGGATGCAAGCTACACTACCCATTCGCTTTGGCGGGCTCGGCATCCGCAAAACTTCTAGTATAAGCCTACCGGCGTTCCTGTCTTCGGTCCACAGCACTGAAACGTTAACCACAAAAATTTTATCCCTTTCACTGGTTAACTTTGAAGTGCCGTGCTCGACCGACGCAGTGTGCGCCTGGAAAGTGGCTTGCCTGAATACGGCGCTGCCCGAGAACCCATCTTCCCAGAGACAGTGGGATGAGCCGCTCTGCAGATTGGTACGGAATAAACTTATAAATACGTCCACCAATACTGCTGAGCGTGCACGCCTGCTGGTTGTGGGAGAGTGGGAGTCGGGCCTCTGGCTACAGCCAACACCTTCCGGATCGCTACATGTCTGCGTTTGGGTGCTCCTAGCGGAGCTCCACATCGTTGTCAATGTGGTGAAGCAGTCGACCGCCGGATAGCACGGCACGCCAGCATTAATGACATCATACGTCGGGCTCTTGTCACCGCCGGGGTGCCAGCTGTTTTAGAACCCAATGGCTTGGCACGCGACGATGGGAAGAGACCAAACGGGATAACCATAATGCCTTGGAAGGTGGGTGGCCTTTGGTGTGGGATGCAACATGTGTCGACACCCTTGCGCCATCCCATCTTCTTAGCACGGCGGGCTGTGCTGGGGCAGCTGCTGCTGGTGCAGAAAACCTCAAACGGCGCAAATATAACAACCTTATTGGCAGTTATATGTTTGAGCCGTTTGGGGTTGAAACATTAGGTTCATGGGGTCCGAGTGCGCATCGACTTTTTCGAGAAATTTGTACAAAGCTCGTCGACTCTTCACGTGACCAGAGGGCAGGCCTTTTCTTCGGCCAGAAAATCAGCATTGCCACCCAACGTGGCAATGCTGCCAGCGTTCTGGGCACTTTTCCCGTTGACATCGATGTGGACGAATTTTTTGATGCACAATGAGCTCTTTTCCGTCTCCCTTTTCTATTTGTATATAGGTTTTTTTTTTTTAGAATAATCAATTGTAAATATGTTAATAAATGAATAGATTTTAATCTGACTAACATTATAAACGTGAAAGTCTGGATAGATGTGTAGATGTATGTTTGTTACTCAATCACGCTAGAACGGCTGAACGGAAATTATCACGCGGGGGAAGCCGCTGGCAGAAGCTAGTAATGAATAAATATGGAATGGACTTCTCGAGGGAGAGTCAGCGCTATACAGGACAAATAGCGCTGTCCCTTTTACGCGGTGGAACCATGGTAGTTTTGATATGTCATGGTATGGACCCCGGGAGTATTAAATAAAAAATAGCTTGTACGGAACAAGCTATTTTTCATTAATACTGCTGTTTTAATTCGATGTTATGTAAGGATGAATGCACTTAACAAAATTCGTCGGTGTAAGTAAAACTAAGTAATTAAGGTTCCTATTGTGACACGAGGAGATACATGAGTGATGAATTTGTGCTTGCAGCAATATTTCTATCAGTCGTTTCGTTAATGCTGTTGAGATACTCGGCCAGTCTATTTATCACTTGTTGTACGCCGGGCTGGATACGGGCACATTGCCGCTTGTCATGCTAGTACACAAATGCGGCGGCACACCGCCAAACGTACGGGATTGAGGAATCTGGATGAAATCTTTAACATGTTTAAAACTCGTATGGTATAACATACACAGATATTGTATCAGTAGTTGTAGGTATAGCCTTCCTGACTGATTTAGGTAATGGCACCCAACCTCAGCTGAGACTGGCCATTGACGTGGGACAAGTGTGTGCACAAACACTGGTGCACTCTCTCTTCCATCACTCACATGCATCGGCAAGCACGTTGTCTGCTGCCGCTGGACCTGCGCCTGATCTCTATACGGCCATAACAATTCAATTCAATTTACTTATTTAGTATTTACATTGCGTTCGAAATAATCAGCATGAAACATAGTAGGTATTGGATGTACAAATAAGAATACAAGAATTCAATTTAAATTAGAAATTAGGAAACACTTGTTTAGTTTAGATTAACAAGTACAATTAATTAAATTAATATAATGTAAAATACCATGCAAGCTAAGCCATTGTGGCGTTCTACACATCACAGTCATCAGGTATGTTAGTCAAGATGTTATCTATGTAGGAATATGAGTTATTGCGCATAAACGTACGAGTTGTTATGAGATATCTAGAGTTATAGCATGTCAACAGGCTAATGAACTCATTTCGTTTTCTGTTCTCTGTGATTATATTATCAATATTAAAATCGCCACACAAAGTACACACTTCTTATTAATTAAATGCTACAATAGTTTTACCAAGTTCTTCATAAAATTATCAAAATTATTTTCATTAGGATTACGATAACAACAACGCAGATATAGACCTGTATTAATATATTTTATACAACAAATTCCAAAGCTATCTACCCTATACAGTTTATTTATGTCGGTTTATTTTCTTTTAAATTAAAGCAAAGTTAACCGTGAAACGAAACATTTAAATTCAATAGTAGAATGGAACGTACGATGGATGAATGAGAGGTGGGAGTGTGAGAGAGCGAGAAAAAGAATGAATGGCGGACGATTTAAAATCTAACGACGACGGTGAAGAAGAAAATTTGTATTGAGTGTTTAACGAGCCAAAATAAACGAAGATAACCAGAAAAGTGTTTCTCTCATCAAGCCCATCTCCTCTAATTGAGGGCTGGTCCGGGATCGACTGGAAACATTTGGCTGCAGCGGATCGCCGGCGTGTGCCACGCGATACGCGGTACGCAAAAGAAGAAAGACGAACGAGGAAATAGCTGGGTAAAAAGCGGCGAGGTGGCTGCTACTATTCACTACAAACGAAGATCTCCACAAGAAGATGCCTGTGGATAAGGAAATAAGGGGTGTCGATACCGGAATACCTACCGGCATCGGTACTGCCGCGGTGGCGGGGACGTCGGCCATGATGTCGCTGGAAAATCTACGGCATAGTTAAGTTCAGTGACGAGGACAAAACCTATTCTTTGTCAAAATAGGCTGCGGACATCCACGATAATGCTGAGATATTTGGGTGGACCGCCCAGTAGAAGCTTATTATCGCTCGACGATCGCTCGTGGGTACTGCGGAATTGTGGCTTAAATCCCAAAAAAGACGTATAAGACATACGATGAGTTAAAGACGGCGCTTCTCAAGGAATTTTCAGACGCAATAAATTCTAAAGAAATGCATGAATTCATGGCAAGCCGCAAGAAAAGAAAAGACGAAACTGTTTATCAGTACATGCTTATTATGAAGGAGTTGGGAAAAAGGGCAAAATTACCCGATTACATCGCTATACAATACATTGTAGACGGCATATCTGATTACGAAAGCAATAAGGCGATATTATACGGAATCACATCGTACAGCGTGCTGAAAGAAAAATTCTCAATATACGAGGCAATGAAAACAAAGATGAAAAGAAGCAACGAAAGCAAAAATATTGCGGCCAGTGAGAGTAAACAAGACGGTGACAGTAAGTAGAAAACATTAGGCGAAAAGCAGTCATCACCATCCGGTCGTGTGTGTTTTAAGTGTGGTGAAAAGGATCATCTGGCCAGTCAGTGTCTGAATGGTGTGAAATGTTTTCGGTGCAATAAGTTCGGTCACCTAAGCACCTAAGCGACAGTCGTGGTGGCCCAGTGACAGTCGTGGTGGCCCAGTGACAGTCGTGGTGGCCCAGTGACAGTCGTGGTGGCCCAGTGACAGTCGTGGTGGCCCAGTGACAGTCGTGGTGGCCCAGTGGCTAAGACCTCGCCTCTCGTGCTTGAGGTCGTGGGTTCAAATCCGGGCAAGTACCAATGTGACTTTTTCAAATTCATATGTACTTTCTAAGTTTATCTTAGACATCACAGACAACGGTGAAGGAAAACATCGTGAGGAAACCTGGACTTACATAGTTAATGTAATTCTGAAATAGCCAAGTCAGAGGCCTGTGGGATTCCCAGAGGCGGCTTAATTAACTCTGACACCAGAGGTGGCCACACCTCACACGAAAGAGAGAGACCTAAGCAAAGATTGCAGCGGCCATGTTGTTCCCAGTAATGCATCAAAATCAAATACAAAAAAAGCAAGCGGAACTGGAAATTCAATGTGTGTGACCGATAATGTTGGTGGTAGTGACAACACCGAACGATTTAACGAGTTGAATGACGACGGACCGAATGGATCGATCAGAGACACTTGTGATGTTGGTACTACTGTTGACAGTGGTCAAAGAAGCCGTAGCTGTCAAAATCAGTTTGACGTTTTGAACGTAAACAACAAAAAAATAAAAGGTCTGTGAAAAGTGTAAAAATGTGCGGTGTTACGGTTGATACGTTAATAGATACGGGCTGTGACTATAATTTAATAACGTCTGAATTATTTTTCGGGTTAAGTGACGTCGCATACGTCAAATATAAAGTTATACTAACAGGATTAGGATCGGCGAAGGTGTGTACTCTGGGTAAGTTCAAAACATTATTAGAGTTGACAATAAAAGTTTTTATGTTGTTCTATCAAGGGTTATTCCCTATCAGGTCATATTAAGTCAATCTTTCTTAGAGTCTGGCAAACGAAAGTAGACACTCGAATTATTTGCAAACTTTTTATATGGCAATGCTATACTAATGTCAACCCCAATTTTCCGTATGACGCTACTTTGTTTTAATTCGTAAACACTATTTATCTTTTTGTAAAAACATTTTCTCTATTTAATAATTTAAAAAGTTTCACTATTAATGTAGAAAACAATGATTCCTGTGATTCTTATGAATTGAAGTCTTAGATTCAGATTTTGATTGATAGTGAATAAACCAAAATTATTATAGAATAATGTTGCTTTTTTTATTCAGATTGATATATCTAAAGTATTACCTACCTAAATGTATTTTTATTCAGACGAAGTAATATAAATAATTCTAAAGTATCAAATTAGGTTATTCCAGGTATTGCATACTAGTTTTTGGGGTTGCTATGCTGATATTTTTTCAATTTGCCGCGCTTTTTCAGTCTCTACTTTCGTTTGCCAGACTCTACTAAATGCGACTATCTTATAAGACAAAGGTGCAGTCAAGCTTATGCCACAACAAGATGATTACAGTGTGTGTTTGTTAAGTTTTCCTAGTGAATCTGAGGAGCACATTTCTCAGATCCCTGCGGTTCAAGAGCTCATTGGTAGTCAATTAGCTTTTGAACCGCAGGGATCTGAGATATAAGCCATCAAAGGTCAAGGAGGCACCTATAAAATTAAAGATTATTATGAAAGATGATATCCCAGTTGCTCAGCGTCCAAAAAGATTAGCTATCAAAGAAGAAGAAGAAGTTAATCAACAGGTTGAAGAGTGGTTGAAGAAGGGAATAATAAGACCTAGCTATTCAGAGTATGCAAGTCCGTTAGTATTGGTCCAGAAGAAAGATGTTATCTTTAGAGTTTGCGTAGAATACAGAAAAGTAAATCAAAATATGGTTAAAGATGAGTTTCCCTTGCCAGTCATAGATGACCATATTGATAAATTGAGTAAATCAAAAGTTTTTAGTACACTAGATTTGAAACACACTAAATTTTACACTAAATTTTTGGGGGCTGAGTCACCCGCGTCCGTAGGAGAGTTACCCCTATTGTTGTTACCCTACACGTGGTCCCCGGGTGGTGCTAATCAGGTGACACTTACTGGTGGTGGGCTTCGGCCGAAGGCTTGTGACCACCCACCGGGCAAAGACGTACCGCCAAGCGGCCTAGCCGTGTTCCGGTACGATGCTCGGTGTAGCCACTAGAGGAGTTGGGTCGAGATAGTTGTTCCACTGCATGCTGACCAGTCTGATTCGCGCTGTTTTGGGCGTATCGGGAGACTAGTTGCGGAGGGTAGCGGGATCCGAGGCACGGTGCGCCGCTGGCCGACCGCAGGTAGTTGGGGGCCCAAGTAGTGTGCCAGCCACACACGAAAGGCTGCCCCGCCAACTGTCGAAAAATCCCGGAATGCGCCATCGTGCTGGTTGGCGACCAGATGGGAGGGCCCGATGGACATCTCCGGGGGGGCTCGGGCGTCCCCGCAGTCTCCGGACTAGTGCCCCAATGATGGCGTCCTTTCAGTGCGTGTCTGTAGGTTAGTAGCGTGGAACCTCATCTCACTTCCTTCTCCTCTCCTTTCACTCTTCTGAATCCTTGAATGGCAGGTAATAAAAAGAAAACTGGAGTAAAACAGCGGCTGCACCCCCTCCCACACAAAGTGCACCTCACCAATATTAGAGGTCTGCACTCCAATCTCACCTCAGTCCACCATCACCTGGAGACTGAAAAGCCAGCACTGTTTTTCCTTACGGAGACGCAGATAGGAAGTCCGTCTGACGTGTTGTACTTATCTTACCCAGGGTTTACCCTGGAGCACAATTTCAAACCACGCGCGGGTGTATGCATGTATGCCCGAGACGACACTTGCTATCGGCGTCTCCGTAATCTTGAAGACTCCAGGTTCTCAGTGCTGTGGGCTCTGGTGGACACAGGGCTGGATAAGATTATCTACGCCTGTGTCTACCGCTCGCACAGCGGAGATCAGGAGACAACCAGGCTCACAGAGTACCTCAGTGAGGCGGCTGATGCGGCACAGCAACGGTACCCTTCCGCCCAATTAGTGCTACTGGGGGACTTTAATGCCCACCACCAGGAGTGGCTCTTCCCATACCAGTGCACTGATCATGCTGGACGAGAGACGCGCAAACTTGCGCTAGCGTTAAATCTCACCCAGCTGGTCCAGGGGGCAACGAGGGCGCCAGATGTTGATTCGCACACAGCCAATTGCTTGGACCTTCTGCTGACAACAGATCCAGACCGATACTCAGTGTCGATATCTTCACCGTTGGGTAGTTCCGACCACTGTCTGGTGAAGTCTGTGTCCGTCTACTCCCCGCCCGATCCCAGCCTAAGAGGCACCCGGCGGGTATGGCGGTACAGGTCAGCAGATTGGGATGGGATGCGATCTTTTTTCGCATGCTATCCTTGGCAGCCCACTTGCTTCTCTTCGGACGATCCATCGTCATGCGCTGACGCTGTAACTGATGTGTTGCGTCGGCGGATGGAGTACTATATTCCATTCTCTGACGTAGCAATATCTAACGATAACCGACCATGGTTTGGGGCCGAGTGTCACCACGCCAACGCGGTTAAACACAAGGCCTACCAAGCATGGGTCGTCGCCCAAACGCGCAAGGCAAATGACGTGAGTCAGAAGAAGAGAGCCTTCAACACGGCTGCCAAGTCCTGCAAAAAGGTGATGCGAAGAGCACGGTTTGACCACATTAGCAGAATCGTGAACAAACTTGCTTCATATCCAGCGGGTAGCAAAGCGTTTTGGTCCCTGGCTAAGTCGGTTGAATCAAATTTCTGTCGCCCCTCACTACCACCACTGCTGAAACCTGACGGGTCACTGGCCCACTCCGCTGAGGAGAAGGCAAACTTGTTTGCCTCCCTTTTTGCGGAATCTTCGCATCTGAATTCTGATGGCGCGCAGCCTCCTCCCTCTCCTGATGGATGTGTGACGAGTATGTCAGACATCCGCATCCATCAAAAGGACGTCCGTAGGGTTCTGCGTAGCCTCGATGTGAACAAAGCGAGTGGCCCCGACGGGATACCAGCAATTGTACTTAAAACCTGTGCGCCTGAATTGTCTCCGATCTTGACACGCCTGTATCGCCTTTCGATAAGGACTGGAAAAGGGCCGAAGGCTTGGAAGCAAGCCAACGTACAGCCCGTGCCCAAGAAGGGCAGTCGAGCTGACCCGGCCAACTACAGACCCATATCTGTAACGTCCATCCTCTGTAAGAGTATGGAACGTGTACTCAACGGTAAGCTCCTGGCATACCTAGAAGCGAACGACATCCTCAGTACCGCCAATACGGCTTCCGCCGAAATCGGTCCACTGGGGATCTTCTAGCGTATGCCATTCACATCTGGAGTGAGGCCATCGAGAGACACGGGGAAGCGCTAGCCGTCTCCCTCGACATCTCGAAGGCTTTCGACAGGGTCTGGCACGAAAGCCTCATTGGTAAGCTTCCTTCCTTCGGTCTGCCTAGTGGTCTGTGTGATTGGATAGGGGACTTCCTGAGGGATCGCTCCATCCGAGTGGTTATCGACGGCTGCTCGTCCGGTCAGTTAGATATCAACGCCGGAGTCCCTCAGGGGTCAGTGCTCTCGGCAACATTATTCTTGCTGCACATTAATGATTTGCTAAAACCCGGCACCTTTGGGTACGCAGACGACAGCACTGTTGCTGAGAGATACGTGTCCAGCGCACGAGCTACTGGGCCTCAGATTCGGTCTCTCCGGGAGGCCATGGTTGAACGCTTGAACCTGTCCTTGAAGGCGGTCTCCGAATGGGGTGATGCCAATTTGGTCAGTTTCAATGCTGCGAAGACCCAGGCGTGTCTTTTTTCCGCTAAAAAGAGCCAATTTCACCCGGCGCCTTCTTTCCGTGGTGTAACCGTGCCGATAACGGACCGTCTCGAACTTCTCGGTGTTACGTTGACATCAACCCTCAACTTCGGTCCATTTATTGAGGCGAAAGCTCAGGTAGCTGCAAAAAAGTTGGGGATTCTTGCTAAGGTGAGACGGTACTTCACGCCTGAACAGCTGCTCAACTTGTATAAAGCGCAAGTTCGGTCATGCATGGAGTACTGCTCTCACCTCTGGGATGGATCTGCCAAATACCAGCTTGATGCACTTGAGTCGATCGACAGACGGGCCAAAAGGCTTATTGGCAACGATGCACTGGTCGCCTCAAAGCTCCAGAGCCTCGAACATCGACGCCGAGTTGCCAGCCTGTCGGTTTTTTATCGGTTACATTTCGGGGAGTGCGCGACGGAACTGCACAATTTGATTCCACCTAGCCCTTTCCATCATCGGACTACAAGACGTACGGCCATGCGCCATCGGTACATGGTGGACATCCCTCCCATACGCACAAAGCGTTTTGCTAATACTTTCATTGTGCGTACAGCTAAGGAGTGGAATTCCCTTCCGGGGTCTTTGTTCCCTGATAGCTACAACCTTGGGGTCTTTAAGTCAAGAGTGAATAGGTTTCTTCTAGGCAAGCGTGCTTCACCGTAGACCACGTCATCGCTTAACATCAGGCGAGATAGTGGTCAAACGCGAGCCTATAGACTATAAAAAAAAAAAAAAAAAAAAAAAAAATGTTTTTTTCATTTGCCAGTAGATGAGGAATCGGTGAAGTACACTTCATTTGTGACTAGCAGTCCAGAAAGGCAATACGAGTTTTTGCCGGCACCTTTTGGTCTGTCTATATGTCCAAACTACTTCAGTAGGTAATTTTTAGAGATTTAGTTGGTCGTGGAATAGTTTTACTTTTTATCGATGATATTGTAGTACTCGCTAAAGATGAAAAAGAGGCTCTAGATCATCTCAGTCTAATTTTAAAGGTATCTTCTGAATATGGGTTAGAAATTAATTGGAAAAAGTGTCAGCCAAAGCATTACCTATGTACCTATTTTTCTGTTTCTTCATCTTGTCTGTATATTATGTGTGTGTGCGCATAAATGGTTAAATAAATAAATAAAGAAAAGTAGAATATTTAGGTCATGTAATTGAAAATGGAACTATCAAACCATCACCTGGTAAGACTGATGAAGTTGCTCGTTTTCCAGAACCAAAGTCAACCAAGCAGGTTCATAGTTTTGTGGGGTTAACATCATACTTTCGCAAGTATATTGAAAGTTATGCAATTATAGCTAGACCACTAACTGAATTACTGAAGAAAGATAAAGCATTTTATGGAAATGGAAATCCATCAAGAATTATCACTGACAAAGGGACAGCCTTTACAGGAAAGGATTTTCAGGATTACTGTACCCAAGAGGTTATTCAACATCATACTGTAACTACAGGCATCCCAAGAGGCAACGGACAAGTTGAGCGTGTCCATAGGGTAATTATCTCTGTGTTAACTAAGATGTGTATACAAGAAGCAACTCACTGGTATAAGTATGTATGTCATGTTCAAAGGGCTATCAATAGTATAGTTGTCGGCACGTAACTTGGCAAGAGTCGTTAGATGCGCACAAGTCAGATTTTCGGTCTTTTTGGTTACCTAGCGGGATGCGGGAGCGTTTAGCACAGTTCCGAGCGCGCGATTGGTTAGTCAGTTGACACAAGGATCGACTGGCCAATCGCGTCGCGTCCATGTTTCGTTCGTTCTATACGGTGGTTGGTCAGTTCACTATGCACGAACTTACCCCCACTACGCCAAAACCTTGCCAAGTTACATGCCGGGGACGATACCTATCAAAGATCAATAAATACCTCACCTTTTTATTTGTTTATTGGACGAAAAATAAAGCAGAAATAAGATATACCAATTTTGGAATTAATAGAAGAAGAATCCTGGCAAAATTTTATTGAGATGACATAATTTAAGACAGGAAGCTAAGGCACACATTCTAAAAGTACAAGAGGAAAATATCAAGTCATTTATTAAAAGAAGGAAGGAAGAATAAGAATATAAAGAAGGAGACATAGTTGCCATTCGCAGAACACAATTTGGAAATGTAATGAAACTAAAACCAAAATTTTTAGGACCATATAAAGTTGTCAAGAAAGTAGGTAAAGGAAGATATCATGTGCAAAAGGTAGACCTTAATGCGGAAGGATCTATTAAGACTTCAACAGGTACAGACTGTATGAAGTTGTGGCCATGAGCTTATTCTGTACTCACTGTCAGACTAGTTAATCTCTTACTCATCCTATTTTGTCTAATAGAATGTGATAGGTAGATGCTAACTATATTAGGGGCATAACCTTTATTAAAATCTTTTCTTAATGTTGTGGTATAACTTAATCTTTGATGTGTCGGTATGTTTTTGAAATCTTGTTGCTTTACGAGGTATGTAATCGGTATGTCTTTGAAATCTTGTTGCTGTAAGAGTTAAGAATTTAAGATGTGTTAGATTTATCAATTACTTATAGGAAGTAGCTCATCAATGTTGTTGTAATACAACAAATTTTGTTGTAGTTCTTTATTAATGACTAATGTCCCACAAACAAATGTTAACATAAATCTGTCATGTAAACATGATAATAATATTCCCATAATGAGATGTAACACATTGTGTTGTTGCATAACAAAGTGTATTTCTTTTCCTTTAATTTAAATAGTAGTGCATGTTGTTAAAATTAAATTAATAAAGATTTGTAAGTTGTGCTGTATAAGTAATTAAATTTAAGTTCAAGTTAAAGATGATGAAGTATGTAAGGTGGTAAGGATGATAGAAGATAGGAATTAGTTAAATAAAATTCATTGTAAAATTTTCGAGAAATAAGTTTATTTTGTTTCTTTCACAATCAAGTTGTATTATTGTTACCAAGTTCCACAAATATTTTGATTAAAAAACTTTTTACAAAATAATTCTACCGACTTCCAAATAAAACTACAAAGTGAAAAATAACTTTATTTTTGGAAGTCGGTGTCTTTCGTAGGTACCAATTTATTACGTTATGGAAACCGACTTCCAAAAATAAAGTTATTTTTCACTTTGTAGTTTTATTTGGAAGTCGGTAGTATTTTTTGTAAAAGGTTTTTTTATTTTTCACTTTTTAGTTGTACCTACCTAATAGGCAAGTTGTTTAGTAAGTTACCTACTCGTATAAAGCCAGAATATATTATCCAAATATCATGAAACTTGAACATAACCGGTGAAATGAGAGATCTGCGTACCCCTTAAGAGCGTACTGGCGTGATGTTATGTTATGAAATGGTATAAATAACAAACAGACATGCAATTGCAGCAATCCCGAGAGATTTGCCGTTGTTTATTGAAGAGTTCTGTTGTATATCTTCGAATTTCTTCGTCAGTCCTTCACCAAATTAAAATGGGACCAATTTCGGAACATACTCTTTCAAACAAAAAAAGAATTTTTGAAATCGGTCCACAATTGTCGGAGATATCGGTGAACATACACAAAACATACATAATGTCGAACATAGAACCTCCTCCTTTTTGGGAAGTCGGTTAAAAAAAAACTTAGAATCTAAACAGTTGTTGTAGAAAAGAAGTAAATTCAAAATTTGAACCATTGTATTGTAACCATTGTAAGTAATTTAGTTTAACGTAGTATAGTCTAAGGTCAGACTATTAGCCAGAATGGCCGAACTGTGGGCTTATTTTCTTTCAAATTAAAACAATTAAAGTTAACCGTTAAAATAAACATTTAAATTATACAGTAGTAGAATGGAACCTGAGATGGATGAATGAGAGGTGGGAGTGTGAGATAGCGAGAAAAGGAATGAATGGCTGACGATTGAAATCTAACGAAGAGGTTTAAGAATAAAAATTGTTATTAAGTGTTTAACGAGCCAAAATAAAAGAAGATAACCAGAAAAGTGTTTCTCTCATCAATCCCATCTCATACATGATATGACAGAACGAATCTAGGCGTAAACGATTGTCCTCTGAACTAGTGAATTCGTCACGGGGTGGTTGATACTCATCGTCAGATCCGTACTCTCCATCATCAGCAAATGGCTATTGACTCGATTCTGGGGCAGATGCCGCATCAAATAGGTCTTCAAGTCGTTTTTGTTCTTTATACGCGAGTCTCGAGACGACATCTGCAGTAATATTAGTTACAAATTTAGTACAACATAATCGTGTTCACAACAAACATTAGCAACGTAAAGATGTTTAGATATGCAACTAGACTTGAATTAGTATTTAGTATGTATAACACAATAAAATTGTTGTGAACACGATTAAGTTGTACTAAATTGCTTGAAGTGATGTAGTTTCAGCAGTTTAAAACTTAAGTTTCTCTTATAAAGTACCTGATGTTTTTTTGGAATCTCAAGAGAATGAACCAAAGTGTGTGAGTTCTTAATTTCTTATTTGAAATTAAAAATAGCTTTCCACTGCTGAAACTGTGAAATTTTTATTCCAGTCTAGCGGTATATAAATATTTTCTACTACATGCGGCAAGTGTTTATATAGTGTGACTACTTATTTACGTGTTGTGTTGTTACTTATTTCAATAGCTTGAGAACATTAAAACGGTTAAACTGTTTATGGTTAACGGTTAATTGTTTTATATTATACGAAGCAAATGATGTTCAGGCGGAACATGTTCAGTCGTTGAGGCGTGATTGATTCAGTATCCAAAATACCAGAGTTCCAAAATTGTTATTACATAGTGAGATAGAATATCCGCATTTGGTCAAATTATATCTCCTTTTAATAAAACACTAATTCTATTGTCACTTTATCAGTAACTGGGAAAACATGGAGACCCGGGGCAACTAGCCTGCTACCTGCTACGTACCGAAAAGTTCTCATTGGAGACAAGAAGGTAACATTGACACTAACAAGTTTCTCAAGTAAGTAAGTACTCGGTGTTCTTGAGAATTTCAGAGGTATGGACCAAGGTAAGAACCTTGCTAGAGATGGCAAATTCCTCTTACCTCCAGGGAAATTTTCAATATAAGTCCAGCTGAAAAAAAATTAACTACATTTTGAAAGTGTTTAATATGGCAGTTTTTTGTAGTGTTAGGTATGTGTATTTCGGTAGCTTGAGAAAAAATAAACTTTTGAATAGACTTTTGTATTATTCGAAGCTAATAGCAGCTAAGCAAGCAATTTTTGATAGCTGCGTGAAAAATTTGCGCTGGTAAATTTAATCTAATTTGTAAATGTTGTGTATCTTTTTAAGATTGCATGTTATTATCGAAAGGTTAGAATCTACTCGTATTTGTCAATGTGACAGTTAAATAGTATCAACCTTTAAATGATGACATACCTGAGAAGTTGCTAGCTTCAGCAGTCTACTTACTTTCAACTCCGCAAGCTGCAGAGTGTCTGTGAGAAAGCTTTGCATAAGAAGCTGACTGTTGAGAATGCCAATAATCTGCCAATGGCTTGAAAAAATTATTTCTGGAGCTTATTAAAGATGATCAAAGCTGATTACTAGAATTTAAGGATGCTTATAAAAAAGATTTATGAATACATAATGGCTTATGATATTGATGTAGATATTATAAAATAAACTGATTTGATAACTGACCAGAAAATTTAGTTTATAATACTCAAATAGTAAAACAGATGAAAAAAGTACTAGTTATTAGTTGGAAAAAAAGATGTTTTACTTACTTAAATATGAATGTAATTGCTAGAGGTATATATAGTGTATGTTAGATCAAGGCAAATTACTTAGAAATTATGGTTGGTGATGAGGAATAAAAATAAAAATCAGACAGTAGATTGCAATAGTATTATATTTTGATGAATAGTAAGTAGTTAGTTTATACATAGTATAGTAACTTACAAGTCAAAAGAATCTAGCACACTTACAAATATAGCTAATCGCGAAAACAGATGAAAGTACTCGTATAATTTCAGTGTCAACACACTAAAAATAATGATTAGGACTTGCGAACATCAAAACACATTTTATAATTTTTAATTTAAGCCAACTTTAGTTACTAGAAAATAAACCTTAACAAAATAAATTAACAAAAAGCTTAACTTCGTTTTGTTGCTAGTAGGAAAAAGCAAATCCCATTTTTTTGTTTAGGGCTGTTGGTACTGCCAGATATAACAGTAAACAGAAAAATAACCATTTTACCTTTTTCCAAATACATATTGTTAAGCTTATTTACATATTGTTATTTTCATTGCTGCGTAAACAAAAGTATATAGACAAAACAAAAAAATAAAATTCAACACAATAGACACATATTGAAATTCAGGCAGCCAGCAACGGAAGTCAACTTCGTACTATATATTTTTATTATCTGTTTGCTAGACTTATAATTAAACACTTAACTTATATACTAAACGAGTCTTAGGGCGGGTTTCTGATTTGAGTATTCGACGCTAAGTATGTGCTGATCTCGATTTAAGCATCTGTCACTCTTGATCATCTGCCACTTTAAGTTTTCTGCGTTACTGAGCAAGGTTTGAGTATTTTAGTCAAAGTCATGCCAAAGTATACCTTATGTCATACAAAAAACCTTCATTGACGTTCAATTGGGTTTCTCAACTGAGAAAAACACATTTGATCATTCTCAAATTCTCGAAGTTTTCTCAAACCGTTGTCAACGTTACATCAACAGTGTAGCCAGATTGTGCGACTTTTTGCCATTTAGGCTACTCGGAAGAGTGTCGGGGCGACCAATTTTTACGAGTGGTGGCAATTAGGCTACCTCAGAAAAAAAAATGGGGTGATTTTAGATGATTTCGGAATGTGACTATCTAATACAACATTATCTGAGGAATGATGAAAATAACTGGAAACCAAAATGCTTTTAACTGTTCATCACTATTTTAAATTATACATCAGTCGCGACAACACAGGGAAAATAGAGAAATGCTGAAAAATGTTTTATATGGAACCTATAATGATTATTGTGTTTAACGCATTGAAGTTTCGAAGAATGTTTCGTGGTTTTAGTGAATAATGTTCGACTTGAGTTTTTTATAAATGGAAAAACGAAATTTTTGTCGATTTGGGGCTCGTCGAATCTGGCTACACTGGTTACATTTGGCAGTTGATAGTTGACAAGCCTGTGCTTAAACGGTGATCAAGCGAAATAAATACAAAATAATATATAAACTTATAAAACGAGTGACGAAGATACAACCTTGTCTTCCTTGGAGATTCCTCAACGAAGACCGATGCGTGGAAGAAGAGTGTTCGCCCTGAATTATCGAAAACATAAGATTGGATGCAAATATTTCATGCCTGATAAATCTCAGATGCTTGAAGAACGGATGGTCAATGGGGCTGTTAAGTTCTGGAGTGGCGACCGCGTGGTGGAATACGCATTTAAGGCCTCCGTAGACCGATGACCTGGTCACGGGAATCCGATGTATGAAAGACGCACAGGACCGGTCGATGTGGTGACGCTGGGGAAGTCCTGTATCCAGCAGTCTTTCGGCAGAAATTATGACGATGTTGAGTGAGATCTTCAAGAAAAATATTCAAAAAGTGCCAGTTAATGTGTTTGTAGTCGCGTGGTGCGCGAAAACCGAGTCTTGATCAACAGGAACTATGTGAAAAGTGATGCGCGATAACCAAGGGACATGGAAAAAAGTGACAAACTGGTACACAAGAGATGGGAAAAGAAGACGTGGAAGACGCGAATGAAATATGGGAAAGACCGCTGGTCCAAGATGTACAGGACAGACCCCAGTGGAAACTGTTAGTGGAGTGGAGGCCTATGCCAAGAGGCACACTGAGATTAGGGACATTTTATAAACTATAAACATGTATTGTATAGACTACAGTTTAATATCTCTGATTTCAGAATAAAAGGCTTTATTATGCCGTGCCGTGTATTTATTATTAATCTATTTTATTATATTAATTTATATCCTAGGTTCATTTCTCATCATTGTGTAATTGTTTTCCAAAGTATATACTTCCAAATACGTTCAACCATTAAGGTGTGATTAACAAATAGCCAAACATACAGACTTTCATACCTATATAGAATAGGTATTAGTAGGATCCACAAGACAAGAAGATGTTACAAAGGTGAAATTGTGTACAGAATTTGGCTTTTGTATGATATGATTTTGGTATCAGAATAATAAAAGACGATAAAAACAACATGATAGGTCTTATTTATTTATTATTTTACAAAATAAGTAGGCAGATAGTATATTGTTTGTTAACACATATTAAAACAGTCCTCCTTCATAATATCCGACACATATCCAATGGCACCGACCCTGGCTACTACTCTTTTTCTTCGGAGGCTCTTAGATGGCTAGCAAAGCCTTTGATCTTGAAAACCCAGGTCACTCATAAAAAATTGCATCACAATAGTCCATTTTTGTTGGTAAATCACAATTGCAACCAGATTCCAATACAGATGAACAAGGGGCACTTGAGAGATCTTGTGAAATTCTGAGTAAAATATTCTATAGTTCTATGAGGTATCACAAGAACCAGCAACTGTTCGCTCAGAACACATTCACTCCTAGTAAATATAAGCTTAAATTCTTTATTTTGGCAATAACAAATTATATTAGATATTATTTTCTTTCGATAAGACATCATTGACAAAATAAATACGGTTGCCATGACAATCTTGAAGTAATTGACTAGTGCCTACGATCCATTTCATAGTTTCATAATAAGGTTGTATAGATTTCAAACAGATATCTTTGAAATTGCTTCATCACATCATCATCAGCCTATTAATGTTCCCACTGCTGGGACACAGGCCTCCTCTCTATGAGAGGGAATGGGCCGTAATCCACCACGCGGGCCCAGTGCGGGTTGGTGAATGTCACATGTCTTCGAATTTTTGGTTCTAGGACATGCCGGTTTCCTCACGATGTTTTCCTTCACCGTTTTGAAATTGCTTAAATATGAAAAATCAAGTTATTACAGATTATAACATCTTTATTAACTTGATTTTTTACTCTTGAATAAAGTAATATAATACTATTGTACTCTTTATGGCTGTATAAAATGTATAAATAATATTTATGCAATCTTGTGATGTCTCGGATTTCTTTTGTAAAATGGAACGTAAGGGTGAAAGAGAAAGTGAATGGAACTTTGGCAGGTCCATACATAAGTAGGTACTTACTTAACTGATCTAGGTAGATTCTCAATTGTGAAACGTAAAAAACTCAAACGCTTCCTAAATTATTTGACAATACTCAACTGATTATTGCTGCTTTACTTAAATCAGAAACCGGCCATTAGTATCATTTTTTTAACTCAATCAATTACAACACATTTTTAAAACATTAACTTCAGATCAGTAGTCTTATACAAATTAAAATTAAATCTATATTTGTATCACGCGATAAGTCGTAAATACGATGGTTTGACGGTACAGGCGTAGAACTAGAGTCAGCTCCCCTTCTCATCGAATCCATACACTCACATAAATATATTTCACAGTTCAAACTCGTAATAAACTACCGCGCGACAGCCGCGGGTCCTCTACGCACTATGTACGGAGAGTAATAATTGCCGCGGCTGCAGCCTCTGCTACTGCGCACCGGCCTCTAGCCGGAGTTGTAAGGGGTGAAGCCGCCGCGGAACGAGTGGCCTCGGCCTTGTATCCCGCGAGGCTGCCGGTTCGTCGTTGCCAGCCCTGGCTTGTTCGTGCGCTTGGGCATAACTTTTATTTGTCGGCCCTTAAATAATGATTCGTCCATTGCCATAGCAGTCCGTACACTGTCTTTGTCGTCAAATTCTATGTAAGCGAATCCCTTTGAGTGGCCGTTGAACTTATTGCGTAATATCGAAGTCCTCTTAATATGTCCACATCCGTGGAAATGTTCTTTCAGTTCCTCAACGGTGGCGCTGTAGTCCACGTTACCGACGTACACTGATCTGTTGTCCTTGATCGATATGTTTAGCGGCTTTGTAAGTCCTGGTAGGTTACCCATACTCATCAGCTTGGCTACTTCAGTTTGCATCCGTTTTAAATTTTCAACCTCGTTTTCCAATTCGCGAACTCTATCCTCGCTTGCTACCCTAATGGCTGCCACGTCTGGCAGTTCGCCGCTAGTGCCTTCATCACCACCTCCATGAGTATTGTCAGTAATGTTATTCCCGTCTAAATTATTATTGTCAATCGTGACTGTCGAGTCTGCCATAACTACTGCTGCTAATGATTCCATCATGAATCTTACATAAAATAACTTTCACGTCACTAAATCCCGGTAACCAAATTCGTTAAAACACTAATGCTTTACTTTAAAATACTTTTTGCATAGAACACTAAATGTCACTGGTTTTCAATTAAAAGATTTAATTTTGTTGAGCTTGTGTAACACACTGCACTTCACGACGGAGTCACATCGACTATAAAGCTCGGTGTAAAGATTCGTACAGAGATATATGAGTTAGGTACGGAATGCGCTACACGTGTTCACTGCTCGACAGTCACCGACACACTGATCTCCGCTCTGTCGAGTGCCATGTTTCCGACCCTGTCGAGTGCTTCCAGGTGGAGGGCGAAACAAAACGACATTGTTCTAACGAGCAACAAATACTTTAAAGGGTTTTTTACCAGGTGCTGCTACATAGATTAATTGGACCCTGGGCAGGTACCTGATACAGTGATACCATACATTGTATGAAACAATAGATTTACCATTTCCTGCAAAATTCTTCCGAGTATGATTGACAGGGTCTGTACTGCCATTTTTACTAAGCAGAATGATATTTGTGATTCTAGTTAAATTGTGATAAGGACCAAAGGATTTTTACTTAAATCAAGGGAACTATGAGACGGTTTATTTGCATTTGTTTATAATCTAAATAGTTTTACTAAGTATTCATTTCCTTGAAGCGCTAGTTTTTACTTACGATTTTAATTCGAGTCCGATTAAGATTAACAATATTTATTTTGCAAATAGGTTTAAACAATATTTTACAAATCAATCAACACAAGATTAGTTTTGAACACATTAAATTGGACCGGGGTATTATATAAAAGTTAACGTTTGCTAACTCGCGAAATTGCGAATAAATAAATGAATGATGACACAACAACATAAAAACCAGTACCTCCTTTTCACAAACACGGTCAAAAACCTAAGATTGCCTTGCGTGGACCCGTGACAGAACAGTGGTTTTAATAGAAATAATAAGTGACGGCATGATACGAATTATATCGTTCCGAATGCTATCTGCTATATAAAGTATCTGCTGGAAAAGTCCACGCTGATCAGACATGATTTCTACAAAAACAATGATGTCAGCTGCTTAGCAGTAGGTACCTATTCAGAGCAAAACAGCTGCTTTTCCTGTCGTATTGATACGCACTTGAGGACAGTTGATCATCGTGATTTTCTTAACCCAATTAATTTGAGGTTGATGCAACATGTTTTGTTAACCACGCAAGTGGCAGCTAGAACCTACATACATTATAAAAGTTTTTAAGTATAGATGGACTTTTTATACGCTTTCACGCAAAATCTACGGAATAGATTCAGCACACAGACACTATATTTAATAACATTTTTTTTTTATTTCTTTTTTTTTTATTTAATAACCTAGATTAACACATAGATAGCTTTATGTCTAGGAAATAGTTTCTCTTGGGATTATTTCACCTTACAAACGGGCGATGTCGCTGGCAGCAGCTAGTGTTACTTATAAGTGTTACAATTAAAATTGAGTCCTTACAATGTATAGAATAAAAATAAACTTTAAGAAGTTTCACTATCGAAATTACAAAATTTGATACAACAGTTCGTTCAGAAAGAATGTAAAAAGCTCAGTATCACAAGCCAAACACACAACAGCAATGTAAATCATGACTCTACAAATAAAACAAGATAGTTAATAATTCTCGAGGAATAATATCAACCCTCCGAGGAATTATAACCCTAGCCAAATTATTACATCCACAAGATATAAAAAGATTCACAGGTAAGAATACGTAATTACTGCTAAACTGTATCATCACCTGTGTTCAACACGAAAGTACCTGAACTGAATAGAAAAGGTTTTTAGTAAGAAAACAATCATTATAGATAAGCAGTTCCGTAGTAAACAATAAACAAAGGAAAATCAAGACGTTAGGCGTGCTTTTTTGGTAAAAATATAGTAAAAGATAAAATGAAACAATAGTGAAAAGAAATTGGATTGTAAACAGTTCTAAATCGCTTAGATGCCTGCACAAAAGTATCGTGTTCTTGAAATACCTGGCAAATATTTAAATGGTAATAATGAAATAAAACAATACCTCAAATGTTAAACTCTTGAACAAAATAGTTTGGGATTTATTGTTTCTGGCATTTTTAGTTTTACTATCTAGTTGATTGTAAAACTAAAATTGGTACTGTGAATGTTAAAAGTCTTTAATAGTTTGTATCTATTGTTACCTACTGAGCTACCTATGTATACCGACTGTTTTGAAAAAGGTCTCGAAAGAAAGCCAGCCGTCAGAGTAATTCTAAAGAAACACATGTGGTATTTTATTCCTTTATTAAAATGAACTAGTTTTTCAGTAATATTTTTTTGGGAAAATAAATAATATAATGGTGCCGTGAGCAATATACGTAGGTGCGGTAACAACAGACACATTCCGAGTTGCCGGATAGATGGTAAAATATTTACGAGGCAAGTTAATAGATATTATCATAATTTGTTTTGTTTTCTAATATTATATAGTGGTGTTAATTTTATACTGGCCATATAATTATGTACGTGAAACAAAGGCGTAGGAGCTTTCTTTGACGCCTTTCTTGTTTTTGTCTCTTTCTTCTGAAAGTCATTATTTATCCCACTACGGTGATGTGGTTTGATGTATGTTCAACTGTTCCATCATAACTTCTAAACTTTTCCTATTATGACAAATGTGCTATGGTTAGAAGGGTCTTAGCCCCGACTTCTCAGAACTTGATTATCGGGCTGATCACGTAATCGATGAATAATCGCCGGCTATCTGCTGTGATTGGCTGTTGAAGATTCATCCAACCAATTACAGCAGATAACGCGTGCTTGACAATTTGTCACATTAATTTTGCGATAACTTAGTTCTGAGAAACCCGGCCGAAGTGCGTCAAAAGGGGGTTCATTTATCCTATCCTTCTAGTCGTTGGTTCAATATAGTTGGTGTGTTTATGTACACAAATCTCTCAAAGCTTGAAATCAGTGATTTAGGGAGGTTACGGGGTAGCTTACTAGATGTGGTTCAGTAACTTTATTTAATTTTATATTTTGATAGGTTCGCGTTTGAACACTATCTCTATTCTATCTTTAATCGGGGAGGTGGAACATGTTTCGATCACGCGAATTTTAAACCTGCAACTTGTAGCGCATGAGTCGTCACTCGACCAAAGCCTCTATATTGTAAATCATATCGTCATCTAATTGAAAAAAAAACGCACACTCATCATATCTTAATCTTTATTAAGGGGCTGAAGTGGAACAGTTGACAATCGACAGCTGAGGTTCTAAGCCACGCCCACTGTCATCGATAGCTTACGGGAAAACTTATATTGGAGCGACCACAGAGGCCCACGGAAGCGGTTTAAGGAATTCGCAGGTTTTTAAAATAAATCAGCTGCGAAATTAGTACATTGGTCAGTCAATAAGTTTTAGGGATACCGAATAGGGAGATAAAGTGGACAAGGCATTCACAAGAAAAAAAACGTCGGAGTTTTGGCGGGAACGTGATGGCTTCTATGTTGCTTCTCTGTTTTATTTTCCTATAATTGTGTTAAATTGAATATTAATAGTGTAAAAGTGGTGGTTTTTATTCTAATAATATTAGTGAACGTGCACGAGTGTGGGCAAGTAAAACACAGCGGTAGAACAAGAGTTTGTACATGGTGTCGACAAAACTCCGTAGAAGCTTCCAATAAAGTTACCGCCATTTTATTGGGGCCTAACTTGAACGACTAAAATCTAAAGAAACTAGAACTTCTACTCTAAACTTGACATTGGCTAAATGCACAAACCGTGCGAAGCCAAAACATATATATAAAAAAAAAAGGCATTCACAACATTCTTTAGCTGAAGTATTAGTAATGTGGAATGCAAACGAGAATTTTGTCAAGTCGTCCTGAAGGGTTAATATGTATTTGAATTTGAATTCGCCAGCTTCAGGCAGTGGCTCTACAATTTCGAGACTAACGCGTTCAAAAGGAGCTGTTGATGTAGAAGTAATCTGCATTGGGGCTCGATTGGTTTGACGAAGGGAGCATTTCTTATTATATTAACATTTGGAGCATTTCTTTATATAGTTTTCGATGTCGGTTTTCATGTTTTTCCAATAATATTGTTCTCTGATGCGATTGTACATACGCGACCGCCTAAGGGTAAGTCATGATTCTGTTTTAGGATTTTAAGAATTTTGCTTGGAACTGGAAAGATAATGGTATGTTTATGTATATTCATTATGATATTTGTATTATGAAATATATAATATGCTGGAATATATGGTGGAATATATTTGGTGTATGAAAGTTTGACGAAGGGGTCTTTGAAATCTGAGATATCATTGGGATTTCATCGGTTCCTAATAATTAGTTTTGCAGGATTTTCAGTGATTAGAATAAATCTAGATTTGGGAGTTCATCAAAATGATGCACTTTAGTGAAGAGGTAGGAATTATCTTTCAATTTCAGGTTTAGAAAGGAATAAAGAGTTATTTCTTTACTCATTAAGTCAGAGGTGTCGTCGTAGTTAGCAAGGATTTCTTCTATGTAAGGATTTGATTCATCAACATCTATGGATGTCGGTACAACGATAACTTTGGAATTTGAACATTATAAAGTGTTTGTATACTCGTGTATTATGATTCTTTTTCGACGTAGTTTTTAGGAAATCAGAGTATGAGTTTTCAAGCACTTCTGGACCTTGTACGTTTACTGGCGAGTTTGCAAAGGTTTCAGAATTTGGTAAATACAGTTCGCGGGATTTAGGGTATCTGGATTGGTACTAACACTCTTTTAATTTTCAGGATTAAAAGGACTCGGCGGGGCTGTGAATCTAAAAGATTAGGACGTGAGGATCCTGGTTTTGGGAAAGAAGATCTATAAATCTCCGTTGAATTTGATATTGGTAGGACAGGGGTAGCTTCTAAATATTCGAGTTTTATTGCATTTACATGGGCTGATACACATATTATATATCTAGATAGTGCATTTGCAGCAGAGTTGAGTTTTCCCTTTTTGTAGATAATTTCTTATTCATATTCCTCTAATTTTAATCTCCGTCTTTGTAATTTGCTAGCTTATGATTGAAAAGCCATTTTAATGGACGATGATCGGTAACAATTTGGAATTAAAATGTTTAACAACCAAAGATGATTGCTAGTAATTCTTTTTCAGTTATTGTAATTGGTTTCACTTTTATTAAGAGTACGGGACGCGTAAGCTATAGGCCTTTCTTTACCATTATCTCCTTGAGAGAGTATGGCACTTATCGCGTAATTGGAAGCGTCGCACGTGAGTATGAATTGTTTAGAAAAGTCTGGATATGCTAATAGAGAGTAGTAATATAGTCTGGATATGAGTTTACTTTTAAGGGTTTCGAGACTTCATATCTATTGCGCATTTTAGCTTTGGATACGGAAAATTCGATACGGGTTTGATTTTTTCAGGATCGGGTTTTACGCCATCATCAGTGATTTGGTGACCAAGATAGGAAATTTCTTTCGAAGGAACTCGCATTTGTCGGGTTGCAATTTAAGATTATAACCAACTACTGTTTCAACGTATGTTGAAACACTAGTTGGTTTCCGATGTGGGAATCTAGGTCATAAGTGTAAATTACGATATCGTCAAGATATGCAAAGTATCGGATTCCTTGTAGTCCAGATAGGACAAAGTTCATGAGTCTCTGGAATGTTGACGGAGCGTAACCAAACCAAAGGGCATACTTTTAAATTCGAAATGTCCCTGCGGTACGCTGAATGCAGTTTTAGCTGCGTCTTCGTGTGACATTTTAATCTGATGGAATCACGAAGCTAGGTCTAGAGTTGAAAAGTATTTAGATTTTCCTAGATGGTCTAGTCTTTCAGAGATGTTAGGGATAGGATAAGAGTCTCCGATAGTGATGTCGTTACGTTTCTGTAGTTTATGAAAACTCTCCATTTTCGTTGTCCTGAGGCATCTAAATTCTTTGGCACGACCCAAACAGGTGCGGACCATGGGGACATGAGAGGTTTAATAATGCCTTCGTTCAGCATCTTAGTAATTTGTTTTTGAACTTCTTGTTTTTGGCATTCGGGAAATCTGTAGGATTTGACGTTGATGGGTGCGTTACTTGTTGTTTTAATTTCGTGGTGTAATGCATTTGTTGCTGTCAACGGGTGTCCTTATAAATGAAATATGTTCGAGTAATTAGAGCAGGTTTGATGAAGAGCTTGAAATTCTTCAGAATTTAAATGGGATGTTCTAAGTTATTTAATGCAAAGATAAGTGTTTTGAGGTGATATAGTATTAATAGGGTATTCATCACGTTGAGGGGATTCAGAGGGAATTATGATTCAAATTTGATTTAAGTTGTATTGTAAGTTGTTGGAAATCGTATATATTGGTTACAATTACATTGACTCTGTTATTATATTTTGTTTTGACTAAGCAATTTGCTATTAGAATGTTTTCATGTTGTGTTTGATCAAGGATTAACCCTTCTTTTATTTCAGGGTTAGAGACAGAGCATTCTATTACCATTTCGGATCTAGCTGGAATAGAATAAATAGGTTCGTTGAATTTGAGGGGTATTGGTAATTTATCAAATTTGATTTCTTGCTTAAGGTAATCGATGTTACCACCGAATGCATCTAGCAGATCACTTCCGATGATGCCATCGTAAGGAAGGTGTATTTTATTTACTACGTGGAACTTGTGACTTACAAAATTCGGGGGAGAGTTGGATGATCGTAACTTAAGTGAGAAATGACCTAAGGTTACCGTTGTTCCTTGGTTAGGTTCTATTCCTTTTAGGTTTATAGGTTCAGCTATGAGTTTGGGCTTTTTCTGAATACAGCTTTTCTTAATGACACTTATTGCTGATCCAGAGTCTATTAAAATATAAAGTGGTAGATCTGAGACGGAAGTTTCAATAAGGAGATGTGGGAGCAAGGTTCTTCTTGGATCGCTAGTAGTATGAAATGTTTCGTAATAATTGAAGTTTGATTTAGTTTATTAGATTCAATGTGTTTGGATTTAGTATTTATATAGCAGTGGGTTTTGTGGATGCAGTGGTTATAGAAGATTTATTCAATTCAGTGGATTTAGAAGATTTTGTAGATTGAGTGGATTTAGTAGATTAGTGGATTTAGTAGATGCGGTGTCCAATGGATTTGGTAAGTGGTGTCTCGCACGACACCGATATGAGCCACTTAACCGTTATTTTGGTCAATGTTTATTTGGTAATAGGATTCAGAATCGTCTATATTTGTATCCTCATCAAAATTAATTATTTGTGGTGGTATTTGACTGGAAGTGGACCGTTGGTCATTATATCGGAAACGGTTATTATAATACCCTCGTTTACGGCAATTTTCAAGTGAATGCCCCGGGAATTTACAGTATCGGCAGATATCGGATTTGTTAGATTGGTTATTGTTACTACGATTTAGAAACGTGTGGCTCTATGTGATCACGGTGAAAGATTGACTTTTTGTGCACGGATCCCGCGACGCGATGGGGTGCGGCGCCGGCGGTTGGCTGACACTTAAAATTCAAGAAATGAACAAGTGGTTTGAAAAACCGTATGCTCCTAAATCACGGTTATAACAGTACATTATTCCAGATGGTCATAGGCTCACACATTATATAAATATAGGCTTTACATTATGTGACATTTTAATTTAATTTTTGACATTTACATTTTATTTTATTGACATTTTGATTTTAGACAATGAAAATAATTTGCACGCTTGCTTGTAGGCAGAATACAATTACTTTTAGGCTTTAAGTACTTCTCTTCTGAACAATGTATTTCTAGCAAATAAATATTATAATTTGATTTGATATGGGGTCGGAAGACGTTGCGTTGGAAGGCCTCCCACCAGGTGGACCGATGACCTGGTGAAGGTTGCGGGGATCCGCTGGTTGCGGGATGCACGAGACCGGTCAATGTGGCGACGCTTGGGGGAGGCCTTTGTCCAGCAGTGGACGTCTTTCGGCTGATATGATGATGATGCTGATGATGGGGTCCGATAATTTTTAACAAAATACCCGATGTAATAAAAATGAGACATAATTTCTTTTCAAAAAGAAATTGACAGATCTATTAATTAATTAATGTTATTACTCAATTACCGAGTTTCCTTACGAAATCGCATCAGAAGTGAGGATATCCGCAGGAAAACCAAAGCTAGCGACATAACCCGAAGAATTACGAATCTTAAGTGGCAGTGGGCAGGGCACATTGCTCGCAGAACGGATGGCCGATGTGGCCGAAAAGTTCTGGAATGGCGACCGCGATCAGGATGCGCCGAATGCGAAACGCACGGGATTGGTCAATGTAGCGACGCCTAGTGGAGGCCTATGTCCAGCAGTGGACGTGTTTCAGCTGAAATGATGATTATGATGAATTAGTGAATTTCTGACCGATATGAATTTAAATGGATAATATGAAATCTGAAATATTTTTCAATTTACTTACAGTTGACAATATAATAGTTTCTAGCTATTACTGATGAATAAACCTGGTTCAAGCTTTTCTTATTCAAATCCAAGAATTATAAAGCTATAGCTGCAAGGCTTTAAGTAAAGGTTAACGACATATTGCAAGACCTATGTAGATTTGAATAATATATAATGATATCGTTTATTTATAACTTAAGGCACATTTTACAATAAAATATCTTAAAAATATAAAAGAAGACAGTTGCTTATTTGCCTGAACTAGGTTGAACCTGTGTTTCAGACTATAAAGTACTTAAAACTTATAATAATAATAAATTAACAATGGTATAGCTTGTATATGAATACTTAAATTAAAGACAAAGCAAAAATATTATTTTGTTACAGCCAGAAGATCTTCTGTCTCTCCGTAAGAGATGCGAAGTAGATGTTTAGAATAGACTTTTTACAGCTAAAATAATTTAACTTATAGATATTTAATTTTCTATTTAATCTATTGTACAGAAATAGACCTACGAATGTAAAGAATCTATTTACAAATACATATTTTGATGATGGATCAGAATCGCAGACAATATCATTTCGTCTCTTATTATTTATGTATTCGGCGTTATAGGAAAGCATGGTGTGTTGTTTTAATACTAAGTGCATAATGAAAAGCTGGCGAACAGTCAGCACATTGCAGGATTTGTAAAGCAGATCAGTGGGGTAGAGAAAAGGGTGGAAATTGGCTACTTTTAAATTTTTTACTTTTAATTACATGACATCTGTGTTTTCCTGACTTGTACTAATAGTAGAGGAGACGTGGAAGATCGACCTTCACCCATCAGATAACTTGATCAGACATATTTTTTATCAAATATAATTTATTAACAAACGTGCCTATGATAATTTGCCTATCGAAAAGTTTACATAGCAATTTTTTATTAAATTAATTTTAATCAATTTTCTTTCATCACCGTCACTCTTTTCATAACCGAATGAATTTCATCTCAACTGATAGTTTTTAACTCACAGAATATGCCTAGGTAGGTTTGCCTAAATGCCTTGAAAACTAACACAATCACAGCTACACAGCGGCTATTTGCAATAACTCGTATGAATTAAATATCAAGTGGAAATTACGGGAGTCTTTGTATGAGCGTATTTCCAAACATGGTCGGGTTATAGCCTCAACCTCCTTGTTTTCATCGTCACTCGTAGGATCTTTTTTTCAACGTTGCTAGCAAATTGGTACGCGGCAAACAAAGCGAGCCATTTACGTCTAGACTTTTCTCCAGATTGTTCTAGAAATCGCATTTTTGTACCAAGTCGATTAAGAATAAGAATGATTGCCAATTATTATTATTATTTATTTATTTATATACAGATATCATTACAGTTGCTCAATTCGATATCAGTCAATCAATTAGTATAAGTTAAAAACCAAAACAACAAGAATTCACTTAAAATCGCATAGAATGTATTATTTCTCAAAAAATACACTTACGTGGTGTTTTTAGCTGCGTACCTGTATTTAAGCCCCTCAAATTACTAACATTCACACTTTATATTATCCAGGTGGCATGAAGATAAGTACCAATCGCACGCCATACATGAACAAAACAATTGTTTAGCCTTATCTAAATATTTGCCAAATACATGTAAACAAAGGTAACAATTCATACAGCCTATTGAAACTGATTTTTGGGACTTTGTGGGTTTTTTTAGGCAAGTTAGTATTTCGCTGTTTTTATATCTCCTTTTATAGATATTATTGTTGATTTCAGTCCATAGGTATTCCAAATCTTGATGTTTGTCACGTGTAAATCTTGATTGTTATATCCTTTTTCATGAAATGTTTTCTTCCTAGTTTCATCTTGAAACTATGTTACTTTAGTTTTTCACTTTGTCCATCAACTTTCTTGAGCTAAAAAATAAGTTTTAACCCCACTCGTGAAGAGTGAAGGGTACGTTTTTGACCTCTGACAGAAACATTGAACCATATGGCGGGCTACAAAGAGCCCTGGGATAGGACAGGGATAAGGGATGGGACTGCGGACAATTTCACGTAGAGCGACCACCGCCCACGCTCAATTTTTCATTTACAGTATTACATTACAAATGAACTATGAAAAAACTTGTAAAATTCCAAGAATACTCGTTTTTTTCTTTTGTACATCACAGAAAGCTCCTAGACGTTCAGGCTGCAGTGCCCGCAGCTAAGATCAATGTACTATACTGTACAAACATATATAATAGACTCCCAATCTTCAACAGTCGGCTTTCACATTTACCGTATTGTTAAATTTTTTAAATCTACAACTAGGGTGCGCCGGGCTGGCCTCACACACGTACGTTTAAAGCTTTGGACGGCAGGTCCTCCCGCCGGAGACACACCCGGCGCGCTCAAATAAAATACAATCGCTCTCAAGATAAATAAACGATACGACTAGTGGCGCAGCAGCGCGGGCTCCGGGCCGGCCGAGCGCCCAAAAACATAACACTCAGCGGTGGTCACGACCAGATGAAGCCGCTGAGTCCCGCGCCACTTGTCACTAGCTTACCGTATGGCCAGCGGCATTCTACACCGTCACATTGAGGAGCAGCTTGAGAGACAGCGCGCAGTCGAGCTCCGGGTGGCAGCGGCCCTCATGCTGCCAGTGCGTGGGAGGTGGCGGCAGCGCGCACGCAGCCGGGGCTGCACCCCACTTGCTGGCCGCGTACCGATCACCGCTGCGTTTTGAGTCGCGGCGGTCGCGGCACAGCGCTGAGCGGCGCTGACAGCAGGCCTGTGGACTACCCACACTACCAATACTGCCCACAGACATGACGGACAACGGAGGACTGGGCCTGTTCAAGACGGAGGTCCACAGGTCTTCTTCGTTGGGTTGCTGATGGTTGCGTTAGCACTGACACTTTTTGTATTTATAATATGTCAACAGGCACTGCGTTGTTTCAGTCGGGGGTGCTCCGTTACGTTGCTCACGTCCTCACGCGAGATTGTGTGTGTATGTGGCTTCGCTCGACGGTTGCGATCCGCCGGGGACGGCCTCGTACTGCTGTCGATCTGCTTGGATGACACCTCGAAACACTTAACTGCTCACTTTCACGACTTAATACGTGGGCGGTCACACTGCTAGCTTCTATGATGTTGATCGATTATTATGTAAATAAAATAAGGACGTCACGTCTCCAATAGTCACACCTTCACCTCTCGATTTCGACTACTTGACGTCGTTTTTTTTTTTTTTTTTTTTTTTTTTCTACGTGGCGTCTCGCAGTGTCAATCAAAGTGATTTGTTACTGCTTAACCGGACTTTTCCTGCTGAGACTAAGCTATATAGCCTCCAGCTAGGCGCAAATTTTCTAACCTAAGCGACAACGCTGAGGGCTACCCCAGTTGGGGTCGAACCTCGGCTCAGGGCGTCGCTGGGGAACAACTATTGCTGGATCTAAATTAAATGAATTTACTTTCCGTTCGTAAACTACCTAGGTGGAGAAGAACGGATAAGAAACTCCTTTTATATCTAATATTTTAACTATTGCTCAGCTAATCGCGGGCTGGCGGGAAATATTAAAAGAATACGCGGCGGCCCTCGGCGGCGAGGACGTAACGAGTCGGTTTGTTTGTTTACTTTTGTATCTACTCCCTACGGCTCTTAAGGAGCAGAGTAGAAAGGTCATGTGGGTTATAGAGTATGCCTAAATTGGCGAGAAACATGATTTTACTGAGATTACACCTTAATTGTGTAAATTCTAATTGAAAGGGTAAGGGGTACGACTTAGTTGCGTACCCATTGACCGTTTCTATAAACAAGGCTATCTAGTTCTCTTGTTATAGTCGGATACCTATGAAATAGGGCTTGTGACTCGGCTAGGTTTGGCATAATGCCAGATGCTTCGATCTTTTCGATCTCAGCGGCCAGGGATCGTGCCTCGTCGGTCATCCAGACTGCATACGCACCGAAGATAATGTCGGCGACGCTGCGTCTGGTATTGGGATTGTTTGTGGGTCGGCTCGCGGCGACTGCCGTGGTGGGAGCCACATGGCGGCCTTGAGCGGTCATGGGGGCGGCAGGGGCCTGAGGGGCCGGGTTGGGGGTCGGTGCCGGGATGGGGTGATCCATCAGACCTGGGATAGTCTGCTGGTTTGTCTGGGGGGCCACTCTTTGGTGGTTTAGTTTACCCCATGGTGACTGCCTCTGTGGGGCTAGTCTGGGTGGGGCTTGGGATGCGGGAGCTGCGCGTGATTCGCGCTCCGTTGAGCGCTTGGCCATTTTAGGCGCAAGTTTCGGGGCACGAGGACACCCTTTATAATTGGCCGTGTGACCGACTTGGTCACAAAGCACGCAGCTTGGGGGCTCCGTGCATTCGGCAGGGTTCTTGGGGCGGGTACAGTCTTTTGTACTGTGGTCCCCTCGGCACTTTACGCACCTGGGGGTCGCGAAACAGTTCTTCTGACTGTGACCGTAAAGTTGGCAGCGATGGCACTGACCAACTACGAAAGGGCGGTATGGTTTCTCAATTGAGATACCGGACAAGGAACACACTGAGGTAATTCTGAAGATGGGATTATGGGACTCGGTACGGCTGCACTCAACGACAACCATATCGTATTCTTGCCCACCTCTAGCTTTGTGCATACGGTGGACAGATAGGACGGGGACTTTCTGCGCGATTAAATCTGCGCGAATTTCGTCAGTAGGTATTTCCTTGGGAATGCGCCGGATCACTACACGGATGGGCGCTTCCTCGGGCAACGTGTAGGTATGGAACGCATAGTTCCTTTCCTTGAGAAATCTAGTGAGATTTCTGAAGTCACTAGGGGTCGGGACTGTGATTTTAATACCCAGCTGACAGGCGAGGGCATTTACGTAATTAATCTTGCGTTCAATGCAAGATTTAGAAATTTCGGTCCACTTGTTTTTATCGTGGAGAAATACTGGCGGGGGCTTCGGGATTTTGGGGGCTTTATTAGGGCTGGGGGCACGGCTCGACGATTGTGAGGCGTCGGCAACGGTCATAGGGCTTCCTGAGCGGCTTGAACTCGGTGAAGGGACGAGAGGGGTAGTGGCTGGCGAGAAGGCGGGGGAGCGGGGGGACTGTACACCGGAGGGGGTGGGCGGTTTAGTTGGGGACTTAGTGGGTGATACAGTTACCTTCTTGGCCTTAGATTTGGGGTTGGACTTGCCCCTCTTTCTTTTTCTCTTACCTGCCTGCACGACCTGAAAGTCGTCGGAAGAAAGATCGTCGGAAGTCTCGTAATCGTCCGAGTCTAGAGCAGGCTCATCGATTACAAGCGCGTGAGTAGAATCTGCGCTTACGTCAGCAACGGGCGGGGGAGCGGCGGCACTATCGTGCGAGAAGGGTATGGGCGGGGGCGGGGGGGCACGGGCTAAAGAGGCCAGAATAATCTTAAGCCTCTTTTTGTTTTCGCTGCGCGGGCTTGGGTACTCCGACAGCGCGTCCTCGATTAGCATTATAAGTGCCTCGACGGGATGCATCGTGGCAACCGATAATACCAATACGAGTGATAACAAAAGTCAACAATAACAAACTTGATAAGATAAGATATTGTAAACAATATCTTATCTTATCAGTTACAAGGGGACGGACAGCGAAGGTCCCCGGGTAGGTGGGCCCGGGGATGTGTGAACCTACCCTCCCAGCCGGGTTAGACTGGGAGGTGAGTGCCTAGGTGAGCCCTAAGCTGTGCTATACCTACCACCAATCTTAATGTGTGAGTAGGGGCTCTAAGGTACTGGGTAACCCACAGAAAGGTGGGTACCCGTCGGATGTGTACCGTTGTCTGGCACGTAGGGGTAGAAACACCCAACCGTGCCAGGTGACTGCTGAAAGCAGAGTCAGGGGTTGACTAGGCTAGACACCAAGGCCAGGTCCCCTGCTCCCGTCTCCAGCTGACTGCCGTGCTCTGAAGGAGCTTGGCGGGTGCGTTGGGTCTACACCCCCTCTGATTTCCGTTAGCACCGTTAGGTTTCCACCAGAGGACCACTAAGATCGTGGTTTTTACCCAGACGGGGCCAAAAACGTGACTTTCTGATAAGAAATATACTATAGTCCTTCCCTATCCTCAACAGGACCGGTCCGGACTATAAACGGCACTAAAAAGTACCTTTGTTTGCGGTGCGAGATGCAACCGCGGACGCGTCGCGTAGTTCGCGACGAAACGAGTGATCGGGGTGCGGGCGGCGGGGGGAGCGCAGAGCGGGACGTGCGTTCGCGACAGCGGCCGGCGGCGGATTGCTGTACTAACCCTACTTGACGTCGGTGGCTCTCGTCTTATTTATATGGTAATGGCGGCTGCGAGCCGAGTGCTGTGCGGTGGGGATATAAAGCGCCTCCCCCTCCCCCACTAATGACGATACTTCTTTTTCCAGCTATTGTTGCAGCGATTAGTAAAAAGAATTTTATTGTTACAATGATTTAAAACTAAAAAGAGGATCGACTGACTTATGCATTTTAGACTTAGATACGTTCACCGTACAACTCACAACTGGGGGGTGACCATAAGCTCTTAGAGCGGTATCAATTTAAGATCGAGTAAGTGACAGATGTATAGACGTCAGATACATCTGTCCCTTATTCAAATTCAAATAAAATCTCGATAATATCGCGATTTTAAAGAAAAACCTTTGGATTTTTAATTCATATTTATTGCTATATAGTACTCAGAATTACAAAATACACATTTTTGAAGATATTGCGTAGTAAAATAGAATTCTATCCTGTATACCTAAAAAAAATTAACGTAGAAATCGTTTATTATTCAAGTGTTAGCTTACTCAGAGATATATATAAATCTATTATCTAATAATTCTGCATTAACTTTGTTTTATTTAATATCCAAATATCTCTGGAAACTGAATTAAATGGCATAAAGAAGACACTTGATCAAACAAACATGGAAAATTCGCACATGATCAGTAGAAAATCTGCAAATCAAATACTTTATTAAAATAGTAAAAATTAAATAAGTACCAAATAATAACACAAATTTTAACTGGCACCACATCCCTTCAAAGTTACGTCGCACAACCGGTAGGCGTGGCTTAGCGTGGATTTGGTTTAGATGCAAAAAAAAAAGCTAAGGTAAAAATACAATACCAGTTCCTAAGATAGTGAACGTAAATCGAACGTTTCAGAATTTCATATTAGTGGACCAATTTATGGTGTCAGTTTTACGAGCGGTCCATCCTGTTCTTAAACTATGTATAATTTTATTAAATTAATGCTCTTTAACAAAAATGCGCGTCGCATTTTTGTTAAATTAATGCGACACGCTTTAAAGATATTTTACATAGGAGCGTGTTTGGTAGACATTTGTGAATTTGTATAGAAAAATCATGACCAAATGTTACTTTCATTTGAGCACTAACCAAAATATACAGTTACATTTTATAGCTGTTCACATAGAAATAGGAAGCAACTTTCATTGCCAATTTGCTAGCGAGTAAGTAATTTGTCAGCGTTGTTATAATCTCACAATCACACAGATAATTTGACATTGCAGTGACTAATCACCAGACAAAATTTACTCACATGAGTATGAGCCACATAAGACTTTAATATCACTGGCGATCAAAGTTACTGCATATACAGTATGAACCATTGTTTTTATAAGGGGCGCCAGGACTAATGGGGAGAAGACCAGGAAGTTTGGGCTTTTTAACTCACTAAAACCATCCCATGATCACCATCAGCACGTAGAACCCCCGTGACCTCTTAAAACACCACCCCGAAACTACTATTGAATACCCTACTATATATGTATCTATACCTATGTCAGAAATACATAGAATACACTTAAATTCATAGGTTATTCAGTAATTGTTGTAAGTAAATGTCATTAACTAACTGTATAGTTGAAGCTGGTATTATATCCAACTCCTGGTACTTTATGCCTTTTCATGCCAATCTTCTTAATATTAAGATACGATTTCTTAGTCCGCCAGTTCGACTTAGCTATGTATAAAAACCTAATCGATCATCATCCTAGCAGCTAGCAGCGAGACAATATACAACTTCTTCGGCGTGAATCCGCAACCTATCTTTAATATGTCACCTGTAAGTAAAACGAAAAGAAACCAACCATTTTTTAATCTAATTATGATAATGTCTGCTAACTATTTAAGCTGAAATAATTAATTAAGAACCTGTACTATACTTCCTACTAAAAATTGCAGTAATCGTTCGAGTGTGGATAACTCCTATCTTTGTTATCTCTAATCCATAGCCATTAGTAAAGTACATAATTATACAACTACCAACTCTAATGGAGAACCAATGCAAAAAGGTGCTTTAATCGATGACACAATTGTGGAATTGATAGTGTAATGGAATCAGGCCGGAGCCACGATTTTTTTGCATGTTAAATTTAGTGTTGTTAGTCTTTTTTTTTATCCTTGTATAGATTCTACCGATTGTTTTGTGAATGTGTGAAAATTGTAGGCCTTCTAGATTTCTAGATGATTGTTAACATTTGTTAACTGTTTATCTCGTTTTACATTTTTTTTTGTTTTTTTATTTCTTACGACTTATTGTCGGGTCTACGTTATCCCCCCATATCCAAGTACTAATTCTGTAACATGGAAATATTGTAAAAATAATTTAAAGAGTAACCATGCAGTTTCTTGCCGGTTCTTCTCCATAGGAAACGACTAACCCGAACCGTGCACCTTTTTTCGACGTTTTATAAGTGCCCATGTAGGCCTATGTAAAATAAAAATACATGTTTTTGATTTTTGGGGTGCCAGAAAATTACCACACTTAGGTAAGTGTGGTAACTTGAAGTGTGGTAATTTCTTATCTATCACAGTGTACACAAAGGAAATATGTATGCACAAAGAACTGAATGTTATCATCAGTATGCTATAGTATTGGTCTCTCAGCGTCTCAGCTCCTTGTTTTATGATTGTAAGAACAATGGCTTTCTAAAGGGTTTAGCACTTGCCTACCTGAGCAAGTGAATGGATCCAATAATAACTAAAGGTAAACAAATGAAAAAATAGAAAAAGATAACTTTCGACGAAAAGTAGATTATTTTTATTATTATGTGGTGTGATGTATGGGAGGGAAGTGGGTGTCTTGCGGGAGTGTGTGTATTGAGGTGTGTGTTGTCGTGTAAGGTGTGTTAGTGTGAAGTTGCATGTGTTTCTGTATCCGTTTTTGTATATAGAGTATGATTAAGGTTTTCCGTACTGGAATAGTCCTGATTATACAGCCAGTTTTGACTTTGTGTTTGTTTAAATTACTTATTTGGATATGTTTGTTGGCCCTTCTGTAAATGAGGATACAGAAACACATGCAACATCACACTAACACACCTTACACGACTACACACACCCCCATACACACACTCCCGCAACACACCCACTTCCCTCCCATACACCACACCACACCACTCGACACCCCATCCCATTCACTCAACCATCTTCCCTTGTACACACCTTCTCACATACTCATAATCGTAGTTAAATCAGGCCATTATAGGTTTATTAACACACATTTATAAAGGCATCATTTATTAAGGGTTCCCCTAGTTTAGGAGGCAAGGTTTTTCACTATTTGTGCGGCCTTTTACTAAAATCCAATGTACCTATTGTGAAATGTATTGGTATTGTATACAAAGGTATTTTGTGTCAATAAACTTATTTAATTTATTTAACCATTGTTATTATTAACTGCATTTTAATGAGCTTATTCAACTGACACAATTGAATGAGCAAACTACTGTAGTACTTCTTTTTGGAAATAGCCTTAGAAAAACAAAAAGGGACATAGTTAATGGTATTAACACCCTACTTAAGTTAAGATTAAGCAAATTAATATTATGTGCATTGCCCTATTCTGAAAAGTTAGTTGTTCAGGAAAATGAATACATTTCTATGAAATAACTTGATGCATGTTTTATTTTGTCGTCATAGTGGCCGTTTATTGTTTTTTGACACCAACGATTTTGTTAGTGATTTTGTTTTGATTCGGGACCGTCTTTTACCTTCTCAGTCTTAGTACACTAATTAAGTAGATGGTGAACATCTTAAACCGTGCAGCATGTTTCACAATTGGGAGAATTCACTTTCTTCATCAAATAACCAAACTTGCGGGATGGGTAGTGTCCAGAGCGTAATCTATGAAGCAGAACAATATGATACCTACTCATTTCCTTGATAGCAAACCACGGTTTTCGAGGAGATTGATATTGTATAATTTTATAACAGATACCCTTTTCCCTACTTCGTTCGTCAAACTACTCCTTAAACATATCATAACATATGGTTTTGCAAATACACAATTGTTCTAAGGAATTAGGTATTATAAAGTATTCTTGACCATGAGTAATCGTTAATTTTGCTAGTCTATCAGCCTCTTAAATACCTCTCAAACCTACATGAGATGGAACCCATTGCAATCTTAGCACTATGTCATTGCTCGTAAGATCTATAACCTTACTTAATATTGAGTAAGCTATCGAAATACCTCTGAAACCAGAGGCACAGCGAGCTAAATGCTGCAAACTACTCTTACTATCTGTGAAAATCACAAAGTAACGATCGCCCGAGTTATAAGCAGAGTTAATGACTTCATAAATTGCAATGAGTTCCATCGTCATAGTAGTCACATTAGTATTTACTTTGAACATAGCTGAATAGTTTCTATCAACGTCATAAAATGCTGCTCCTAAAGCATCCTTACACTTCGAACCATCAGTGAAATATTTAATATAGTGTAGGTATTTATCGTGAATTCCTTTAACAATTTCAAATTTGAGAGGAGCAAAATTTAAAGATTTTTTAGCCTGTTACACTTTCCAAATTACATATAATTATTTCATCTATTTTAATACTGGTTACCCAAACATCTAATGAAAACATTTCTAAGGGATCAGTAGAATGTACACGCAAAGATTTACATTTATCGAATACCGATACAAATAAAGGTTTCTTAATTTTTTCCAATATCTCATCTGCACCAGATCATTTGGTTCTGTAAGAAGTCGCATAACTACACTGTTTGACCAGGGGGCTGAATAAGCTCTTAGAGCGGTATCAATTTGAGATCGAGTAAGTGACAGATGTATACACGTCAGATACATCTGCCCCTTATTCGATCTCAAATTGATATAGCTCTAAGAGCTTATGGTCACCCCCCAGGATATACTTTTCAGGCAGTATTTATGTGAAAGAAATAATCGTCTAATATGCAAAGGAGTTAAACACAGCTTGCTTTCCATCACATGAATGAGTCTGCATTTGATAAATCGTCCGATTATTCTCGCAGCCTGATTCTGTATTTTATCCAGTTTATATAAATGAACATTGACACTATTCCCGAACAAAAATCATCCATAATCCAATCTACCTCTGATTACCGATATGTATAATGTACGTAAATACTTTGGATGCATTCCCCATTGCAACCCGCTAATACTTTTAAAAGCTTCAAATATTTCAAGACCTTCTCAGATAATTCATTAACATGTTTACCCCATAATAAGGATCGATCAAGCCACATTCCCAAATACTCGTATTTGAAATTTTCAACTGTAGGTACCATCTGAATGCTCATTGATTTTAAGATTTATTTTGTTTCTTTTTCGACCTCTGGTAAAAATATACATTTTAGATTTATTAAGGGCAAGTTCTATAGCTACTTCCTCCAGCTTAACTATCATGTCGTCAAGTGCCAACTGTAAAGTGATTTCACAAAAATTTATGTCTCTGTGCTTCAAATGCATTACAAAATCATCGGCATATTGCAATATAGAAACGTCTTCTATCTCACTACAAATTTTATACGTGGTTAAATTAAAAAGTAACGGGGAAAGTGGGTCCCTCTGAGCCAAGCCCCTATTTGTCCATCTACTTATAACTGTCTCCACAGAACAGTATACATTTTCATCATTAAGCAATTTGGGAGTTTTTAAGTGCATCTCAAACTCCCAAATTTATATTTACAAATATTAGAACCAACATTCAATGTATCTAACGTAGCCACGACACTATCAACTAAAACATTATATATACTTACAGCTATGAAATAATCAAAAATAAATATTTTGATCTTTCTATTGTATTTTATATACTTTAAAATAAACGCTTTTAATAACAGAAATGTATTAAATTTTGTTTTTCTATATTGATGATATTTTTATTTACTATACAAATAAATTATAAGTAACACTTATTCTTTCCAGCTTTACGGCATTTATTTAATTTTAAATAACAAAATAAATGTTCTTTACTTAATTTTAAATGAAGAATATAGATTTTTCTTAGGGTTTTCTTAAGGTTAGGCCTTTGTTCAGTAATAATCTACTTTTCGTCGAAAGTTATCCTTTTCTATTTTTTCATTTGTTTCCTTTTAGTTATTATCGGATCCATTCACTTGCTCAGGTAGGCAAGTGCTAAACCCTTTAGAAAGCCATTGTTCTTCCAATCATAAAACAAGGAGCTGAGCCGCTGAGAGACCATACTGATGATAACATTCATTTCTTTGTGCATACATATTTCCTTTGTGTACACTGTGATAGATAAGAAATTACCACACTTCAAGTTACCACACTTACATAAGTGTGGTAATTTTCTGGCAGCCCAGAAACAAAGCCTGGTTCCGGCCTTCTTCCATTACACTATCAATTTCACAATTGTGTCATCGATTAAAGCACCTTTTTGCATTGGTTCTCCATTAGAGTTGGTAATTGTATAATTATGTACTTTACTAATGGCTATGGATTAGAGATAACAAAGATAGGAATTATTCACACTCGAACGATTACTGCAATTAATGATTAAGTACTAGTACTTAATCAGTTTTTAGTAGTATATTGTACAGGTTCTTAATTAATTATTTCAGCTTAAATTGTTAGCCGACATTATCATAATTAGATTGAAAAATGGTTGGTTTCTGTTCTTCTTACTTACAGGTGACATATTAAAGATAGGTTGCGGATTCACGCCGAAGAAGTTGTATATTGTCTCGCTGCTAGCTGCTATGATGATGATCGATTAGGTTTTTATACATAGCTAAGTCGAACTGGCGGACTAAGAAATCATATCTTAATATTAAGAAGATTGGCATGAAAAGGCATAAAGTACCATGAGTTTGATATAATACCAGCTTCAACTATACAGTTAGTTAATGATATTTACTGACAACTAAGACTTCACTTTTAAAATACTGAACTAGACCATTTCGATGGACATTTCAGCCAAATAAGAAATTACTGAATAACCTATGAAATTAAGTGTATGCTATGTATGTCTGACGTTAGATATAGGTATAGATAGTAGGGTATTCAATAGTAGTTTCGGGGTGGTGTTTTAAGAGGTCACGGGGGTTCTACGTGCTGATGGTGATCATGGGATGGTTTTAGTGAGTTAAAAAGCCCAAACTTCCTGGTCTTCTCCCCATTAGTCCTGGCGCCACCAAAAATGGTTCATACTTTATAGGCAGTAACTTTGATCGCCAGTGATATTAAAGTCTTATGTGTCTCATACTCATCTGAGTAAATTTTGATTAGTCACTGCAATGTCAAATTATCTGTGTAATTGTGAGATTTGAACAACGCTGACAACTCACTTACTCGCTGGTAAATTGGCATTCAAAGTCGCTTCCTATTTCTATGTGAACAGCTATAAAATGTAACTGTATATTTTGGTTAGTGCTCAAAATGAAAGAAACATTTGGTCATGATTTTTCTATACAAATTTACAAATGTCTACCAAACACGCTCCTATGTAAAATATCTTTAAAGCGCGTCGCATTAACTTATACATAGTAAGAACAGGATGGACCGCTCGTAAAAATGACACCTTAAATTGGTCCACTAATATGAAGTTCTGAAACGTTCGATTTACGTTCACTATCGATATACGGATATTGTATTTATAAAGTGGTATTTTTTTTTGCATCTATACCAAATCCACGCTAAGCCACGCCTACCGCCGACGTAACTTTGAAGGGACGTGATTGACGTTGATTTTCAATAACATGTTTGTTTGATCAAGTGTCTTCTTTATGCCATTTAATTCAGTTTCCAGAGATATTTTTATATTAAATAAAACAATGTTAATGCAGAATTATTAGATAAATAGATTTATGCCCGAGTGAGCTAACACTTGAATAGTAAACAATTTTTATTTTAGGTATACAGGATAGAATTCTATTTTACTACGCAATATCTTCAAAAATGTGTATTTTGTAATTCTGAGTACTTTTTAGCAATAAATATGAATTAAAAATCCAAAGGTTTTTCTTTAAAATCGCGATATTATCGAGATTTTATTTGAATTTGAATAAGGGACAGATGTATCTGACGTCTATACATCTGTCACTTACTCGATCTCAAATTGATACCGCTCTAAGAGCTTATGGTCACCCTCCAGTTGTGAGTTGTACGGTGAACGTATCTAAGTCTAAAATGCATAAGTCAGTCGATCCTCTTTTTAGTTTTAAATCATTATAACAATAAAATTCTTTTTACTAATCGCTGCAACAATAGCTGGAAAAAAAAGTATCGTCATTAGTGGGGGAGGGGGAGGCGCTTTATATCCCCACCACGCAGCACTCGGCTCGCAGCCGCCATTACCATATAAATAAGACGAGAGCCACCGACGTCAAGTAGTCGAAATCGAGAGGTGAAGGTGTGACTATTGGAGAGGTGACGTCCTTATTTTATTTCCATAATAATCGATCAACATCATAGAAGCTAGCAGTGTGACCGCCCACGTATTAAGTCGTGAAAGTGAGCAGTTAAGTGTTAGTGTTTCGAGGTGTCATCCAAGCAGATCGACAGCGGTACGAGGCCGTCCCCGGCGGATCGCAACCGTCGAGCGAAGCCACATACACACACAATCTTGCGTGCGAGCGGCAACAGCGACCATTTTATGAAACATCGAAGTCTGGCGACTTTGAGGACGTGAGCAACGTAACGGAGCACCTCCGACTGAAACAACGCAGTGCCTGTTGACATATTATAAATACAAAAAGTGTCAGTGCTAACGCAACCATCAGCAACCCAACTAAGAAGACCTGGGGACCTCCGTCATGAACAGGCCCAGTCCTCCGTTGTCCGTCATGTCTGTGGGCAGTATTGGTAGTGTGGGTAGTCCACAGGCCCGCTGTCAGCGCCGCTCAGCGCTGTGCCGCGACCGCCGCGACTCAAAACGCAGCGGTGATCGGTACGCGGCCAGCAAGTGGGGTGCAGCCCCGGCTGCGTGCGTGCTGCCGCCACCTCCCACGCACTGGCAGCATGAGGGCTGCTGCCACCCGGAGCTCGACTGCGCGCTGTCTCTTAAGCTGCTCCTCAATGTGACGGTGTAGAACGCCGCTGGCCATACGGTAAGCTAGTGACAAGTGGCGCGGGTGCGACTCAGCGGCTTCATCTGGTCGTGACCACCGCTCAGTGTTATGTTTTCGGGCGCTCCGCCGGCCCGGAGCCCGCGCTGCTGCGCCACTAGTCGTATCGTTTATTTATCTTGAGAGCGATTGTATTTTATTTGAGCGCGCCGGGTGTGTCTCCGGCGGGAGGACCTGCCGTTCAAAGCTTTAAACGTACGTGTGTGAGGCCAGCCCGGCGCACCCTAGTTGTAGATTTAAAAAATTTAACAATACGGTAAATGTGAAAGCCGACTGTTGAAGATTGGGAGTCTATTATATATGTTTGCACAGTATAGTATATTGATCTCAGTTGCAGGCACTGCAGCCTGAACGTCTAGGAGTTTTCTGTGATGTACAAAAGAAAAAAACGAGTATTCTTGGAATTTTACAAGTTTTTTCATAGTTCATTTGTAATGTAATACTGTAAATGAAATATTGAGCGTGGGCGGTGGCTGCTCTACGTGAAATTGTCCGCAGTCCCATCCCTTATCCTTGTCCTATCCCAGGGCTCTTTGGAGCCCGCCATATTGTTCAATGTTTCTGTCAGAGGTCAAAAACGTACCCTTCACTCTTCACGAGTGGGGTTAAAACTTCTTTTTTAGCTCAAGAAAGTTGATGGACAAAGTGAAAAACTAAAGTAACATAGTTTCAAGATGAAACTAGGAAGAAAACATTTCAAGAAAAAGGATATAACAATCAAGATTTACACGTGACAATCATCAAGATTTGGAATACCTATGGACTGAAATCAACAATAATATCTATAAAAGGAGATATAAAAACAGCAAAATACTAACATGTCTAAAAAAAATCCACAAAGTTCCAACAAGCTGTTTCAATAGGCTGTATGAATTGTTACCTTTGTTTACATGTATTTGGCAAATATTTAGAAAAGGCTAAACAGTTGTTTTGTTCATGTATGGCGTGCGAATGGTACTACTTATCTATATATCATCTCGAAAATATAAAGTGTGAATATTAGTGATTTTAGGGACATATATAGAGGTACGCAGCTAAAAAACACCACGTAAGTGTATTTTTTGAGAAATAAAGCATTCTAGGCGATTTTAAGTGAATTCTTGTTGTTGTGGTCTTTAACTTATACTAATTGATTGACTAATATCGAATTGAGCAACTGTAATGATATCTGTATATAAATAAATAAATAATAATAATAATTGGCGATCATTCTTATTCTTAATCGACTAGGTACAAAAATGCGATTTCTAGAACAATCTGGAGAAAAGTCTAGTCGTAAATGGCTCGCTTTGTTTGCCGCGTACCAATTTGCTAGCAACGTTGAAAAAAAAATCCTACGAGTGACGATGAAAACAAGGAGGTTGAGGCTATAACCCGACGACGATGTTTGGAAGTACGCTCATACAAACACTCCCGTAATTTCCACTTGATATTTAATTCATACGAGTTATTGCAAATAGCCGCTGTGTAGCTGTGATTGTGTTAGTTTTCTAGGCATTTAGGCAAACCTACCTAGGCATATTCTGTGAGTTAAAAACTATCAGTTGAGATGAAATTTATTCGGTTATGAAAAGAGTGGTGGCGGTGGCGGTGATGAAAGAAAATTGATTGAAATTAATTCAATAAAAAATAGCTATGTAAACATTTCGATAGGAAAGTTATCATATCTTGTTAATAAATTATATTTGATAAAAAATGTCTAATTAAGTTATCTGATGGGTGAAGGTCGATCTTCTACGTCTCCTCTACTATTAGTACAAGTCAGGCATACACAGATCGCACGCTTAATAATATACTGACCTAACTAAAAAAATCAGTTTTTTGGGAAATCGCATAAAACGTTTTGGCAATCATGACTTGTCTTACATAATGGCTTATAACTTAGTCAAAAAGCATGGTAATAATGTAATATTGTATTGTAGGAATAGTTGATGAACTGATTATTGATAGAGAAATGATATTTAGAAGAAATTTTGTTTTTTGATTATGTTTTCAAACGTTTTAAAATGATGTTCATGACTTAAGTCTGTTTACTATTAAAGCCAATTATATATTGTTCTAGTACTGATGTCACATTTTGTATTATGTCTGTATTTTATCAAATATCTACCTAAATATTTGACATTCTTATGTTTTTAGTCTATATTGGATAAAATAATAAAACAGTTTCTATATTTTAAGTCTTTTACTGTGTAATTTGGCACAAAATTAAATCAAAAACAAAGTAAATTTAGTACAATTTTCAATAGAAAATGTAAAAAAAATAGTTTACCTAGAGCTAACTAACAAGTTAGCTTTAGGTAATTATAAATTCACCTTCAAAAAATCTTTATGAACTATATTTAAAAAATAAAAAAACAAATACTTAAGTTAGCTTCTATGCATTCATTATTACTTTATATCCTTATAACAATAAAGAGATTAATACCTAATTAACTCTGCAATATTTGGTATTCAATCAGTATAACCACATAAACTAGAATACAAAATTGAACTCTGAAACTAAACGTGTTTCTAATTAATATAGCATAAATAATAATATAATCTTCTTTGTAAGTGGCAAGAGTCAAAATTAAGTATTTTTCCTATAATTCTTCAACCACACAATAATTAGAGGATAATTATCAGTTTTAATTAGAATATCTTAAAGGAAATCTTTGACTCTAAATTTAATTTGTAAACTTCTTTAAAGCTACTTCTTGAGTAGCAAAAAAAATCATCTATTTAAACACAGAAAATAAAAATAAACTCTTATAAACATACCTAATATTAAATGTTATACAATAGCACTTGCTAATGTTGAACTAACTTATTAATGAAGATATCAATTTTGTACAATCAGTCAGCTTTCAAATATAAGTTAAATATCTAACTTTTTACAGAATCGTATCATAAAAGTCTTTGTAAAAATTGGGGATCAAGTTTTTATCAACCAGCTCCTTTAAATCTTTCTTTTTGTTTTCGCTGAGCTCTTGCTTGCCTGCTTGAGAATGCTGAGGTATTGCCCCTTGGCGATTGTGAAACAGCTTGTAGGTCAAAAACAAGAACTTTATTTTTGTCATCTATATTGCAGCGATCATTGTATTTTTCTTGACGACTTAGTGCTTTTTCTTCTAAATGAGCTTCAAATTTGGCACGAATTAAATTCTTCTGCTCGTTGTTTGTATTTGCGTACTGCAGACACAGGTCGCATTGATCTATACACGCGGGTAAAAAAAAATGTATTATATTCCTTAGTAAATACATTATTAAATGTGCAATATTTACCAAAGGGCTTATTGTCTTTTTCTTGACATTCTTTAAAGTCTTTGAAAAGATCTGTGATGCTTTTTCCCCCATCTATATACTCGCGAGTAGAAGTGTGTCTTGTGTAGTGCGACTCAATTCTTGGTATAGAGTCTTTAAACGTTTTTATGTCTAAAATTAGTGATTCATCATTAGTACGGTGGCTGTTATGTTTTCCTCTTTGATCACTTTGGATAATTCCAAGTTTATCAGACTTTTGTTTTACTGTGCGAATAACGCGATCGGATATATTGAGTGTTCCTATGAAAAACTGTTTACAAACTCGAATTGGTTTGTCATCCATAGTAAAGTGAAAAGCCTTATTGCTCTGCCTCGGACGCATGGCGTTTTGTGTATTTATATCTAGGTGTGGCGTTGGACACACAAGAGTTTATAAACAGTCGCTGCTTATTAATGTCCCCAATTTTCCAATAAGCGTCAAAAAGAGCTTGCCTTTGAACGGTTGTAAACTTTACTGAACATTTAAGTCTGCAACGAACTGTGCAAGGTTGCTTCACTTCACGAGATGAAACGGTTTTTTTCCCTTAGATTCATAAGAATGTCCAGTATTTCTTAGTACTATTAGTTACTATTCTATTTATGTTTTGTCTCCATCTATTAGGATTACTTGTGCGCTTTTTACCTTTCTTCTTGGGAGTCTCAATTTCTTCTTCAATGTTACTTTGGTCTACTTCCATCTCTTCAATTTGACTTGTTACCTGTACCTCATTAGCTGTAGTGTTCAGATTGTTAAAAGTATTAGTCTTGATGAGAAGGTGTAAAATTTTCTGGCTCAGGATTGGAATTACGGTAGGAGATAATGACTCTGACGATGAAGAGCTAGAAATAGATGACGATGGGCTGCTATTACTAGATGATGATGAGCTGTTAGAACTAGACGATAAACGCCGCAACACAGGGTATACTGCTATCAGTTTCTTTTTTTTTAATTTGGTGATCATACGTTGGATCTTGGTCACTAACTTCTCCGTCCGATTCATCAGTGTTTACAGATGAGACACTGTAATTTACAATGTTCGTTGGATTCAAAAAAGGTCTTAACATTCAAGTAAGATTGGTTTTCAGGATTATTAGATATCAATTAATATCTGTAACAGAAAATAAATATAACTTTAGTAATAATAAATTAGTATAGTTTTATAACTTGAGTGTACTATAAGTCCACCTCTGCTTAACTCTGCGAATACAGGTGTGATGTTATGTTATGTATTCTTCAGTAAATTAGCATTCAGTTAAGTCACAATTATAAAATTAAATATAGGTAACATTACCACAAAATTAGCTGCAGAATTTTGAAGTGAGTCCATCGGTACTTTGCTGTGACCAGATGGTCTACCTTGAATTGGAGATTCAAGATGGCTATCTTGAATTGGAGGTTTATCTTCATTGGAAGAAGGATCAGCAGGTGAAACTGATTGCGAATTTATCAGTTCCATTATCTTTTTGGACCTCGAAGCCATTTTAAAAGAATTTAAAGGTCACTTTTTTATCCAAAATTCTCTGTCTAATTAATATTAAACTTAAAAGAATAGTAACACAATACCCAACCTAAACAAAACAATAAAATATCAAATAGTATTTTTTTATAAGAGAAAGACTTATATCAAAGAAAGTCTTTACATTAAGAAAACTGTTTTATCGAAGACTGACCGAACTTCTATTGACGACAAATCGTATTCGAAAAAATGTATAGTATTTTATGAAAAACAGGCTTAACTCGTAGTTAGTCACCATAACTTTGTTAAATTTTTATAAAACACTGACCTAAAACTAAAAATAAACACGAATAATTTGCTATTTTTTGTACTAAACAGACCTAATCAAAAATGGGTCATCGTTTTATGAAAATTTTAAACAAAACTTACCTTAGATTGTTGCACTAAACAGACTCAGTTACTATTCGGTCACTTTAAAATAATAACTTGACGTGTTCACTATGGCAGTGTCCGACGCATAATGGTTTACGCCACTGTCTTGTAATAATCCTTGTGAAAACGTATGAGAGTGAAAGAGACACATAAAGTTTTAACTCGGTCTAGGAATAAGATATCGAAAAAAATCCGAGATTGAAAGATAGATGGCGTTAAAATGAATATCTTTATACGCTTAACTCATTTTAGACCTGAACCGTAATCGGTCAGTCTTTTATTAAGCGTGCGAGATGTCATGTAATTAAAAGTAAAAAATTTAAAAGTAGCCAGTTTCCACCCTTTTCTTTACCCCACTGATCTGCTTTACAAATCCTGCAATGTGCTGACTGTTCGCCAGCTTTTCATTATGCACTTAGTATTAACAACTGTAAGTAAATTGAAAAATATTTCAGATTTCATATTATCCATTTAAATTCATATCGGTCAGAAATTCGCTAATTCATTATAATCATCATTTCAGCTGAAACACGTCCACTGCTGGACATAGGCCTCCACTAGGCGTCGCTACATTGACCAATCCCGTGCGTTTCGCATTCGGCGCATCCTGTTCGCGGTCGCAATTCCAGAACTTTTCGGCCACATTGGCCATTCGTTCTGCGAGCAATGTTCCCTGCCCACTGCCACTTAAGATTCGTAATTCTTCGGGTTATGTCGCTAACTTTGGTTTTCCTGCGGATATCCTCACTTCTGATGCGATTTCGTAAGGAAACTCGGTAATTGAGTAATAACATTAATTAATTAATAGATCTGTCAATTTCTTTTTGAAAAGAAATTATGTCTCATTTTTATTACATCGGGTATTTTGTTAAAAATTATCGGACCCCATCATCATCATCATCATCATCATCATATCAGCCGAAAGACGTCCACTGCTGGACAAAGGCCTCCCCCAAGCGTCGCCACATTGACCGGTCTCGTGCGTCCCGCAACCAGCGGATCCCCGCAACCTTCACCAGGTCATCGGTCCACCTGCTGGGAGTCCTTCCAACGCAACGTCTTCCGACCCCATATCAAATCAAATTATAATATTTATTTGCTAGAAATACATTGTTCAGAAGGGAAGTACTTAAAGCCTAAAAGTAATTGTATTCTGCCTACAAGCAAGCGTGCAAATTATTTTCATTGTCTAAAATCAAAATGTCAATAAAATAAAATGTAAATGTCAAAAATTAAATTAAAATGTCACATAATGTAAAGCCTATATTTATATAATGTGTGAGCCTATGACCATCTGGAATAATGTACTGTTATAACCGTGATTTAGGAGCATACGGTTCCACCCACTAACCACTTGTTCATTTCTTGAATTTTAAGTATCAGCCAACCGCCGGCGCCGCACCCCATCGCGTCGCGGGATCCGTGCACAAAAAGTCAATCTTTCACCGTGATCACATAGAGCCACACGTTTCTAAATCGTAGTAACAATAACCAATCTAACAAATCCGATATCTGCCGATACTGTAAATTCCCGGGGCATTCACTTGAAAATTGCCGTAAACGAGGGTATTATAATAACCGTTTCCGATATAATGACCAACGGTCCAATTCCAGTCAAATACCACCACAAATAATTAATTTTGATGAGGATACAAATAAAGACGATTCTGAATCCTATTACCAAATAAACATTGACCAAAATAACGGTTAAGTGGCTCATATCGGTGTCGTGCGAGACACCACTTACCAAATCCATTGGACACCGCATCTACTAAATCCACTAATCTACTAAATCCACTCAATCTACAAAATCTTCTAAATCCTCTGTATTGAATAAATCTTCTATATCCACTGCATCCACAAAACCCACTGCTATATAAATACTAAATCCAAACACATTGAATCTAATAAACTAAATCAAACTTCAATTATTACGAAACATTTCATACTACTAGCGATCCAAGAAGAACCTTACTCCCACATCTCCTTATTGAAACTTCCGTCTCAGATCTACCACTTTATATTTTAATAGACTCTGGATCAGCAATAAGTGTCATTAAGAAAAGCTGTATTCAGAAAAAGCCCAAACTCATAGCTGAACCTATAAACCTAAAAGGAATAGAACCTAACCAAGGAACAACGGTAACCTTAGGTCATTTCTCACTTATGTTACGATTATCCAACTCTCCCCCGAATTTTGTAATTCACAAATTCCACGTAGTATATAAAATACACCTTCCTCACGATGGCATCATCGGTAGTTATCTGCTAGATGCTTTCGGTGATAACATCGATTACCTTAAGCAAGAAATCAAATTTGATAAATAACGAATCTATTTATTCTATTCCAGCTGGATCCGAAATGGTAATAGAATGCTCTGTATCTAACCCTGAAATAAAAGAAGGGTTAATCCTTGATCAAACACAACATGAAAACATTCTAATCAAAACAAAATATAATAACAGAGTCAATAGAACAGTAACCAATATATACGATTTCCCAATACAACTTAAATCAAATTTGAATCATAATTCCCTCTGAATCCCCTCAACGTGATGAATGCGGGATTAATACTATATCACCTCAATACACTTACCTTCGCACTAAACAACTTAGAACATCCTATTTAAATTCTGAAGAATTTCAAGCTCTTCATCAAACCTGCTCTAATTACTCGGACATATTTCATTTATAAGGTGTCCCGTTGACAGCAACGAGTGCACTACATCACGAAATTAAAACAACAAGTAACGCACCCATCAACGTCAAATCCTACAGATTTCCCGAAGGCCATAAACAAGAAGTTCAAAAACAAATTACTAAGATGCTAAACGAAGGCATTATTAAACCTCCCATGTCCCCATGGTCCGCACCTATTTGGGTCGTTCCAAAGAAATTAGATGCCTCAGGACAACGAAAATGGAGGGTTGTAATAAACTACAGAAACTAAACGACATCACTATCGGAGACTCTTATCCTATCCCTAACATCTCTGAAAGACTAGACCATCTAGGAAAATCTAAATACTTTTCAACTATAGACCTAGCTTCGTGATTCCATCAGATTAAAATGTCACACAAAGACGCAGCTAAAACTGCATTCAGCGTACCGCAGGGACATTTCGAATTTAAAAGTATGCCCTTTGGTTTGGTAACGCTCCGTCAACATTCCAAAGACTCATGAACTTTGTACTATCTGGACTAAAAGGAATCCGATACTTTGTATATCTTGACGATATCGTAATTTACTCTTATGACCTAGATTCCCCATCAGAAATCTAGAACTAGTGCTCCAACGTATAAGAGATTATAATCTTAAATTACAACCCGACAAATGCGAGTTCCTTCGAAAGGAATTTCCTATCTTGGTCACCAAATCACTGATGATGGCGTAAAACCCGATCCTGAAAAAATCAAACCCGTATCGAATTTTCCAAAGCCGAAATGCGCAAAAGATATGAAATCATGTCTAGGCCTCATGTCCTACTATCGCAAATTCATACCTGACTTTTCTAACATCGCTAAACCACTGACTTCTCTCCTGAATAAGGACACAACTTTCGTATGGCAAAAAGAGGATCAAATCACTTTCGAAACCCTTAAAAGTAAACTCATATCCAGACTATATTACTACTCTCTATTAGCATATCCAGACTTTTCTAAACAATTCATACTCACGTGCGACGCTTCCAATTACGCGATAAGTGCCATACTCTCTCAAGAAGATAATGGTAAAGAAAGGCCTATAGCTTACGCGTCCCGTACTCTTAATAAAAGTGAAACCTATTACAATAACTGAAAAAGAATTACTAGCAATCATATTTGGTTATTAAACATTTAGACCATATCTGTATGGTCGGAAATTCCAAATTGTTATCGATCATCGTCCACTAAAATGGTTTTCAATCATAAGGATCCCTCTAGCAAATTACAAAGACGGAGATTAAAATTAGAGGAATATGAATACGAAATTATCTACAAAAAGGGAAAACTTAACTCTGCTGCAGATGCACTATCTAGATATATCATATGTGTATCTGCCCCTGTAAATGTCCTACCAATATCAAATTCAACAGAGATTTATAGATCTACGTCCCCAAAACCAGGATCCTCACGTCCTAATCTCCCGAATATGATAAGAGTGTTAGTACCAATCCAGATACCCTAAATCCCGCGAACTATACTTACCAAATTCTGAAACTTTTGAAAACTTGCCAGTAAACGTACAAGGTCCAGAAGTGCTTGAAAACTCATACTCTGATTTCCTTAATACTACGTCGAAAAAGAATCATAATACCATAATACACGAATACACGAATACACAAACTCTTTATTATGTTCAAATTCTAAAGATATCATTGTACCGACATCCATAGATCGTGATGAATCAAATCCTTTCATAGAAGAAATCCTTGCTAACTACGACGACACCTCTGACTTAATTAGTAAAGAAGGAACTCTTTATTCCTTTCTAAACCTGAAATTTAAAGATAATTCCTACTACTTCCTCTTCACTAAAGTGCATCACTTTGATGAACTCCCAAATCCAGATTTATTCTAATCACTGAAAAACCTCCAAAACGAATTATTAGGAACCGATGAAATCCCAATGATATCTCAGATTCCAAAGACCCCTTCGTCAAACTTTCATACACCAAATATAATAGCATATATCATAATGAATATACATGAAAATACCATTATCTTTCCAGTTCCAAGCGAAATTCTTAAAATCCTAAAACAGAATCATGACTTACCCATAGCCGGTCGCGTATGTACAATCGCATCAGAGAACGATATTATTCGAAAAACATAAAATACCCCGAAACAAATATTAATTCTAATACAGTTAAATACCCCGAAACAAATATTAATTCTAATGATTGTGACCATGTCAGCTTAAAAACTTATATTAACATGAAAAACGACATAGAAAACTATGTAAAGAAATGCTCCCAATGTAAATATAAAATAAAGCCCTTCGTCAAACCAATCGTACCCCAATGCAGATTACTTCTACACCAACAGCTCCTTTTGAACGCGTTAGTCTCGACATTGTAGGGCCACTTCCTGAAGCTGGCGAATGCAAATTCAAATACATATTAACCCTTCAGGACGATTTGACAAAATTTTCGTTTGCTTACCACATTACTAATACTTCAGCTGAAGAATGTTGTGAATGCCTTGTCCACTTTATCTCCCTATTCGGTATCCCTAAAACTTATTGACTGACCAAGGTACTAATTTCACAGCTGATTTATTTTAAAAACCTGCGAATTCCTTAAAATAAAACAACTATGGTCAACACCCTAACGTCCTCAAACACAAGGAGCTTTAGAAAGGAGTCATTCCACTTTAAAGGAATACCCAAAATCTTATGTTAATAATGATCAAACAGATTGGCATAAATATGTTTACGAGTATACGGGTATCCTTGCTTATAACACTAATGTCCATACAACCACTCAATTAATACCGTATGAACTACTGTTCGTTCATAAACCTTATTTACCAGATTCAATTTATAAATAGACTCTACTAGCACCTATCATGAATACATTAAAATGTTAAATAACCGTTTAAAACTGTCCCATAACATCAATATATAAAAATCAATGGCACTTTTCGTTGTAATTTTATAACTCAAGAACGGGCTCACCTATCCAAACCAAATGTTTAGGCTTTGTTCCGACTATTTAGTAGATGGTTTATGTGAAGTTTGCACAAAATCGGTCGAGCGGTTCTTCATTTATCATATTTTGTAATAAATGAATTCAATAAATGGCGGATAAATGTGTTTTAGCACTACAGTCATAGAGAAACGAACCATAATCCAGTCGACTTCTAATTAAGGAGATGTACAGTTTACGTAAATGTTTAGTGTGTATACCCCAAGAGCTAGACAAGCTGCAAAATCAGGCCCTACGAATAATAGGTTACGTTATGGAATCAGATTTGTGTATCTCACCTTTACATTTAAGAAGGGAATTTATAGCTTACAAATACTGTCTCAAAAGTCGATCGTGGTCAAATAATGTCACAATTGCCCGTCAAAAATCGCTCAACTCGGATATAAATCCGAGTTGAGCGATTTTTGACGTACTTCTTATTGGCAAAACAAAAAAATACCATTACTTGTGAAGGTATACAATGACGTAAGACACTTAGAAATCACAGCATCAGATTATCTTAAAATGTTTAGTTTAGAAATCTGGACCTCCAATATTCAAAAACATTTCATTAACATTGAACTCGAAAGTTTAAGCTCCGCTAAACGTAATTATAACCCAAATGTGTTACTGAGTGATATTGTAGCAGAACTGAACATAAAAATTTGCGGATGGCATAAAATTTACACTGATGCATCTAAGAGTGCTCAGGGACAAGGATTTGGATATAAAATTATACGTGATATATCAATTATGTCGCTGGAACTCATAGCAATTTACAAAGCAGTTAATTATGTCTTGAATCAAAATTTAAATAAAGTAGTATTTTTTTCAGATAGCAGAAGCGCACTCCAACATATCGCTCGATGCGCCTCTGGCTACAGCAGAGGTACATCGATAGCGTATGATATTTTAAAACGTATAATTATACTTAAAAACAATAATATAGAATGTGGATTGCAATGGGTTCCAGCACATATTGGACTAAGCGGTAACGAGGAGGCTGACCGAATATCCAAATCAGCGGTAGAGGATGGATGTATAATTAACTATATACCTGATTATGGGGAATATACTACTAAATTTAAATCTGCATGCTTTAATTCCTGGAAACAAGATTTTTTCAAAATGTCTCTGGACAAAGGCATTTGGTACAAAAGCATTCAAGGTCAGCCATCTCGTGTTCCCTGGTTCGAAGATACTAAATTAGAGAGACGAGACGTTAAATTGATATTAAGACTCCGTTCTGGACACTATCCATCGGCAAAGTTCGCATTTCTTATGAAAAAGGCCGATTCTCCTAATTGCACAGTATGCAAACAAATCGAGGACGTGCAACATTTGCTGATGGAGTGTGCTCGGAACGGAGTAGAACGCGAGTTATTCATAAAGGATTTTAAAATAAATAAGTTGGATGTAGGCATAATCCAATCCATCTTATCTGTACCAGCTTTGGAGATAATTAAAAAGTTGTGCCATTTAATTATGGTCCTCCACGAATAATCCTGATTCATTAACTATTAAGTAATGTTATATAAACTAATAATATTTAATTAAGTAATGTAATAGTACATAATGTAAGAAATTAATGTAAAAGGGCACGATGGGGCTGACATGTCTTTGATAAAAGCTCCTAAACAAAATTAGATTAAAAAAAAAAAAAAAAAAAATGGCGGATCATTTTGTTAATCCCCATTTTGGAAGAGTCTGTCGTCTTTTGACTGTCCATCGCCATAGTCTGTTTATGATGTGGGCATCTGTGGTCGCTCCAATATAAGTTTTCCCGTAAGCTATCGATAACAGTGGGCGTCGCTTAGAATCTCAGATGTCGATTGTCAACTGTTCCACTTCAGCCCCTTAATAAAGATTAAGATATGATGAGTGTGCGTTTTTTTTTCAATTAGATGACGATATGATTTACAATATAGAGGCTTTGGTTTGCGCAGTGGTTGAGTGACGACTCGTCGCGTGATCGAAACATGTTCCACCTCCCCGATTAAAGATAGAATAGTGATAGTGTTAAAACGCGAACCTATCAAAATATAAAATTAAATAAAGTTACTGAACCACATCTAGTAAGCTACCCCGTAACCTCCCTAAATCACTGATTTTAAGCTTTGAGAGATTTGTGTTCATACACACACCAACTATACTGTACCAACGACTAGAAAGATAAGATAAATGAACCCCCTTTTACGCACTTCGGCCGGGTTTCTCAGCACTAAATAATCGCAAAATGAATGTGACAAATTGTCAAGTACGCGTTATATGCTGTAATTGGTTGGATGAATCTTCAACAGCCAATCACAGCAGATAACCGGCGATTACTCGTCGATTACTTGATCAGCCCGGTAATCGAGTTTTGAGAAATCGGAGTTAAGGAATAGGAAAAGCTTAGAATTTATGATGGAACAGTTGAACATACATCAAACCACATCACCGTAGTGGGATAAATAATGACTTTTAGAAGAAAGAGACAAAAACAAGAAAGACGTGAAAGAGAGCTCCATATATGGCCAGTATAAAATTAATACCACAATATAATACCAGAAAACAAAACACATTATGATAATATCTATTAACTTGCCACGTAAATGAAAAATGAGACGATGAATCTTTAAAAACTTGAGACTGGAGATGCCGATGAATTACACCAGCTTTTACGATAAATCTTTTGCGGTTGTGGAATGCTTTGCCCGTGTCAAAAAGGCGTGCTCAATTTCTGCCCATTTTTAAAATTATAGTTAATAATCACTACCTCCCTCTTTAACAGTTTTTATTCTTGATTTCTTTTCTTTTGTTCCATACTTATGACTGTATAAATTTGTCTATATAATATATATATCTATGTATTTTATTTATAAATAGTACATTTGGTGTACTATTTATAATTAAAACACAGTACTGACTTTCCTTTCATTTTTTAAATACATCCAGAGGTTTTCTTGAAAAGATCGCTTTTAGCGATAAGGCCGCCCATTGTGTCACCCAGTGTAATGTTTTTTTCGTCTATACTTTCTGTAACTTATATGGTGTACATAATAAAGAGTATTCTATTCTATTCTCTTCTTTCCGGCAAATCGAAATATGGCTATTGTTTTTTTTTTTTTTTTTTTTTATATTATCTATAGGCTTGCGCTTGACCACTATCTCACCTGATGGCAAGCGATGATGTGGTCGACGATAGAGCACGCTTGCCTAGAAGAAACCTATTCACTCTTGACTTAAAGACCCCTAGATTGTAGCTATCGGGAAACACAGATTCCGGCAGGGAATTCCACTCTTTAGCTGTACGCATAATAAAAGTGTCCCCAAAACGTTTTGTGCGTATGGGTGGGATGTCCACCATGTACCGATGACGCATCGCCGTACGTCTGGTAGTCCGATGATGGAACGGGCTGGGCGGAATTAAATCATGTAATTCCATCGCACACTCCCCGAAATGTAACCGATAAAATACCGACAAACTGGCAACTCGGCGACGATGTTCAAGGCTTTGGAGCTTTGACTTGACCAGTGCCTCATTACCGATGAGTTTCTTGGCCCGCTTTTCGATCGACTCTAGTGCATCAAGCTGGTATTTGGCAGATCCATCCCAGAGATGAGAACAGTACTCCATGCACGATCGAACTTGCGCTTGATACAAGTTGAGCAGCTGTTCCGGCGTGAAGTACCTTCTCACCTTCGCAAGGATCCCCAACTTTTTGGCAGCCAGCTGAGCCTTTGCCTCAATGTATGGCCCAAAATTGAGAGTCGATGTCAACGTAACGCCAAGAAGCTCAAGATGGTTCGTTATTGGCACGGTTACATCACGGAAAGTAGGAGCCGGGTGGAATTGGCTCCTTTTAGCGGAAAAAAGACACGCCTGGGTTTTAGCAGCATTAAACCTGACCAGATTGGCATCGCCCCATTCGGAAACTGCCTGCAAGGACAAGTTCAAGCGCTCCACCATGGCCTCCCGGAGAGACCGGACCTGAGGCCCGGTAGCACGCGCGTTGGACAAGTATCTCTCAGCAACAGTGCTGTCGTCTGCATACCCAAAGGTGCCGGGCTTCAGCAGATCGTTAATGTGCAACAAGAACAATGTTGCTGAGAGTACGGACCCCTGAGGGACCCCGGCATTAATATCCAATTGGTCCGACGAGCAGCCATCGATAACCACTCGAATGGACCGATCTCTCAGGAAGTCTGCAATCCAATCACACAGACCACCGGGCAAACCGAATGAAGGAAGCTTACCAATAAGGCTTTCGTGCCAGACCCTATCGAAAGCCTTCGAGATGTCGAGGGAGACGGCAAGCGCTTCCCCATGCCTCTCGATGGCCTCACTCCATATGTGAATGGCATACGCTAGAAGATCCCCAGTAGACCGATTTCGGCGAAAGCCGTATTGGTGGTCGCTAAGGATATCGTTAGTTTCTAGGTATGCCAGGAGCTTAGTGTTGAGTACACGCTCCATACTCTTACAGAGTATGGACGTTACAGAGATGGGTCTGTAGTTGGCCGGGTCAGCTCTACTGCCCTTCTTGGGCACGGGCTGTACGTTGGCTTGCTTCCAAGCATTCGGCACTGTTCCAGTCTCATATGAAAGGCGGAATAGGCGTGTCAAGATCGGAGACAGTTCAGGCGCACAGGTTCTAAGAACTATAGCTGGTATGCCGTCAGGGCCGCTAGCCTTGTTCACGTCGAGGTTGCGCAGCACCCTACGGACGTCCTTTTGATGAATGCGAATGTCCGACATACTCGCCTCGCACCCATCAGGAGAAGGAGGGGGCCGCGAATCACCAGGATTCAGACGTGAAGATTCCGCAAAAAGAGAGGCAAACAAATTTGCCTTCTCCTCAGCGGTGTGAGCCAGTGACCCATCGGGTTTCAGCAGTGGTGGTAGTGAGGGACGGCAGAAGTTCGACTCGACCGACTTAGCCAGGGACCAGAACGCTTTACTACCTGCTGGGTAAGAAGCAAGTTTGGCCCCCATTCGGCCAATGTGGTCGAATCTAGCCCCACGCAACACCTTCTTGCAGGACTTGGCAGCCCTGTTGTAGGCTTTCTTCTTCTGACCCAAGTCACTCGCTTTACGCGAGCGAGCGTCGACCCATGCCAGGTACGCCTCATGTTTAAGCGCGTCGGCGCGACGACATTCGGCGCCAAACCATGGCCGGTCAACGCTGGAAATCGTTATGTCAGAGAACGGAATGTAGTACTCCATTCCCTGACGCAACACATCAGTAACGGCGTCCGCGCACGACGAAGGATCAGCCGAAGAAAAGCAAGTAGGCTGCCAAGGATAGCAAGCAAAGAAAGAACGCATGCCATCCCAATCTGCTGACCTGTACCGCCAAACCCGCCGGGTGCCTCTTGGGCTGGGATCGGGCGGGGAATAGACGGACACAGACTTCACCAGACAGTGGTCGGAACTACCCAGGGGTGAACTTATCGACACAGAGTATCTGTCTGGATCTGTTGTCAGCAGAAGGTCCAAGCAATTCGCTGTGTGCGAATCAACATCCGGTACCCTCGTTGCCCCCTGGACCAGCTGGGTGAGGTTTAGCGTTAGCGAAAGCTTACGCATCTCCCGTCCAGCATGGTCAGTGCACTGGTATGGGAAGAGCCACTCCTGATGGTGGGCGTTAAAGTCCCCCAGTAACACTAATTGGGCGGAAGGGTACCGTTGCTGTGCCGCATCAGCCGCCTCACTGAGGTACTCTGCGAGCCTGGATGTCTCCTGATCTCCGCTGTGCGAGCGGTAGACACAGGCGTAGATAATTTTATCCAGACCTGTGTCCACTAGAGCCCACAGCGTTGAAAATTTTGAGTCCTCAAGGTTACGGAGACGCCGATAGCAAGTGTCATCACGGGCGTACATACACACACCCGTGCGCGGTTTATAATTGTGCTCCAGGGTAAATCCTGGGTAAGATAGGTACGACGCGTCCGACGGACTCGCTATCTGCGTCTCCGTAAGAAATAACAGCGCTGGTTTCTCAGTCTCCAGGTGGTAGTGGACTGCAGAGAGATTTGAGTGCAGACCTCGAATGTTGGTGAGGTGCACTTTGAGGGGGAGGGAGTGCAGCCGCTGTTCAAATTTATTATTTCTTTTCCTTGGCATATGATGATAAGAGTGAATGGAGGAGAGGAGTTGGAAGTGAGACGAGGTTCCACGCTGCTAACCTTCAGACCCGCACTGAAAGGACAGCATCATTGGGGCACTAGTCCGGAGACTGCGGGGACGCCCGAGCCCCCCCGGAATGTCCATCGGGCCCTCCCCATCTGGTCGCCAACCAGCACGATGGCGCATCCCGGGATTTTTCGACAGTTGGCGGGGCAGCCTTTCATGTGTGGCTGGCACACTACTTGGGCCCCCAACTACCTGCGGTCGGCCAGCGGCGCACCGTGCCTCGGATCCCGCTACCCTCCGCGACCAGTCTCCCGATACGTCCATACCAGCGCGTGTCAGGCTGGTCAGTCTGCAGTGGAACAGCTATCTCGACCCAACTCCTCTTGTGGCTAAAACTATTGTTACCAAACCTACGTATATTGCTCACGGTCCACGGCGCCATTATATTATTTATTATCAAATTAATTATTGGAATCCTGGAACAATTTAATAAATTATTGAAATACCATATGTGATTTTTTATAATTGTCTTCAGCCCTCTGACTGAGAGACGAGAGAGACTGCTTACTTGGCCTTTATCAAAACAGTCGGTATACTTAAGTAGCTCAGTAGGTAACAATAGATAAAAACTATTAAAGGCTTTTAACAATCATAGTACCAATTTCAGTTTTACAATCTAGTTACCAAAAACAATAAATCCCAAAATATTTTGTTCAAGGGCTTAACATTTGAAATATTGTTTTATTTAATATTACCATTTAAATATTTGCCAGGTATTCACAATAGATCCGAAACCCTTTTGTGTAGGCATATAAGTGATTCAGAACTGTTTACAACCCAATTTCTTTTCACTATTGTTTATACCTAAAAACCCTATCCTCTTGATTTTTCTTTGTCTATTGTTAACTACGGAACTGCTTATCTATAATGATTGTTTTCTTACTAAAAACCTTGTCTAGTCAGTTCAGGTACTTTCGTGTTGAACACAGGTGATGATACAGTTTAGCAGTAATTACCTATTCTTACCTGTGAATCTTTTTATATCTTGTGGAAGTAATAATTTGGCTAGGGTTCATATAATTCCTCGAGAATTATTAACTAGCTTGTTTTCTGTGTAGAGTCATGATTTACATTGTTGTTATGTATTTGGCTTGTGATACTGAGCTCTGAAAATTCTTTCTGAACGAACTGTTGTGTCAAACTTTGTGAAATTTTGTGATTGCGATAGTGAAACTTCGTAAAGTTTTATTCTATACATTGTAAGTACTCAATTTTAATTGTAACACTTATAAGTAACACTAGCTGCTGCCAGCGACATCGCCTGTTTGTAAGGTGAAACCCCAAGAGAACCTACTTCCTAGACATAAAGCTATCTTTGTGTTAATCTAGGTTATTAAATATAGTGTCTGTGTGCTGAATCTATTCCGTAGATTTTGCGTGAAAGAGTGTAAAAAGTCCATCAATACTTAAAAACTTTTATAATGTATGTAGGTACTAGCCGCCACTTGCGTGGATAACAAAACATGTTGCATCAACCTCAAATTAATTGGGTTAAGAAAATCACGATGATCAAGTGCGTATCAATACGACAGGAAAAGCAGCTGTTTCGCTCTGAATAGGTACCTATTGCTAAGCAGCTGACATCACTGTTTTTGTAGAAATAATGTCTGATCAGCGTGGATAAATTGCAGGTAGCATTCGGAACGATATAATTCGTATCATGCTGTCACTTATTATTTCTATTAAAACCACTGTTCTGTCACGGGTCCGCGCAAGGCAATCTTAGGTTTCTGACCGTGTTTGTGAAAAGGAGGTACTGGTTTTTATGTTGTTGTGTATCATTCATTTATTTATTCGCAATTTCGCGAGTTAGCAAACGTTAACTTTTATATAATACCCCGGTCCAATTTAATGTGTTCAAAACTAATCTTGTGTTGATTGATTTGTAAAAATATTGTTTAAACCTATTTGCAAAATAAATATTGTTAATCTTAATCGGACTCGAATTAAAATCGTAAGTAAAAACTAGCGCTTCAAGGAAATGAATACTTAGTAAAACTATTTAGATTACCTAAACAAATGCAAACAAACCGTCTCATAGTTCCCTTGATTTAAGTAAAAATCCTTTGGTCCTTATCACAATTTAACTAGAATCACAAATATCAATCAAAATTCTGCGTAGCAACAATGGCAGTTGAGACCCTGTCAATCATACTCGGAAGGATTTTGCAGGAAATGGTAAATCTATTGTTTCATACAATGTATGGTATCACTGTATCAGGTACCTGCCCAGGGTCCAATTAATCTATGTAGCAGCACCTGGTAAAAAACCCTTTAAAGTATTTCTTGCTCGTTAGAACAATGTCGTTTTGTTTCGCCCTCCACCTGGTAGCACTCGACAGGGTCGGAAACATGGCACTCGACAGAGCGGAGATCAGTGTGTCGGTGACTGTCGAGCAGTGAACACGTTTCGAAACTGTAGCGCATTCCGTACCTAACTCATATATCTCTGTACGAATCTTTACACCGAGCTTTATAGTCGATGTGACTCCGTCGTGAAGTGCAGTGTGTTACACAAGCTCAACAAAATTAAATCTTTTAAAGTGAAAACCAGTGACATTTAGTGTTCTATGCGAAAAATATTTTAAAGTAAAGCATTTGTGTTTTAACAAATTTGGTTACCGGGATTTAGTGAAGTGAAAAGTTATTTTATGTAAGATTCATGATGGAATCATTAGCAGCAGTAGTTATGGCAGACTCGACAATCACGATTGACAATAATAATTTAGACGGGAATAACATTACTGACAATACTCATGGAGGTGGTGATGAAGGCACTAGCGGTGAACTGCCAGACGTGGCAGCCATTAGGGTAGCAAGCGAAGCTAGAGTTCGCGAATTGGAAAACGAGGTTAAAAATTTAAAACGGATGCAAACTGAAGTAGCCAAGCTGATGAGTATGGGTAACCTACCAGGACTTACAAAGCCGCTAAACATATCGATCAAGGACAACAGATCAGTGTACGTCGGTAACGTGGACTACAGCGCCACCGTTGAGGAACTGAAAGAACATTTCCACGGATGTGGACATATTAAGAGGACTTCGATATTACGCAATAAATTCAACGGCCACTCAAAGGGATTCGCTTACATAGAATTTGACGAGAAAGACAGTGTACGGACTGCTATGGCAATGGACGAATCATTATTTAAGGGCCGACAGATAAAAGTTATGCCCAAGCGCACGAACAAGCCAGGGCTGGCAACGACGAACCGGCAGCCTTGCGGGATACAAGGCCGAGGCCACTCGTTCCGCGGCGGCTTCTCCCCTTACAACTCCGGCTGGAGGCCGGTGCGCAGCAGCAGAGGCTGCAGCCGCGGCAATTTTTACTCTCCGTACATAGTGCGTAGAGGACCCGCGGCTGTCGCCCGGTAGTTTATTACGAGTTTGAACTGTGAAATATATTTATGTTAGTGTATGGATTCGATTAGAAGGGGAGCGGACTCTAGTTCTACGCCTGTACCATCTAACCATCGTATTTACGACTTATCGTGTGATACAAATATAGATTTAATTTTAATTTGTATAAGACTACTGATCTGAAGTTAATGTTTTAAAAATGTGTTGTAATTGATTGAGTTAAAAAAATGATACTAAGACTCGTTTAGTATATAAGTTAAGTGTTTAAGTAGTTATAAGTCTAACAAACAGATAATAAAAATATGTAGTACGAAGTTGACTTCCGTTGCTGGCTGCCTGAATTTCTAATATGTGTCTATTGTGTTGAATTTTATTTTTTGTTTTATCTATATACTTTTGTTTACGCAGCAATGAGCCAACATAAGCTTAACAATATGTATTGGAAAAAGGTTAAATGGTTATTTTTCTGTTTACGGTTATATCTGGCAGTACCAACAGCCCTAAATAAAAAAATGCGATTTGCTTTTTCCTACTAGCAACAAAACGAAGTTTACCATTTTGTTAATTTATTTTGTTAAGGTTTATTTTCTTGTAACTAAAGTTGGCTTAAATTAAATATGATAAAACGTGTTTTGATGTTCGCAAGTCCTAATTATAATTTTTCTGAAAGTTCGCAAGTCCTAATAATTATTTTTAGTATGTTGACACTGAAATTATACGAGTACTTTCATCTGTTTTCGCGATTAGCTATATTTGTGAGTGTGCTAGATTCTTTTGACTTGTAAGTTACTATACTATGTATACACTAACTACTTACTATTCATCAAAATATAATACTATTGCAATCTACTGTCTGATTTTTATTTTTATTCCTCATCACCAACCATAATTTCTAAGTAATTTGCCTTGATCTAACATATACTATATATAGCTCTAGCAATTACATTCATATTTAAGAAAGTAAATCATCTTTTTTCCATCTAGTAACTAGTACTTCTTTCATCTGTTTTACTATTTGAGTATTATAAACTAAATTTTCTGGTCAGTTATCAAATCAGTTTATTTTATAATATCTACATCAATATCATAAGCTATTATGTATTCATAAATCTTTTTTATAAGCATCCATAAATTGACGTTTATGCGCAATAACTCATATTCCTACATAGATCTTGACTAACTTACCTGATGACTGTGATGTGTAGAAGACCACAATGGCTTAGCTTGCATGGTATTTTACATTATATTAATTTAATTAATTGTACATGTTAATCTAAACTAAACAAGTGTTTCCTAATTTCTAATTTAAATTGAATTCTTGTATTATTATTTGTACATCCAATACCTACTATGTTTCATGCTGATTATTTCGAACGCAATGTAAATTTTACTAAATAAGTAAATTGAATTGAATTGTTATGGCCGTATAGAGATCAGGCGCAGGTCCAGCGGCAGCAGACAACGTGCTTGCCGATGCATGTGAGTGATGGAAGAGAGAGTGCACCAGTGTTTGTGCACACACTTGTCCCACGTCCATTTCCCTGCAGGTAAAAGGAATTTGCCATCTCTAACAAGGATCTTACCTTGGTCCATACCGCTGAAATTCTCAAGAACACCGAGTAATTACTTGAGAAACTTGGTAGTGTCAAGGTTACCTTCATGTCTTCAATGAGAACTTTTAGATACGTAGCAGGTAGCAGGCTAGTTGCCCCGGGTATCCATGTTTTCCCAGTTACTGATAAAGTTACAATAGAATTAGTGTTTCTATTAAAAGGAGATATAATTTGACCAAATGCGGGTATTCTATATCACTATGTAATAACAATTTTAGAAATGTGAAACTCTGGTAGTTTGGATACTGAATCAATCACGCCTCAACGACTGATCATGTTCCGCCTGAACATCATTTGCTTCGTATAATATAAAACAACAAACCGTTAACCATAAACTGTTTAACCGTTTTAATGTTCTCAAGCTATTGAAATACACACACAACACGTAAAATAAGTAGTCATACTACACAACACTTGCCGCATATAGTAGAAAATATTTATATACCGCTAGACTGAAATAAAAATTTCATAGTTTCAGCAGTTTATAGCTATTTTTAATCTGAAATAAGATATTAAGAACTCACACACTTTGGTTCATTCTCTTGAGATTCTAAAAAAAACATCAGTTACTTTATAAGAGAAACTTAAGTTTTAAACTACACTTCAACAAATTTAGTACAACAAAATCGTGTTCACAACAATTTTATTGTTTTATGCATACTAAATACTAATCCAAGTCTAGTTGCATATCTAAACATCTTTACGTTGCTAATGTTTGTTGTGAACACGATTATGTTGAACTAAATTTGTAACTAATATTACTGCAGATGTCGTCTCGAGACTCGCATGAAAAAGAACAAAAACGACTTGAAGACCTATTTGATGCGGCATCTACCCCTGAATCGAGTCAATAGCCATTTGCTGATGATGGAGAGTACGGATCTGACGATGAGTATCAACCACCCCGTGACAAATCCACTAGTTCAGAGGACAATGGTTTTCGCCTAGATTCGTTCTGTCATATCATGTTGGAGATGGTCAAGCCCATCTCCAACATGATATGACAGAACGAATCTAGGCGACGAGAGAAACACTTTTCTGGTTATCTTCCATTATTTTGGCTCGTTAAACACTTAATAACAATTTTTATTCTTAAACCTCGTCGTTAGGTTTCAATCGTCCGCCATTTATTCCATTTCTCACTCTCTCAAACTCCTACCTCTCATTCATCCATCTTACGTTTCATTCTACTACTGAGTTGAAATGAACTCACAAATAAAATATGATTTGATTTGATTTGAATGTTTCCTTTCACGGTTAACTTTAATTGATTTAATTTAAAAGAAAATAAGCCCACAGTTCGGCCATTCTGACTTATAGTCTGACTTCAGACTATACTACGTTAAACTAAATTACTTACAATGGTTACAATATAATGGTACAAATGTTGAATTTACTCCTGATAACTATTTTATAGACAAGACAAGACAAAGATATTTTATTTCAAGTAGGCCACCAAGCGGCACTTTTGAACGTTACATTTTACAAATAATAATAGTTGATTAGTACATAAGTACATACCTTGATGAATGAAATTGAGTTTATACAATACAAATATATTTATACAGTCTTCAGAAGGTCCAACAATAATTCAAAACAATAATGTTCTGCATATCACTTGTTTTTGCGCCCTAGTGGCTGTGGAGCAGGACTAGCATTTAGCCAAGCATTTTTATCAGTGATGTAATCCCCCAACTTATAATATGCCAGCCTGCATAGTGTGCGTTTTATACAAGTTTTAAATTTCGTCTCATTCAGTTCAAGAATGTGGGGAGGAATTTTATTGTAACATTTTGTACAGTACCCCATGAAAGATGAGGCTACTTTAGCCAGTCTGAAACCTGGTTGAACTAATTGGTCCCTATTTCTAGTAACATAATTATGTCTGTCACCGTTTTTACTAAAAAGATGTAAATTCTTTCTCACGTACATGATGTTTTCATAAATATATTGAAAAGGAACCGTCATGATGTTAATGTCCTTAAACAGTTCCCTTAGAGAATCGCGCCAGCGAAGATTGTATATACAACAACTGTTTAAATTCTAAGTTTTTTTTTATCAAAATATTTGTGGAACTTGTTAACAATAATACAACTTGTTTGTGAAAGAAACAAAATAATCTTACTTCTCAAAATTGACTTAACTAATTCCTATCTTCTATCATCCTTACCACCTTACATACTTCATCATCTTTAACTTGAACTTAAATTTAATTACTTATACAGCACAACTTACAAATCTTTATTAATTTAATTTTAACAACATGCACTTTAACTATTTAAATTAAAGGAAAAAAAATACACTTTGTTATGCAACAACACAATGTGTTACATCTCATTGTGGGAATATTATTATCATGTTTACATGACAGATTTATGTTAACATTTGTCCGTGTGACATTAGTCATTAATACAGAACTACAACAACATTAGGTGTATTACAACAACAATGATGAGCTACTTCCTATAAGTAACTGATAAATCTTACACATCTTAAATTCTTAACTCTTAATTTTTACGGTGACTCCAAGTTAGATAAGTACATACCTCTAATAGCATCAAGATTTCAAAGACATACCGACACATCAAAGATTAAGTTATACCACATCATTAAGAAAAGATTTAATAAAGGTTATGTCCCTAATATAGTTAGCATCTACCTATCACATTCTATTAGACAAAATAGGATGAGTAAGAGATTAACTAGTCTGACAGTGAGTACAGAATAAGCTCATGGCCACAACTTCATACAGTCTGTACCCGTTGAAGTCTTAATAGGTCCTTTCGCATTAAGGTCTACCTTTTGCACATGATATCTTCCTTTACCTACTTTCTTGACAACTTTATATGGTCCAGAAACTTGGCTTTAGTTTCATTACATTTCCAAATTGTGTTCTGCGAATGGCAACTATTTCTCCTTCTTTATATTCTTGTTCTTCCTTCCTTCTCTTGTTAAATGACTTGATATTTTCCTCTTGTACTTTTAGAATGTGTGCCTTAGCTTCCTGTCTTAAATTATGTCGTGTCTCAATAAAATCTTGCCAGGATTCTTCTTCTATTAATTCCAAAATTGGTATATCTTCTTCCTGCTTCATTTTTGTTCCAATAAACAAATAAAAAGGTGAGGTATTTATTGATCTTTGACAGATATAGTCCCCGGCATGTATCTTGGCAAGGTTTTGGCGTAGTGGGAGTAAGTTCGTGCATAGTGCGTGAATTGACCAACCACCGTATAGAACGAACGGAACATGGACGCGACGCGATTGGTCAGTCGATCCTTGTGTCAACTGACTAACCAATCGCGCGCTCGTAACTGTGTTCAACGCTCCCCGCATCCCGCTAGGTAACCAAAGAGACCTAAAAAATGACTTGTGCGCATCTAACGACTCTTGCCAAGTTACGTGCCGACAACTATACTATTGATAGCCCTTTGAACATGACATACATACTTATTCCAGTGAGTTGCTTCTTGTATACACATCTTAGTTAACACAGAGATAATTACCCTATGGACACGCTCAACTTGTCCGTTGCCTCTTGGGATGCCTGTAGTTACAGTATGATGCTGAATAACCTCTTGGTTACAGTAATCCTGAAAATCCTTTCCTGTAAAGGCTGTCCCTTTGTCAGTGATAAAATTAAATTAAAATAAAATTTTTCATTTACTCAATTTATCAATATGGTCATCTATGACTGGCAAGGGAAACTCATCTTCAACCATCTCTTGATTTACTTTTCTGTAATCTACGCAAACTCTTAAGCTACCATCTTTCTTCTGGACCAATACTAATGGACTTGCATACTCCGAATAGCTAGGTCTTATTATTCCCTTCTTCAACCACTCTTCAACCTGTTGCTTAACTACTTCTTCTTCTTTGATAGCGAATCTTCTTGGACGCTGAGCAACTGGGATATCATCTTTCATAATAATCTTTAATTTTATAGGTGCCTCCTTGACCTTTGATGGCTTATAGTAGTCAATGAGCTCTTGAACCGCAGGGGTCTGAGAAATTTGCTCCTCAGATTCACTAGGTAAACTTAACAAACACACACTGTAATCATCTTGTTGTGGCATAAGCTTGACTGCACCTTTGTCTAATAAGATAGTCGCATTTACTAAGAAAGATTGACTTAATATGACCTGATAGGGAATAACCCTTGATGGAACAACATAAAAACTTTTATTGTCAACTCTAACAATGTTTTGAACTTACCCAGAGTACACACCTTCGCCGATCCTAATCCTGTTAGTATAACTTTATATTTGACGTATGCGACGTCACTTAACCCGAAAAATAATTCAGACGTTATTAAATTATAGTCACAGCCCGTATCTATTAACGTATAAACCGTAACACCGCACATTTTTACACTTTTCACAGACTGTTCGTTTTGTTGTTGTTTACGTTCAAAACGTCAAACTGATTTTGACACCTACGGCGTCTTTGACCATTGTCAACAGTAGTACCAACATCACAAGTGTCTCTGGTCGATCCATTCGGTCCGTCGTCATTCAACTCGTTAAATCGTTCGGTGTTGTCACTACCACCAACATTATCGGTCACGCACATTGAATTTCCAGTTCCACTTGCTTTCTTTGTATTTCATTTTGATGTATTACTGGGAACAACATGGCCGCTGCAATATTTGCTTAGGTGACCGAACTTATTGCACCGAAAACATTTCAGACCATTCGGACACTGACTGGCCAGATGATCCTTTTCAACCCACTTAAAGCACACACGACCTGGTGATGACCGCTTTTCGCCTGATGTTTTCTGCTTACTGTCACCGCCTTGTTTACTCGCACTGGCCGCACTATTTTTGCTTTCGTTGCTTCTTTTCATCTTTGATTTCATTGTCTTGTATATTGAGAATTTTTTTTCAGCACGCTGTACGATGTGATTCCGTATAATATCGCCTTATTGCTTTCGTAATCAGATATGCCGTCTACAATGTATTGTATAGCGATATAATCGGGATATTTTGGCCTTTTTCCCAACTCCTTCATAATAAGCATGTACTGATAAACAGTTTCGTCTTTTATTTTCTTGCGGCTTGCCATGAATTCATGCATTTCTTTTGAATTTAGTGCGTCTGGAAATTCCTTGAGAACCGCCTTCTTTAACTCATCATATGTCTTATACGTCTTTTCGGATTGAAGCCACAATTCCGCAGTACCTATGAGCGATCGTCGAGAGATAATAAGCTTCTGCCGGGCGGTCCACCCAAATTTCTCAGCATTATCGTCGATGTCGGCAGCCCATTTTGACGAAGAATAGGTTTTGTCCTCGCCACTGAACTTAACTATGCCGTAGGTAGCATCCAGCGACATCATGGCCGACGCCCCCGCCGCCGCGGCAGTACCGATGCCGGTAGGTATTTCGGTATCGACACCCCTTATTTCCTTATCCACAGGCATCTTCTTGTGGAGATCTTCGTTTGTAGTGAATAGTAGCAGCTACTTCGCCGCTTATTACCCAGCTATTTCCTCGTTCGTCTTTCTTCGTTTGCGTACTTCGTATCGCGTGGCATACGCCGGCGATCCGCTGCAGCGAAATGTTTCTAGTCAGTCCCGGACCAGCCCTCAATTGTAGGAGATAATCAAATCTCTCATCGAAACACTTTTCTGGTTATCTTCATTTATTTTGGCTCGTTAAACACTCAATGCAAATTTTCTTCTTCAACGTCGTCGTTAGATTTTCAATCGTCCGCCATTCATTCTTTAAATTCTTTTTCTCGCTCTCTCACACTCCCACCTCTTATTTATCCATCTTACGTTCCATTCTACTATTGAATTTAAATGTTTCGTTTCACGGTTAACTTTAATTGTTTTAATTTAAAAGAAAATAAGCCCACATAATTAAACTGTATAGAGTAGATAGCTTTGGAATTTGTTGTATAAAATATCTGTGTATGTAATACCATACGAGATCTAAACATGTTAAAGATTTCATCCAGATTCCTCAATCCCGTACGTTTGGCGGTGTGCCGCCGCATTGGTGTACTGGCATGGGAAGCGGCAATGTGCCCGTATCCAGCCCGGCGGCCGAGTATCTCAAGAGCATTAACGGGAACGACTGATAAAAATATTGCTGCAAGCACACATTCATCACTCATGTATCTCCTCGTGTCACAATAGGAACCTTAATTACTTAGTTTTACTTACACCGACGAATTTTGTTAAGTGCAACTTCATTCATCCTAACATAACATCGAATTAAAACAGCAGTATTAATGAAAAATAGCTTGTTTCGTACAAGCTATTTTTTATTTAATACTCCCGGGGCCCATACCATGACATATCAAAACTACCATGGTTCCACCGCGTAAAAGGGACAGCGCTATTTGTCCTGTATAGCGCTGACTCTCCCTCGAGAAGTCCATTCCATATTTATTCATTACTAGCTTCTGCCAGCGGCTTCCCCCGCGTGATAATTTCCGTTCAGCCGTTCTAGCGTGATTGAGTAACAAACATACATCTACACATCTATCCAGACTTTCACGTTTATAATATTAGTCAGATTAAGTAGAAAACTCTTACTTTAAAAGCACCGTGTGGTAAAAAGTTAAATGATAAAATGCTGTAAATTTATTTGTTTTTACTGCTAATGGTCTTCAATTATCGTAGGTAATGAATATTAGCTGTTAAATCCAAGAAATAAATTACAATAACAACATGGAACCTTATGTCAATTTCGCCCGCTTACTCACTTACACCCGTCCCGCTCACTGAATCAAGGAGGAAATAAAAACAACTATTTTATCTCATTAAGGAGACATTTGTTTAGAAAGATATAAATATACACAGTGTATAAAATACTTAATTAACTATAACTACATACATATAAACTTACATAGTAACATACATACTACTTACATTGAACAACCTGCTACAATTAACCTAAAAAACACCTCACCATCGTTGTCCACTTGTATTGTGCCCAAAGGACTGGCAGCATTGCCACGCTGTATGGCAATGTTTATCCTCTGACCAAGGTAACAGCCAGCCCTTGGTGCACGCGAAGTTTCCACTTGGCGAAGGCGAAGTTCTTTTAAATAAAGCTGTCGTCACAACGAAAAAAGACGTACCTCAAGTTTCAAACGAAGAAAAAAATTATTTGTTTATTGTAAATAAAAAAATTCGCTGCACGAAAGGATTTTTTTTATTATTTAATATGTAGGGCAAAAGTGTGGATTAAAGTAAGATCTATCGTTATATAGATGCGGATTTTAATAAAATAAAGTAAATGTATTAAATAAATCATATTTTCTTTTTCTTTTTAGTAAAATATATAGTAAAATACGTAATACTGCAATGAAAAGACGTTTCTGGCTAACTAGAACAATTAAAAAAAAAAAAAAACAAAAGATACGCCTTTTTTACTCAGTAATCAATTAAATGTCATTCTAATTTAGTGATTAGCTTCTAATTACCTAAATAAAAAAGGTACTTTTAGCCATTTACTGCTTTTCATCTTAGTAGGTAATATTCAGTGAACTTAAAATATGACTGGCAGATACGTCCATGTGTCCGCACCATGTTTTAAACTGAAGAATATTTGATATCTAACAAAACATAAAGTATCGGAATCATATTTAAATATTTCCAGTATAAAATCATGAAAAATAGCTATCATATATCTCTCTGGCGTTTAGTAGTTTGTCTTAATTCTAATAAGGAATAACTTTAAATTTTCTTAATTATAAGTTTATAAATAAAAATAAAATAAGAGCAAGCTTTTTAGTTTACCGTTCAATGTCATCCAAATCAAACGTATATGCAAAATTTCATCTTCATCGGTTAACTATAAAATTCAGCTGCTAGATTTGATCCGAACACACTTACAAACATACAATGCAAGTTAATAAAAAGCTTGTAAAAATCAACAAAAATAGCAAACCTCGAGATTTTTGAACATTAAATTAAAGCATTTTTAGAAACAAAAAACTATCACAGTTTGCCTTAATTCTAATGAAGAATAATTAACTCAGCTTTAGAACCTAACTTGGTACTTGTAAATCAGTCTCCATAAACATGAGCAAGATGAACACTGTTTTTATCAGGAGGTAAATTATAACCATGTTGATCTTCTGTTGTCTGGCAGTTTTAAACTGGCAAAAAATCTTCCTTAATCATTACTTCCACGAAAACATTCGTTTTGGAGTTCAATACCTCTTGGTTAAAGTAATCAAAGTCATAGTTATGTGTTTTCGGTTCTACAAATTGCTATCGTGTGAAAGCCATCGTAACATACAACTGGCAAAATTAGCGGAACAAGACAAAAATATCGTAAATCTTTTTTTTACCGTTACAGGCTGGTTTTTCTTTTGTTTTATAATAAAATTCATTATGCCAAATTGATAACAACAATTGAACATCACCTTTCATGCGATTGTTTTAACTTTATTCGAACTAACATCATTTTGAGATAATTTCGCTTGTTGCTACTGTATGGCTATGTATTATTATTTCGAAAAAAAATCATTATCATACTGAATTATTTATTTTATTTTTAACGCTTAGATCTTTTTCGAAGTTAAGGACGCCTCTGTGGCTAGCCTAATCTAAACTGAGAGGGCCAGGGCACTTGAGATGAGGAGAAATGATCAAACCTACCAGATGATGTGCATAATTCATCGTTTACTTGTTTCAACCATTTATTACAGTTTCCAATGATTCAGAGAGACTAATGTTTTTGTGAGGGAATCAGGACGAGGCAGAAAACTCGTAATTCTAACAGGCATAATCGTTTCATTCAGCTTCGCGTTTGCAAAAACCTTGCGATTAAAGGCAATTCAAGCCAGAAATGAGCTGGAAGAAGTTCGAGGTGCAACAGTAAGTGAGCTTACGGAGGAGGTTGAAGGAAGCTGGTTTTGGTTCGTTAGTGCTCGCCAAAGGTCCATAACTTGAGGCACACTACTTAAAAACAGAATAACTTTTGTTAGAAAACATAGACTTCGACCAACGGACTAATGGAGTAACATGTTGTTTAGTGATGAGTGTGGTAATCATTTAAATGAAATTGACGGACTGCATTAAATGTTTTATCATGAAAAAAGAAACAACATAATCTGTCATTTGTTTAAACTACTGTAGCATATGGTAGGGGATATTGGATTCAGGTAGGATATCTTTGGAGCTCGTACGGACTTTGTGACAATCGATAGAGTAGATCTTATTAAAGATAACTGTAGAAGTGTTATTTAAGAATAAAATGTGATATAATTTGCCCTTTTATCAAGGGTCACTTCGTTTTGCCGGGCACGTCCTTGATATGAGTGGATAAATTTGTCTATTTGCTTATTTTTGATGACATGGGCGATGGGGTATCTGAATGGTGATTAAGTCAGGAATATTAATTTATTTACGTTTTCTGAATTTCTGCAAAATTTTGTCGATTTTGATTTTAAAACATATATTATGGCAACCGTACTTGTCGATATTTATCTGGGCTCTAGTATTAATAATGAAGGCTGCTGCGTCCCGGAAATAAAGCTACAGATAGCCATGGCTAAAGATGCTAAGACGCGTCTCCAGAACAACTGGCAAAATCGCGGTGTAAGTTTCAAAACCAAAGTCCGTTTGGTCAGAGCACTGGTTTTTCTCGATTTAGTTATATGAAATTGAGACGTGGACAATACGAGCAAAAGAAACAGAGGATAGACGCATTCGAAATGTGGTGCTGGAGGTGGATGCTCCAAATCTCATAGACAGCCAAACGCACAAATGTGTCTGTCCTTTCACAACTCAATATCAAGACCAGTTTTTTTTTTTTGGATATTCCCACCGCACTATTCCCAAACCACTTCAACTCCTGAAAGCCAGAATCAACAGTGGCGACCACCAAAAAAGCGCCGAGGCAATGAAGCTCGACGAAGTCCCGGCGAATGAATTAAACTGTCGAGGTAATGGATTGGATCCCGCAACGAAATTAATCAGAAAATAATAACGGAGGAGTAGGAAAAAGTACAAATTTCCACTTCCCTCCATATCAAGCAGGAGACAGAACAAACAAGGCCAATAGGCACAAAGGGTCGTTTACAACTGGGTTAAGCCCAGTTGCCTAGCACCACGGATGAAAAATTTGCATTAATATTAATGGGTCCTACATTGTGAGCTGCTATATTTGTTTCCAATAATAGGTATGGCAAAAATGCTTGAACGCACGGAAATTTGTTCTAGTTTCCACAAGGTCCGTATAGTAAACAACTCCAGATGCAGCCTGTACATTATTCAACATAAAATTGCGCTCATTCTGCCAAAGAATACACTCCCATAAGATCCGATTGTCTACAGTTTTACTTTGGCCACATAATGCGAAGGGGAGATAGCAGCCTTGAAATTGTTGGCAATACCGAAGGAAAGAGAGCACAAGGCCGGTCGCCAACACGATGGTCTGACCAAGTGAAAGAAGCTACGTCCTCAAGCAAATTCCAGGAGGTGGTGAAGGCAACTTTGGACCAGAGTCGATGGAGGCAGATTTTCCGCTTAAAGGGGTTAAATGACCACGATCCTCAGTAATAAGAGACCGACTGAAGAAGAAGAAGACTTGAGTAGTGTATTATTGGGGGTTCTGCATCACTTGCTCTCGCTTCGCTCGAGCGCGTTATGCAGAACGCCCCAATAATACACTACTACTATGGTCTGCCTCAAATTTGCAATACGGGCTGAATATTTTTATTTCATTCAACGGTGCGATGTCGAACATTGGAATAAATAATAGCGCGTTATGCAGAATGCCTCAATCAACGGTGCGATGTGTACTAAAAATTTATAAACAACCATATCAAGTTCGACTCGTTTGATCAACTTATGTCCCTATATTTTATATTACTTGACGAAAGTGTGATGCTTTTAAAGTAGTTAGGTAAAACAATGTAGAGTGCATCAATTAGTAGTTCAAGAATTTACTTGCATTTTATCTATTTTATTCTTTGGTCTAGCGATTTTAATTTTGCAATTGTTGAGCATGAGGAACCCAGTTTGATTTCCAAGGTCCAGTGTTATTTTATTTTCTATAACGTAATTCTTAATAGCGAGTAGTTTGGATCTGCACCCGATAAATTCCAGCAGGTTCATTAGGCACATGGGAACCGACGTTACACTTTATGCTATTAAAAAATAATAGATATCAACAGACTATTAGCACAAAGCCAAGAATAAAACGATACGATCCTAAGATTTCTTTCGTTGACAGACATACATTTTACAGACAGCCAGACCCGGAGCTAGTTGTAGATCATACAAATATTTGCTGTGTGGGAATTGAACCCACGACACGTAGGGCAGAAGTCAATCTAACCACTGCACCAATCGTACCTCCTTACCATTAAGTAAGTACCTAAAGAATGTTTTGAGCCAGGCTCATACTTGCTCATTTTTCAGAGTATTATTATTATTAAATTAAATAATGGTAAAAATAAAACATGAAAACAAAATCCAGACCGGAACAAATACTTATTTGTTCCGTGCGGGAATCGAACCCGCGACACTTGGGACATTTAGTAGCAGCACGTTTATAAACTAATATTTACATTGTGATGCAGCGAGACGAGCTCTTAAGCAATGCGCCATACGTGTCGTCGAAAAATGTGACAAAATACTGGATCGCTTTGAAGATTGGGAGATTTACGATAATCCTTGAATGTAAAATGCCATACATTTTCCTAAATGTAATGTCTAGGCTTAACTTATTTTGGTAAGTGTTTACAAAACCTCTTGCTACCATTTTAATGTGAGACTTCATAGACCGATATTGAATGGTCAAGGTACATGCAACTTCCTTTTTAGATTTTCGTCTCAGATTGCTGCGACAGAGTGTCGCCACCGCCCCAAAAATGGAATTGTAGGCTGTGTGCATAGTGTCTAATAAAGAACAAATGATTATAGACCTTATTTAAGGAGTGATGAAAATATAATTTACAAGTCAAATATTAGTGAAACATTAAAACAATAGTTGCAAATATTAATATAATCGCTACCTTACGTAAAAGTGTTATAAATAAGTCCCTTCAATGACGCATCCATCAATCATAATCAGTTATTTGTGAATTGTTGGTGTTCTTGTGTTGGTGACGAGTTCCATCATCTTCAGTGATTAAGTGTGCAAATTTATATCTTCCACAACAAGTATGTACGTATCACATTATTTTTTTGTATAACTTACTGCACTTGCAATTTAGTGATGGTAAATGCAATAATCGAAAGTTAAGTCTAGGGTTCGATTCCCAATTTTAAGTATTGTTTATTTACGGGTTTAAACTTACTAGTAACTCAGTGATGATGTAGACTACAAGTATAACTGCTGAACGTAAAATCTTTGGCTCGACTCCAAGGTATAAATATTTAATGTGTTAATTGTTTTTATTTCTTACGTTCCCTGTAGCCCATTCAACATCAGTGTCACCGTCGAATGCAAAGTTTTGGGTTCGATTCCAGATCTAATTAAAATTTATTATTGAGTTATTTTGTTTGCTTCTCGTGCAGTGGTTTAATAACCGTTACTACCATTTCACAACATGAAGTATTGACGCTGAGTTCTAGAACCAAATAACGACTTATTCAATTTTCTAAGTATTCAAGGATCGATTTCCAGATAGAGAAAATTGTTATAGAGAGTGTTCTATTACTCTGTCTATCCTTTTAGGAATCGTTCATTTGTATAACTTCTTATATACTATTTCTTTTTATTTTAGGTCGACATTTGTGAATCCATTTGAATCCGATGTAGAGTCGCATCCCAACGAGCCCTCTACATCGTTTAAACCAAAAAGAAATACAAAGCCGAAAATAAAAGTGGCTAAAGGCAAAGGCAAATCGAAGAAAGTAGCTGCGGCCTCAACTCCACCTGTAAAAGAATTATTTGGCAGTGAGTCTGATTCCGAAACCGATACTTCACCAAAGAGGCCTAAGAAAATCAAGCGGATTTGTGTGGCTGATTCCTCGGTGAGTAAAAAAAATATATATTTCATCAAACATGTGTTTAAGATTTATAATTACCTATAGGATTTCAATCTGACGGCTTGTTCCCACTGCTGGGACACAGGCCTCTCCGTGAGAGGGAGTGGGCCCGGGTGGCGGATACATGGGCCCTGTGCACATATCTTAAAATGTTTGGTTCTAGGACATGCCGGTTTCCTCACGATGTTTCCCTTCACCGTTTTGAGAGCAGTGGTGACGAAATAATTTACTCAAAGTAAATCGCTAGCCTGGGTTCGAACCCACAACCTACAATTTGTAAGTCACGGTCGTTACCACTGGGTCACCACTGCTCTCCTCTGCTCCTCTCAAATATGTTTATCTAATGCTATTTTATAACAATGTTTACAGGAGGAAGAGGGAGATCTTGAACCGGTGAGGGCAGCTGCACTGCGATCGTCCCTGTCCAGAAGAACAGCTTCTGGAAACTCCTATCAGCAGGACCTAACACGGAGCGGTGATTATTATATCGAGCTCCGTATTTATAACCATAGGGACGCTGAAAAATTCGGAAAGGACCGATGGAAGCAAGCGCTCCTCACGTATAGGGCCTCTGTATACTCCGATTCAGCGACTTGGCGCGCCACTAATAATCTTGTATCTGCAGCGAAAGCAGAATTTAAGGGCGTGCAGCCTGTTCTGTATCCAAATAATATTATTTGATGGAATAAAATAATATTATTGTGATACCTATTTTACTCATATACTCTTCTTTATACTTATATTAAAACATTACTTATTAAACGAATGTAATCCACAATATTATTTACATTAGGTATTAAATTGTGATTTATTTACAGGAAGCTCAAATATATGAAACATTAAAAATCTAAATACTCGACACTAAGAATACTCGATACTATTTCAATAATAATATTCGATTTGTAATTTGTTTGTAACTTTCATCCACTTTAAAATATCATATTTAGAATACTCGATACTGACTTATACTAAAACATTACTTATTAAACAAATGTAATCCATATAATATACTTATTAATATTATTTTCATTATATTATTAATTGTGATTTATTTACAGGAAGCTCAAATATATGAAATATTAAAAATCTAAATACTCGATACTAAAAATACTCGATACCAAGAAAACTCGATACTTAGAATACTCGATACTAAGAAAACTCGATACTAAGAATACTCGATACTAAGAAAACTCGATACTAAGTATACTCGATACTAAGAATACTCGATCTGAGAAAAATTCAACAATGAGAAAACTCGATACTATTTTAATAATAATATTCGATTTGTAATTTGTTTGTAACTTTCATCCACTTTAAAATATCATATTTAGAATACTCGATACTGACTTATACTAAAACATTACTTATTAAACAAATGTAATCCATATAATATACTTATTAATATTATTTTCATTATATTATTAATTGTGATTTATTTACAGGAAGCTCAAATATATGAAATATTAAAAATCTAAATACTCGATACTAAAAATACTCGATACCAAGAAAACTCGATACTTAGAATACTCGATACTAAGAAAACTCGATACTAAGAATACTCGATACTAAGAAAACTCGATACTAAGTATACTCGATACTAAGAATACTCGATCTGAGAAAAATTCAACAATGAGAAAACTCGATACTATTTTAATAATAATATTCGATTTGTAATTTGTTTTACATTTAAACTTTCATCCACTTTAAAATTCATACAAAAAATACTCGATACTAAAAATACTCGATACCAAGAAAACTCGATACTAAGAATACTCGATACTAAGAATACTCGATACTAAGAAAACTCGATACTAAGAAACAGAATACTCGATATTAAAAATACTCGATTCTGAGAAATCTCAACATTGAGAATACTCGATATTATTTTAATTATAATATTCGATTTGTAATTTGTTTTACATTTAAACTTTATCCACTTTAAATTTCGTTTTTTAATAATAATTTACAGGAAATTAATATCCGAAATCCAGAATATTTAAATACTTTAAGATAGTTTTTGCAATTACAATTATCTAAATATGTTTTTCTGTGAAGTCTGTAACGTTTCAGTTCCGAAATATTCTGCACACAAAAAAACTAATGTACACAAATCGAATTGCTTATTACAGACACGTTTTGATAATGTTCATATAATAGCAACAGCTTTTAGAAATCGGATAATCAGTTATAGAGTGAATCCTAGAATGGTTAACGTTTCACTTGAATTATTTTTAACACAAATTTCTGAAACGATTTGTTACCTTATCAAAGACCAGATGAAAAAACATAAATCGGTAAAAGTTAATTTTGAACTATTTGTTTGGTATATATTACCAAAAAATTATGAAAAATCTTTAAAGTCATTTAACACAAAGTATAATGTAGTCGTGCAAAACACAGATATTTTGTCCTTATATAAATCATTTTGTGGTAAACTTATTTGTAAATGTTCCGAATTTGAACTGTCTGAGTCAGGTTGGACAATTGAGTCTATCAGTCATTTAGAAATTAATATCGTAAAATATAATCCTTTGCGAGGTGGTTCTTATTTACCATTGCCTAAACGTATTGTCAATACTAAATCATGCCTAAACATAAAAAATGAAGACCAACATTGTTTTCTTTGGTGTATTGTAGCTGATATGTTTCCGGCAAAGACCAATCCAAACAGAACTTCTTCATATCCACATTATTCCGAATTATTTAATATTTCTGACATGAGTTTTCCCCCTAGTTTCAATGACATTAAGCGCTTTGAAATAAACAATTCTAATATCAGTATCAATATATACGGTTTAGATAATAATGTTACAGTTACAGGTCCCTTATATAAAACAAAATCACGTCGTTTATACCATGTCAATTTGCTTTACATTAGCAACAATAGAAAGAGTCATTTCTGTTTAATTAAAAGCTTTGAAAAACTTGTACACAAGCAATTGACCCAACATAAAAGTAAAATATATTTATGTGATGAATGTTTTATTTACTTTCACACTGAAGAGAAATTGAATTGTCACGAATGTGCCGGAATACAAACCATATTACCTGAGAAGGGTACTGAAATAAGTTTCATAAATTATGAAAGAACTCAAAGAGTACCAATAGTGATTTATGGTGATTTTGAAAGTTTATTGCGTGAATATTCTGACAAACATAAATCAACACATGTAGAAAATATTCAAGTTCATGAGGCTACGTGTTTTGCTTACTATATTTGTTGTAATTCAAATCCCGAATTAAATGATTTCGTATCTTACCGAGGGCCAGATTGTTCTAAGAAATTTGTCAAATCTTTGACTAATGATGTAAAACGATTATATAAAGTATTATTAGAGAGTGAAAATATGATACCGCTTACTGAGGATGAACATAGATGTTTTATCAACAGCACTGAGTGCCATATTTGTAAAAATAAGTTTTCGTGTAATGATAATATTGTTAAGGACCATGATCACTTTACTGGAAAATATAGAGGACCTGCGCATGATATATGCAATTTAAATGCAAAGCAATGCACTTTTATACCCATAGTGTTTCATAACTTATCCGGTTATGACAGTCATTTATTTATTAATGAACTTTCAAAGATAAACGGTCGAATTCATCTCATACCGAGAACTAAAGAGAAATATATTTCATTTACAAAATTCATAACCATCAATGCAACAAATGTTGTAAAATTGAAATTTATTGACTCATATAATTTTTTAAGCTCAAGTATGGACAAATTGGTTAAGACTATGAACCCTGAAGATTTCAAACATTTAAAATCTTTTTTTAATAATAATACTTTATTTGATATTGTTCGAAGAAAAGGCATTTATTGTTACGATTACATAGATTCCTGGGAACGATATGATGAGAATAAATTACCAGAACCGTCAAAATTTTTCAACAAACTTACATCTGAATCTATATCTGATAAAGACTATGAGCATGCCTTAAATGTTTGGAAAACTTTTGATATAAAAAATTTGGGTGAATATACCGATTTGTATCTTAAATGTGACGTTTTACTTCTGTGCGATGTTTTTGAAAAATTTAGGAAAATGAGTTTAAATAATTATGGTCTGGATCCTTGCTATTACGTTTCATCACCATCCTTAAGTTGGGATGCTATGTTATTGTATACTAAAATCAAGTTAGATCTAATCTCTGACTTAGAAATATATCAAATGATAGAAAAGGGTATAAGAGGAGGACTTGCTCAATGTTCACTCAGATATGCTAAGGCAAATAATGAATATCTTACCGACTATAATAGTGAAGAACCTGATAGTTTTCTAATTTATCTTGATTGTGTTAATTTATATGGATATGCTATGATGCAAAAGCTTCCAGTAGGAGGATTTAGGTTTCTCCTTCAGAAGGAAATATTAAATTTTGATGTTATGAGCTTATCATCTGATTCTGATATTGGATTTATATTAGAAGTAGATCTTCATTACCCTGACTACTTGCATGATAACCATTCCGATTTACCATTTGCGCCCGAAAAATTTGTTCCGTTCTGTAGTCGAAATGCTAAACTTATTGCTAATCTTTTCAATAAACATAGATATGTTATTCATTATATTCATTTAAAAGAATGCTTAAATAATGGTTTACAACTGTTAAAAATATATAGAATATTAGCATTTCACCAAAGTAAATTCTTAGAATCATATATTTCTTTAAATACTGGGCTGAGGCAAAATGCAACTTCTGATTTTGAAAGAGATTTTTTTAAAAAACAAAATAATTCTATATTTGGAAAAACCATAGAGAATAAAAGAAAACAAGTTGATGTTAAGCTCGTAAATATATGGAGAGACAAATCTAATCGAACTAAAAAGTTTTACGGGGCTGAAAAATATGTTAGCGCACCTAATTTCGATAACTTTTCTGTTATTTCAGAATCTCTTGTAACAATTCAAATGAACCAAACAAAAATAGTTTTAGATCGTCCAATCTATATCGGATTTAGTATTTTAGAAATTGCAAAATGTCACTTATATAAATTCCACTATTCGGTCATGAAAAGAATTTACGAAAATAAATTAAAGCTTTGCTATACAGACACTGACAGTCTGCTATATTTAATACAGACAAAGGATTTTTACGAAGACTTAAAAGCACATTTAAAATATTTTGATACTAGCAACTTTGAAAAAGATAATGTATTTAATATACCAATGGTTAATGCTAAAACACCTGGTTACTTCAAAGATGAGATGGGTGGTGAAATTATATCAGAATTTGTAGGTTTGGGAGCAAAATTATACTGTATAGATTCTAAAATTTCCACTTTAAAGAAAGCTAAAGGTGTTAAGAAATGTGTTACAAAAAAGCTGAATATAGAAAAATATAAAAAGGTTTTACTGAACAATGAAATACTCAGAGATGATATGTGTATTATTAGATCTAAGAATCATAGAATTTTTACTCAAAAGATAAATAAAGTAATTTTGTCAAACAGCGATGATAAACGACAAATAATGGCTGATAAGATAACAACCTTACCATGGGGTCATCATAAAACAATATTTTAAATGAAAACAAATTATTGATTTTTTCGAATATTATTTATTGCATGTATTTGAGCATCTTGTATTAATAATACCTAACTTGAATTGTTAGTTTGTAGTTTAAGTACTAATAATTATATATTTTAATATAATATGTGAAATAAATAAATTATGTAATCTTACAGCAGTTGTTTGATTTATTCATACTGTCTTATTATACAGGTATAACATGAACCCGATTAATTTAAACATTTCTTTTTGATTTAACAATAATACATTCAAATAATAATTAAATTCACTTTTACAATAATAACAATAACAAACATTACACATTAGATTTGCTTAACTTTTGTACTATTTTACTAACTAAATGATCAGTTTTGTCAACAATATCGTCATAATCACTTGTCACTAAATACTGCACATTCACACTCGCATTATCAGTTTCAGTGTCTATTTCTTCCATATCACGGCCTTCCAAATCAAAAACCATAATTTTTATTAACTGGCGAACACGTCCTTGCTCCTTACGCATGATAAAAGAAGAGTTTTTAAAAGATTTACTTTTTTTCTTCTTGAATCTTCGTTCCTCTATTTTTTTCTTTCGACTCTCCTCACATGTTTTAGCTGCTACTTCCGCATACCAGCTCTCCCCATCTTGAGCATAGTAAAACGGATTGGTGACAGGGTCTGAGTCTTCTATCGCATTCTGAAAGAATACTAAGAATATTATAACTAAACAGCATGAACTATGGATTTAATGTTTGATTTAAGATAATCTTATTAGTTACATACCGCTAAATTTTGCGGGGCGGTCATATCTACAACGGGGCTGTACGATGGTGAGTGTGACATAATTCTGTAAAAAAAAAGGGATGCATTACATACTTATTATTATTAGTTTAAATAATTAATTAATTAAATTAAAAAAAAAACCTTACCTTGAAAATATAAAATCGTTAACAAAACGACCTCCTTATGCATAGAACACCAGCTGTGAAGTGATCGCTTATTTTTATAACACGTGCAAAAATTATTTGATTTGCGATGAGTAATATGGATCATTACGTAGCTCTTAAATATACATACCTATCTTGTAAGATGAGACTAGAACCATTCCTGTTGGGACAAGTCTAAAGATAGCCCCAAATAAAGTATATATGTTTATGTTAGTTAATAATTAAATTAATTGACAAGATGAAGTTGATCAAACAACCCATATCACTTAACGTTAAAAATATAAATCTTGGTGAGTCTCCTAAAGAGATTAGACATAGCGCTTTGTTGCCAAATACGATTCGTTGTATAATTTGCGGCCCCTCAAATTGTGGTAAAACAAACGTTGTGATCAGTTTGTTACTGCATGAAAATGGGCTCAAATTTCAAAACCTTTACCTTTACTCGAAGACTAATTTTCAACCAAAATATTGTTTTTTACGGGAAGTATTAAAAAGAGTGCCTCAGATAAAATTTCATGAGTTCAATGACGATAAAGATGTCATATCTCCGAGTGAAGCTTTACCAAATTCTGTATTTATATTTGATGATGTTGTATGTGAAAATCAAACAAATATCCGCAATTATTTCTGTATGGGTAGACATAAGCTAATTGATTGCTTTTATTTATCGCAAACCTACTCAAAAATCCCGAAACAGTTGTTACGCGATAATGCTAACTTTCTTATAATATTTAAACAAGATGATGTGAACTTAAAGCACATCTATGAAGAACATGTCAACTCTGATGTACCGTGGAATCAGTTCAAAGATATTTGTAAAAGTGTTTGGAGTAACCCTTACAACTTTCTTCTTATTAACAAAGACTCATCATTAAATAATGGAAGGTACAGACAGAATTTTGATTTTTTTTTTAAATTTGAATGAAAGCAAATACATGTACATATAAATGAATTGTATACAAAAAACATTGCTAGTGTTATTCCTTTCTTAGTTGAATACAGTTGTGGTTACATAATATGGAGAAAAATATTAAAATGGAATTAATGAAGTCTGTTGACTCCATAAAAAATAAAATAAAACATATGAAAAATCAGGAACATGCAATGAACTTGTCACTTGATAAAATGCTAAAACCGGTGACAGATCCTCTTCAGACTTTAGTTAATTCTAATAAATCTGCAGAAAAAAATAATAAAAATGAAAATACAACTCTAAAAAATTCCGAAGGAATCGAATCCGATGAAAATAATGCTAGTTCATCTATAAAGTTCAATGACTATTACGATCCAAAAATAAAATCTACCCAATTAGTCGAACAAAATGCTAAAAAGGAATCGATTGATAATTTAGAAATTTCATTAGAAGGTGATGACATCTTTGGTATTTATGATGGTATTAGTATACCGTTTGGAATCAGAAGTGAAAACAATACTTTATTCATGGGTAATTCAACAGTATCATTTTCTAAAGTTGATAGTTTGAATAACGAAAGTACCATTTTAATTAAAATCGGTGACAAAGCTTACAATTTAACTGCTGGTCTAAAAGAACTTTTACTCCGAAGAAAACCTGATTTAAAGTTAATATCGAGCGAAGATAAACTTGTCTATAAGGATATGTTACATTATACAAATGCACATAAAAGAGATTTTAATCCTAAAGGTCAAATAAGAGGTGACAAAGGTATAAAATATTGTAAAATAATCAAACACCTATTTTCCGAATCGTCAAACGATGATAAACTTGTTCACACTAAATTTGGAGGAAACTTGCCAAAGTTAAAGAAGTACAAAAACAACACCGACTTGATATATTGGGATGATCCCAATGAATTGGTTGAGAGATTAAAATTATTAGTAGCTTCGAGAGATGCTGGCAATACCAATCATGATAATGAAATTTTATCGATAGTTGAAGAATTAAAAGAAGCTGACATAATTCAATAATAAATAGTGGAGATACTATGGTTTTTATTCAGTATCAATGGTGGGTTCAAGACAAATGTTGATATACTGAATTAAAGATATGAGTAAAGCCGACGTAGTAAACGAAATTCATAAAAATGCAAGGGTAAACTTTCCGCGAAGACATGTTATTATGAAAGATATAGATGATTTATGGCAAGCGGACTTAATTGATATGCAATCAATTTCTAAAGACAATAAAAATTTTCGATTTATTCTTGCTGTTATTGACACATTTTCAAAATATGCATGGATCTTTCCTTTGAAAAGTAAGACCAAAGATGTTGTATGCAATTCTTTCAAGATTTTATTGGAAAAAGGGCGTATGCCTAAAAATCTGCAAACTGATAATGGGGCAGAGTTTTATAATGATAAATTTAAAAAACTTGTGAGATCTTATCATATTAATCATTATTCAACCTTCTCAACAAAAAAAGCTTCAATTGTTGAGCGATTCATCAGAACATTGAAGTCTAAACTTTATAAAGAATTTAGTCTAAAAGGAAGCTATAACTGGATCGATAATACTCTTAATAAAGTTATTTATGAATACAATCACACCTATCATCGCACAATTGATGAAATTCCCGCAAACGTGGACAATAATAATAAACAACGCATATTACAAAGATATTTCAGGCTGGTAAAAACCGATAGCATAAAAAGCAAGTTTAAAGAGGGTGATTATGTACGCATTAGTAAGTATAAGGGGACATTTGAAAAAGGATATACTCCCAACTGGTCGACAGAAATATTTAAAATTCGAAAAATTCAAAAAACAACCCCTATCACCTATTTAATTGAAGATGCAATCAGGGGCCAGCCCATTCTAGGTGCATTTTATGTACAAGAGCTTCAAAAGACAAAAAATCCTCATGTATATTTGGTTGAAAAAGTTCTTAGAAGGAAAGGAAACAGGGTTTTGGTAAAATGGTTAGGCTTGCCTTCTTCTGAAAACAGTTGGATTGATAAATCGAATATTTATTAAGTGTTCAGTCCAAATGTTTCAGTCTTATGATGGGTATTGAAGAGAGTAGTCTTCTCAATTGGATTATAAATCATTTACCATTTGAGTTACATTTACCGGGATACAATTATTGCGGGCCTGGCACTAAATTAATTAAAAGGCTTACGCGTGGAGATAAAGGTGTTAATAAATTAGACGAATATTGCAAACAACACGACATTGCCTATCACAAGTCTTCAAACCTAAAGGATCGCCACAAGGCAGATTTAGTTTTGTTAAATATGGCTAAAGAGCGAGCACTTGCCTCAGATGCGACTGTAGGAGAAAAACTGTCAGCACGCTTAGTAAGCAGCGCTATGGCAACAAAAATCAAAACTGGTTTTGGCCTAAAAAAAGAAAGCAAAAAGTGTTCTCCCAAAATTAAACCTGAAAAAGCATTAAAAAACAAATTTAAAAATGTTATTAGAAAAACGAAAAGACATATCAAAAAATTAAAACCGAAATGCAAGAAAGTGGCAATAGAATTAGCTATGGCTGCTGCCAGAAAATTAGCTGATGATTCATCCGTTAAACTTCCTCGTATTATTCCTATACCAAAAACTGGTGGAGTATTGCCTTTGATTCCGATTTTTGCGGGCTTATCTGCGGTGGGAGCTTTAGCAGGCGGTGCAGCTGGTATTGCTAAAACCATAAATGAATTCAAGATGGCAAAAAAATTATTCATAGAATCGAGGAGACACAATGAAAAAATGGAAGCTCTCTGCATCGGAAAAGGACTACACCTTAAACCATATAAAGGTGGACTCGGAATTTTTGTATCGAAAGAAAAAAACTAAGATATCGGCTACCCAATCGAGCCTTGAGTAATTTAGACATTTTGAAGTATGGGAATAATATTCCCTATTTCAGAGGCGTCTTTATGAGAGATAAGCTCCCTAAACACCCTTTTAAAAAAGAATGCGGTGTTATAAATTTAGATAGCTCTAAAAATCTTGGTTCTCATTGGGTAGCCTATGCAAAATACAATGATTATATTGAATATTTTGATAGTTATGGAAATCTTAAGCCTCCAAAGGAATTTATAAAATACTTGGGATCCAAAGTTCATTATAATTATGATAATATTCAGCGTGATCACCCTTATAATTGTGGACATCTTTGTTTAAACTTTTTGAACAATTTTTGGTGTAGTGGAAGAATAAAATAAACAGGATCTGCCGAAAGAAGTCAGTATAGAAGCATGTCTACTACGGTTACCATCTCTGGACATAAATCGGAATTGGTTTCATACTTTCAACCACCGCTGCATTTGTCAGATCAATATGAGTGCGGTTTGATATACTTTTCAGTATTACAATCAACACCAAATAACCCCATTATTAACAGAGGTCTGTCTGTAATCAAAATCGAATGTGATCTTGTTCACAGTTCGTATTGCAACGGATTACCAACTCATTTTATTCACGAATTCGTGTCTGATACTACTCCAGGCCATCAGTGTGTTGAAATACCGCAAAATGTTATTTACTTTCCAGTAAACAAAAATATAATTTCATCAATATCGGTTAAGATTGTAGATCAATTTGGCCACTGTGTTAACTTTGGAGAGAAACAAATTCAGTTACGACTTCATTTAAGAAAAACAAAATGATAGTATATTATAAAAACACTCAAGCGAATGAAAAACGTCTTAGTTCTTCTGCGATTGCTAAGGTGCAAAGACGCAAGAAAAAAGTTAAGAAATTGACTAAAGTAAATAAAGATTTTCTTAAAGCTCTAGGATTTAAAATATGAATATACTACAGATTGCTGAATTACCGCACTTTGACACTTCGATCGAAAGTTATGAAGTCCATTCATACAATCCCTACAATAGCAGCTTTAGAGAAAACGATGAAATCAGAATTCCCCTCCACCAGCAAGACATATACGTGCTACCATCAGCCAGTTCAATTTACATCGAAGGACAGGCGAAGTTCTTCGGTAAAGATGGGAATCCAATCAAGAAAAATGTTACGTTCACTAACAACCCTGTTATGTTTTTGTTTCAAGACATTAGATACGAAATGAATGGTATTGAAATAGACCGCATAAAAAATTCTGGAATAACGTCAACAATAAAATCATACATCTCATTAAATGAAGCAGAAAATAAAGTTGCTGCCCTATGGGGTTGGTGTTTAGAGGGATTTCAAAGTGATGGGCATTTTAGTGCTGTGATACCACTAAATAAAGTTTTAGGGTTTGCAGAGGATTACAATAAAATAGTGATAAATTGTAAACATGAACTTATACTGAACAGAAGTAACACTAATTTAAATAGCATTATCCTTACTGATGATATTGCTAATTTTCAAATAGATGTGCAAAGAGTTCAGTGGAGGGTGCCACACATAAAAGTATCAGACCGAGAACGACTGTCACTTTTAAAACATTTAGAAAAAGATAAACCTATTCAGATGGCGTATAGAAATTGGGATTTATATGAGTATCCATTACTACCTAAAACAACAAAGCATTCTTGGTCTATTAAAACTGCTTCACAATTAGAAAAACCCAGATATGTAATTTTTTGTTTACAAACTAATCGAAAAAATAATAAAACTAAAGATAGTTCAGTATTCGATCATTGTGAAGTAACAAACGTTACGCTCTTTTTGAATTCACAATATTATCCTTATGAACCTTTAGGTTTAAAGTTTTCTGAGAACAAATATAGTATATTATACGAAATGTTTGTGAAATTTCGTCAGTCGTATTACAACTATCCAGTAGACCCGTTGCTTGACCTAAAGGAATTCAAAGAAAAAGCCCCTCTCTTTATCTTAGACTGTTCAAGACAAAACGATAGCCTGAAAACTGGTCCAGTGGACGTGAGGTTGGAAATTGAATGTTCTACAGCAATACCAGATAAGACGACTGCATATTGTTTGATTATAAACGATCGACTTGTAGAATACAAACCTCTCAGCAACATCGTGCGCAGGTTATCATGATTGCTATTGTGGATATTCAAGGCTTTAAAACAGAAACAAATGAATTTATAATAAAAGAAATCGCCATATTGTATAATAAAACATTACAAATATTTTTAATTAAGCCACCATTTCCATTTTCAAAATTAACGAAGCAAGAAAAAAAACAAGTAAGTTGGATTGAACGTAACAGAAAGATACGCTGGCGTGAAGGATTTGTTCCCTATTCTAATTATCAGAATTTGGTTATAGATATTTTAAGAGATAAATGTATCTACGTTAAGGGTTTAGAAAAAGTGTTGTGGTTAAAGCATATTTTAGGAAATAGTCATTGTAATATATTCAATTTAGAAGATAAAGGATGTTCAAGTTTGATAAGCTTATACGATCAATATAAATATTCTCAAGATTTATATAACTGTATTTATCATGACTCTGTATGTGCTTTAAAAAATGTATTGTGTTTAAATAAGTGGTGTGTTGACAATAAAATTCTAAAATAAATATTTTATTGTTTTTATTTCTGTAGTTAGGTGAAATGCATCTTAGTTTTCTTCCCCTTCCTCCTACTTCTGTCCAGTCTTTATATGTTGCTGACAAAAGCTGGACCATACCATTATACATTTGTACCTAATTGAATTAGAAAGTCAATAAAACATGTCTCAAAATGAATACAAGCCTCGATATGACATGTATAACACATTTAAAATGCGTGAATTTTCATTTAATTATTACTGGGGGACACTTAATAAAAAGAAAAGATTAGTGATGGAAATGGCTGACGCAGGATTCTTTTATTATGGAAATAGTATAAATGATATTGCAGCATGTTTCTCATGTGGAGGTGTTATTGAAGATTGGGAGATTTATGATGATCCTTGGACGCAACATGCCATACATTTTCCTAAATGTTTTTATTTAAACGCTGTGAAGGGCACAAACTATATTACAAAAAAGTGTTTGGAATACTTACCCTATTAAAGTGTATATGTATAGGATGTCACATTGCACTTAAAAATGAGTCAATTTATGGGTATATATTACATAGGCGTCGTGCATCACAGCAATTTAACTTTGAATATTACAGTGCAAAGGTTCAATATTAAATTTATTTCTTAAATAAATAATTACATTTATTGATGTTATTTATAATATTTCACTCAGTGAAATCTAATTTAGATGGCATTCGTAAAATGATTTTCAAGAATGCTAGGGGTGAGATAATACATATTCAAGATATGCACCCTAAAAAAAAAATATCGGACGTAGGTGAATTAAAACACCAGGATAATGTTAAAACACAAACAGAAGATTTATTTTACCAGAAGTTGGAAGATCCAGAGAAATCTAAATTGAAAAATACTAAGTATCTTATACTCAAAAGCGAGTCTGGTGAGCTTCTTCGCACATTCGTTAATGTTATCAACAAACAGGTTGATAATGAAAAATCGATTGCGAGTTCGTCAAAGACTAGTGGGAGTAGTATATCGACAGCAACAGCAGATTTATTTCATCAGGAGAGTGATACAGCCCGTGCGTTAGTTTTACCTGCATTAGAAGATATTGATTGCTACCAGATACTGCCAGGGAATGAAATTTGTTTCACATAAATTGTGTCAAAATTTGAGGCAGACCATAGTAGTAGTGTATTATTGGGGCGTTCTGCATAACGCGCTCGAGCGAAGCGAGAGCAAGTGATGCAGAACCCCCAATAATACACTACTGACTTGTCGCTGCTCGAAAGCAAAACACATATTCCAGGAATCCCTAAAACGCATTATGAATACACCTCTCGCTCACACGAATAAGGGAAATAGCGCGTGCGCTATTCATTTGTCAACTTTGCTTACGCCACTTATTGGTTTGGTTCGGTATCATTGGATTTGACGTGTTTTGTGTATCAAATAGTTTAAAATGTGGTCTTATATTAGACAAATTCTAGTTACACCATTTTTTGTCAAGTTTTAAAATACATATATAAAAGTTAGCTAATTAACGTGGCGTAGTTATAAGTTACAAGCTAAGTCTGACATGGACGTTGATGTTATTGTGTCTAAGAGAATTGAACAAGAATTGCAAGCAGCGACTAGGAATACATCCAGTCTAGTAAGCTTTTTTGCCAAGGTTAGTTAAGTATTACATTTGCTACGACAGGGGAACCAGACACATTGGATCATGGTTACACTTCTAAGTATTCTAGATGTGCAGCTTTCCTCACGATGTTTTCCCCACTGCCGAGGTAATGTTATAAATCCGTGCTTAGATTTAGAAAATCCAGAGATGCGTGCCTGGGATTGAACCTTCAGCCCCACGTATGTGAAGCGCGCGGTCTTATCCACTCCTTCGCCGTAGTAGCGAACCACTATAGGTTAACTCCTCTATAGACAATCACTTCCTTATTTCTAGACTTGTTAACTGCAGCTCAGGAATCAATAAGGAAACCAGATAAAATAAGATAAGATAAGATCATTTATTTGTACACACACATGGCATGCAAGATGTTACATAGAATGTATCAGTCATGTTTTGCCTCAACGGGGCGTACAAATATAATAAGTAAACATCAAACAATTACAAACTTATTCATTATACAAAACAATCATATAAATTAGAATTCTTCTTCTTCTTCGTCGTATCGATGATTCCAAAATTAAATATATTTTGACCAGAATTCAGCCACGCCAACAGCGTTGTCATTTGCCTCACAAAGGTCTTTTAAGGTGCAGGTGTTTTTGCACAGAGAGCAAGACAAAAGGTGAGGCTTTGTTTGGGACGTGACTCCGCAATCGCATTGTGGGTCATTGAAAAAAAAAAAAATATACTACAGAAATGTATAAATTTATTTCACATATATACAATTGATTATTCTAAAAAAAAAAAAAACCTATATACAAATAGAAAAGGGAGACGGAAAAGAGCTCATTGTGCATCAAAAAATTCGTCCACATCGATGTCAAATATACTACAGCATAGTGTCATCAACTCATCAAAGAAATTTATATAAAATTAGTCAATTAAATGTCAAAGTAATTAGGAATAAAATCTGGATATTTCACACAAGTCAAATTAATTTATCAGTCAAAAATTCGTCAGTGTTATAATAGATTTTCTCTAACAAAAGGAGTTTTAAACTACTTATTAATTTATTTGTTGTATATTCCCTCCAATGTTTTGGTAAAGTATTATAAATAATTGGCGCCATACAGAATATACTTGTCCGCAACAGTGCTGTCCTAGACCTAGGAACGCAAAGTTTGCTATTGTCGCGTCTATTTCGAATTACTTTATCTGACAATAGGGGAAATAAATGTGGGTTCGATCTGACAAACATAATAGTCTCTAAAATGTACAAGGATGGTAGGGTCCAGATTTTATATTTTTTGAAATATGTTTTGTAACTTTCGGTAACATGAAGTCCAAACATAGTTCTAAGGCATAGTTACATGTTTATTTGTTGAATTGCCCCAAAAAATGACTCCGTATCTTAACTTAGAGGACACTAGGCCATGATTAGCATAGTTAGCAGCGCATCAACATTTAACATTGGGGCTAATTTGTACAGAGCATAATATGCTCTGTACATATTATGTGGAATTACTAATTGTTTTGCTTAAGGCTTCCGTATGTGCTTTCCAATCTAATTTACTGTCAATAGTTACTCCAAGAAATTTAGTAGTGTCAACTTTGTGTATGTTATTATTACTACAGTGTACATTAACATTTGGAATGGTTAATCTTTGGGAAAAATGCATGACATTCGTTTTTTCAAGATTTATCTCAAGATTGTTGTTTTCCAACCATTTTATCATTGAACCTATAGAATTGTTAATATCGGCTTCGTAATTGTCTCTATTTTTACAAGCGATCGTAATGGTACTATCATTGGCAAAAAGTGTCATAGGGTGGTGAATACTTTTGGGTAAGTCATTAATATAAAGTATAAAAAATAGTGGGCCTACCACAGTGCCTTGCGGTACCCCAAATTTACACTACACGGTATTTTGATTTATGAATAACTTCATGTTTATTGCCTCCATTTACTGCCGAAATTTCTGTATATTGTCTTCTATTGCTCAAATAAGATTTAATAAGGCTGGAGACATTACCTCTAATGCCGTATGCTTCTAATTTCTCAATTAGTATTTCGTGACGGACATAGTCGAAAGCCTGTGTCATGTCACAGAATATCAAACATACAGGTATATTCGTATCTACGTTTGGCATGACATTATGTAAAAAGTCATATAGTGCCAGGTTTATGGTTTTACCATTTCTGAACCCTTTCTGTTAATGAGCGAGTATATTTTCTTTTTCGATAAAAGTATATAACTGCTTATATAAATACTTTTCAAATATTTTTGATATTAAACTAATAAGAGATATAGGTCTATAAAATTGCATAAGCTCTTTATTTTCCTTTTTAAATAATGATTTAACAGTAGATATTTTGAGTGCCTCAGGAAAAACACCAGTCTCTATGCAAAGATTAATTATATGGCTTAGATGCGTTGTTATTTCTCCCGCTACTGCTTTTATAACTTTTGTTGATAGACCATCGTATCCTACACTATTTGTATTTTTAATGTTTTTATAATATTAAACACCTCAATTGGTAGACATTGGTAGACAGAACAAATAAAAAAAATACTTATGCAATGTTCACGTAAGCATGGGATGGGGTAAGACCTTTGTTTACTTTTGCTGACGGCCCCTTAACATGTCTGGTCCGCTGTTTCGCCCATTAGCCATTGTAGACGTTCACAAATCCTACAACGTGTGGCCGCGCCGTTTTCGGTTAAATTGAACGGACACTCGTGTGATTCCCTCAGAAAACGAGTTAATCTAGAAGTATCGAGTTTCCTGACTATGTTGATGATACACACACCTAATTCGTCAAACTTATGGAAATACCATAAGCAACACAGATCATAATAAATAACGATTTTTAGAAATTGTTCGAAATTGCTGTTGTTTATACATTTCTCAAAAATCGACGTATACATAGAAATTAAGTTACGAAGATGCTCAACTACAGCTATGATTGGCGCCCATCTAAATTTTATTCGGGCATTAAGCGTTTCACCCTTCTCTATTAACAAACTAAATATTACTTCTTTATTATTTTCAATAACACTCTGCAGCGTTTTGTCAATTTTGATTTTATAATCAAAAATTCTTCGAACATTTTGAAATTGATTTTCAGATAGCATCACTTCAAATACGAATTTAATCCAGAGAATGAGATTTTCGCTTTCATTTGCATTTTTTAATAAATCACAGACATATTCCACTGCAAAGTATTCAGCGAATGTCAAGTGTATAAAAATCGGGATTTGGTTTGCTACACTACATATCAGACCAGTTTTCTCTTCTCCCTTTTCGATACATTTAATAGTCTCCTTGATTTCTCGCAAGTCTATCTCAATAAACAGTTTGTCAATGTACGGATTGAGAATAGCATAAACTGCCATTTTTTTATGTTTTACTATACAATCTGCACGTTCTTTGTTGTAAGCAATCATAATATCTGGATTATAAATGTCCATTCTGTTTTTATCTTCAAACCGTATTTGTTTCAGTTTCGTTTCCAAGAAATGTTCGTAAAAAGTGAATGGGTCAACTTCTTTATTCCAGTTGTTACTATTTTTTCTTACGTCTTTTATACGGCTTATAAAAAAATGTGCCATCAAAAATAAATGTAAAGGATTTTTATGACTAATAGCTTGGAGATCAATTGTTTTTTTTTGTTTCTGAAGTTTATGTAGAAGGTTGTCGTAGAAAGTATTATCATAACTTGAATCGAATATACAAATATTGCCTAAACATTTAATCCTATTTAGCAAAAAGAGGCCGGCGTTGACGTAAATTTCATCTGAAGCTTGCCTCTCCTGGATTTCTGATTCAGAAATAAAATTCAGGTAGCCATGTACATTTTCCAGTTGCGTTGTATCAAATTCCTTCAGATTCAAATTGGACTTCCAAATTTTATTTAGATATTCATCCTTTGTCTCATAAGAAAAGTGTTCTATTTTATAAGGTACACCGAAAGCTCGTTGTAAAGTAGTTTCAATTTCAGTATACGACCTGCTTGTGACCCATATTTTATGCTTTATAGGATGGTTATTAATTACTTCTATACATTTGATGGCCTCATTTATGTAATGCGGACTGATTTCGTCGAAACCATCAAATAGGAATATCATCTTGCCAACATTAAAAAAGTGTAGAAACAACTTCAACTCGAATCCACTCAACTGATCACCTGTACAATCTTTGAGATACACACAACCATTTTGTTCCTCCAACGTAATTGTCACATCAATTTCTTTGCCATGTTTCATGTGGAGTATAAGTTGACACATAAACTTTAACGTCTCTAATAAGTCAACGGCTGTTTCATCTTCCTTCCACTTGCTAAGTTCTCTCGAGTATTCTAACAAGTTAACCCTTACAATCCATACTTCTGGGCGGTCTTTTTTGGTTATAAGCGATAAATGAGTTAGTAGAGTTGACTTGCCCATCCCGGGCTCTTCTGTTACAAGTACAACATCATCTTCTATATCATAAAGAGTTTTTGGTGAAAGAGTAGGTCCATTGGCCTTATGCACCTTTCTGTCAATATACAAGTGCTTTTTTTCATCATAATCTCTTGAGACAATTAGTTTACCAAGTTGAATGGTGTCTTTACTGATTATTTTGGTGAGAATATCTCCATTCACATATGCTTTTGATTTATCATCGATTATTAAATCTAATCTTACAACTACGCCTTGAAATATCACTCTAGTAGTCTCCAAGATACTCTTCTGTGACTCTTCACTCATGTCAATCAGACTATTTTCATCATGTACAGGACTAACTGTTCTTGAGAAATAATTCAGAAATGTTTGAACTGACACAGAACTGGTAATAATAATAGATTTTTTGTTTAGAATAGTTTTCGCGATGTTTTCAAATATTTTGATTTCGTTTCTGGTATGTTGCATTTTATCGCATATAAAAACGATAAGTTTTTCTTCATTTATATTCTTTAACTCGGTGCCTAATACGTTACGATCTTTTGTAGGTAGATTTTCAATATATTCTAGATCTAACACAACGAGGTCCTTATTCTTGAAATGCTGAAACACTTTAACAATAGTCAGTTTGCTGTTCTCTGTAATGATGACAGTACTCGTACGATTCTGCAACTTCCAGGAGCTCACCACGTCTTCAGTAAATGTGTAATCAATCAAATGTTTTATTTTGCTCATACATATTATGTTTATAGAGCTCAACAATGGGTCTTTAATAATATGATTTACTGCGTTCTCAAATATATCGCTTTCTTTTGTAAGATACGGTGCCCGTCTTGGCTGCATCCACCATTTCTGTACTTCGTCGTGATATTTAAGAAACATTGCATCAGTTCTAGCTTGCAAGTAGTTCGAGTGATCAAGCTGGTACTCTTCTATTTTGTCTGTTAATATTGCCTCTACGCGGTTCTCATCAGCTTGTTTACTATAGAATAGCAGTCTGCTCAAGAAATCTCTCGCTAGAGTCTCTTCATACTCACTGCAGTCGAAAAAAAGTTTTGGGAACTTGTTTACACTGAAACAAAATCGAATTTCATGCAAATTGTCAATTTCGTCAGTTAACTTTTTATACAGCTTTTGAGCATGATCTCCAAGTAATTCCCAGTTATCTGTAATCTTCATCAGTTTGGTGTTATCGTCAAGCACAAATAAATTACCGATGGCTCCAGCTATACCTCCATTAAGCTGCAAGAATCCATTGTCTAAAGAGTTATCTACAGTGACTATGTTACTTGCTTTAGACTTAGACATCAAGTCTTTTACTTTTGACGTTAAATATTTTATTCTTCGCGCTTTCTTTGTATCGCTGCCACTTAACATCAGGTCTTTGTTACCAAACGCAGCCGGGATTTTCAGACCCTTTGATAATATTTCTCTTGCAGCCAGATCAAAAGCTTCATTGACAGTCGATCGAGAAACGTCCACTTGATAAAATTGTGAACAGAAGTCTTTAGTATATGTTTTTAGAAATGCTAGCTGGCCATTGTTATACGTTAGAACGGTCCCTATCAGTTTGCTTAATTTTGTAACGTCAGTGGGCTCGGCTAAGAATTCAGACAGTAGATTCTTTACATCAGAGGTTTTTATCTTTCGTCTTTCAAGAACCTCTTTGTAAAGTGTATCTTTGAATAGTTTGAGACATCGATCTTTGGTATCAAAGAAGTCTTGTCGAAAGGTAGCGATTCGGTGTCCATCTTGTTCAATTGCTGAAATGTCAACAACTTTTAGCGCCAGAACGACATGATAGGTTAGTATCAGCTCATCAGATAGCATCATTTGAAAATTTCTTTCACCACTAATAAAAGTGGCTAGCTGTTTGGCAAGTGAGATAGTTTGGTCTTCCATAAATATTTCGCACAGGAACTTTATATCCGCATTACGTTTATATGGTTGCTTGACTGTGCCCTCGGTACCAATAAGCTCGTTCAGTTTTGAGACAAAATCACTTTCAACCGGGTCATTGTCGAATGTATCTTTGCCGGACGTGTATATAACGAAGAAACTTTCTGTTTCATGAAATTTACCTTGAAATAGGTCGTCTTTGTAATCCGATTCTAATCTCTCTCTAATTTTCAAATAACTGCGAAAATATTTCATCATATTGATATCGAGAGTCTGTTCGCTGTCGTCTTTATGTTTGGCCTGTACTAACACAATCAGAGGTTTCAGAAATTCCTTTACTTTGACCTTTAAGCAAATATCATCGAAAGCCCCTATCTCAGCCATATTGGAAGCTAGCTGAAACTCTTCGATACTGTCGTCATGCTTCGCTCTGTAGAATATCAAGCTGAGCAGCTTGGTCTCGTACAGCTGCCCGCGAATCCCCGACGTTCCTTCACTTTTTTTGTACAATACAGCACCCATATTGACTATAAACTACTTTACTTAACACTGTCTTCTAGGTTAGATATCAACACGGAGGCAGGCGGCACTCACAGACACGGGAGCACTTGGCAGCTTCAAACTTCTAGATGTCCGACTGACGACCTGAACCTGCAAACAATCAGATATCTTTATATTACTATGTGACTAGCAACCAAATTCTCCTCGATCTGCTACTAACGAGTCCTTTGTTACTTTGGTAATATCACCTGGAGACAACCAGACAAGCTGAAAAAAACTGGTTGTAGCGAGAAAAATGGTCAGATCAGATCAAGGCGATTACAGGACTCACGGTGACTACTTTACTGAGAAGAGCCAAATACAGAGTGGCCTGGAAGCAGCTTGTTAGTGACTCCGTCAATGAAAACAACGAATAGGAAGAGAAGACACAAGAGAATTCTAACATTAAACTGTAGTGTCAACATTGCTTGACCATACATTTTCTACAATACATTCTACAACTCTTTCGCTAATCCACCACTCGATAATCGGACAAGTACATGTAGAACACCCACATTTCACCAGTTATGTTTAAGTCGCAACAGGGGCCGAGCCAGTTGCCATCAACCGGCCACAAGACCTGACTCCGAGCTGCTACTGAAAAATTCCAGATAGGAAAACCTAACACTTTGCCCGACTCTGGAATCGAACCCAAGACCAGCAGTAGCGCTCGCGAGCACTAGACCAACGAGGCACCGCCCTAGGGCCGCTACTGAGCGTTGTCCTCGTACTGAAACGTGTTTTTCTGTTTGTTCTTTTTTCTAGAACATTTTCGCATGCTGTACGATCTTTGCTTGCCTTACAAATTAATAACAGCTAAGTCTTATAAGAATATTCAATGGGCTTCATATGGTATCGAAATACAGACGTGAACCATCAAATAGTAATAAAAATAACTTTAGAAATTACTCCCGCAGGTTTCGGAACGTTATTAAATTGACGCAAAAAGCACAAAATAATTATTTCATTAACACCTCAAGCAATAAATAGAAATCATTATGGCAGATCATAGAGAACAAAACCCGAATAACTGAGCCTATTTCCCAAATTAAAGTTCAAAATACTACCATTACTAATCCGATAGACATTGCAAACGCTTTTACAACTAGTTTATTGACCAGACACAACATAACACGACGAAACCACCGGATACTACGAACTTGACAAGTAACCCCAACTCACTGTCTATGCATCCAGTAGTACCGCAAGATATTATGAAGTGATACAATCATTAAAAAATAAAAGTAGCGCTGGATATGACGGTATATCAACAAAGGTTGTAAAATTCGTATCAGGCGACATTGCCTTGCATATTTGTGTCTTAAGTATCAGTACTGGCGTATTGCCAGATGGCTTAAAAACAGTTAAGTGAAGCTACTTTGAAAACAATATAGAAGATCTAGCAAATTATAGACCAATTGCTTTAATACCCATTTTTCTAAAGTTGTAGGAAAATAGTAGTTTATGATACTGTTGCATAATAAGGGGTATTAAAACATGAGTGTGTGTTTAAATACCGAGCCGTAGGCGAGGTTTTTAATAGTATTCACACGAATGTTTTTATACCTAGTTATGTGCAGTTTCATACACTACTTTATCTACACTCATACATTTTGGGATTAACCTGCTTAATATATTTTTTTTGCATTTTCCATGCCATAAAAAACGTATGAATGGCGCCAAAACCCAGCACATCACCGCATTATCTGCGCATGCGCTAAGGCTTAGCACACGCTTTGCGATATTTATTCGCGCGAATTTTTCCGCCCATTCCGCGACCTATGGAATTCTATAAAGCTGCTCGCATTGCGGTAAAAAAACCGTGCGGCAATAATACCGCATGAAATCCGTGTTTTGCAACAGAATCCACAGCACCGCGGCGCGAATATTTTGAGCTCTATGAACAGGTAGAAAGAGACAAAATTAGCGCGAATAAAAATCGCAGTGTGTGCTAAGCCTAAAGCGGGCATTGTCACAGACAATTTAAAATTGGAATCAAATCTTTTTATAATAGGTACTAAAATGGCATTACAAAAAAAATATTGATGGAAACTCCTTAGTGATTAACTTCTTGGATTTGTCCTGTATCGTAATAGAAAAAAAAATGTTTTATAGCATTATTTTGTTAGAGAAATAGTGTTATAATGAGATTCTATTTTTAAATTTCGGTATTGTGTTTATAAAGTATGTTAATATAAACTTTATACAATGTTTTATTATCACATTGTATTTATTTATTTATTTATTTATTAATAAGGCACACCAACGACTTATTTACATATAACATTACTTATAATGAAACATTAAGAAAAGATCCTGTGTAAGCAAGTCACTTACAGGCATGCACAACACTTACAGAATAGGTTACAAAAATTGAAATAAAGATCTAAAACAAACATAAATAAATTAAAATCATAATAAAACCATATTAAATGAATATATGAAATAAAATTTTGATCAATTTAAAATCGAACAATTATTACCCTAAGAGCGAAATTATTAATACAAGTCAAGTAAAGAGTCAAATAAAATTATTATTAAACAATAGGTACCATTAATATCCAAAACGAGTAAAAATACAATATTATCGAATTACATTACTTAAATAAATATTGAGACACACACATTTTACATACATAACTACACAACATACATTAATCAAAATTACAATTACATTATTCAATTATATCGCATTACATAAAATTAAAAATCAGACAAATTTAAGTAAAAAACATTACCATTATATACAATACGATTTAAAATACAATTTAAAATACAATATTCTCAAAATACATCATTGAAATAATTATTGAGACACAAACATTAATTAATATTACAATTAGATTATTAAATTATATCAGATAAAGAATAAAAAAAAAAAACTAAGGGAAAAATACAACAGTATAAATTAGTAGTAGGAGCAGGCAGCTGATTACAAGTCAAGTTTAATGATTTTAGTTTTTAGTTTTGTCAGACTATCAAAGAAAACATCAATGCTGTTGTCGATGGAGCATACTCTGTCATATAGAATGAACATTCTGTTAAGGGGAGCATGGCGTCCCAGGTTTGTGCGACTCGTCCTAATAACAAATGTTCTAGTGGTGCGCTTGGACCTGACGTGAGAATAACGGGGCACCTCTAGACTAATTTTGCTAAGTAGACCTGGTGTTGAAGTAAGTCCGTTCACGGTTTTATAGAGCATCAACAAATCATTAAGAGCCCTTCGTCGCTTCAATGAGTCTAGTTTAAAATGACTTAGCCGTTCTGCGTAATCGGCTCTGTAAGGGCATTTGTTATCTTTAAACCGCAAGCATCGTGTGAACTTTTTTTGAACGCGCTCAAGACGGTCTATGTGGACATTATATGTAGGGTTCCAGACGGGAGATGCATATTCCACTAGACTGCGCACAAAGGCATTATATAAGACTTTCAAGGCCGCGGTTCCCTTAAATTCCTTGCCAACTCTATTAATAAAGCCAACCATTTTCATAGCCTTCTTAATGACATTATTAATATGCGTGGCAAACGATAGATCGCTGCTAAGCACTACCCCTAGATCCCGTATGTTTTTAACTTCTTGTAGTGATGTTCCGTTGAGGGAGTAAGTAGAAGGTAACGGGTGCTTTTTCCGCGTAAATGTAATATGATTACATTTGATGGTATTCAAACTCATCCCATTTACCACACACCAGTCCTGAACTGACTTTAGGTCAGATTGGAGCAGCTCAATGTCTTCTTGTGTTTTTATTTGACGATAGATTTTTAGGTCATCTGCAAACAAGGAGCATTGGCTATGTTTGATGCAATTGACTATGTCGTTTATAAACACAATGAAGAGGACAGGCCCGGTATGTGATCCCTGGGGCACACCGGAGGTTGCAACATACTCCGGCGATTGATAGCCGTTTACCACCACTCTTTGTGTTCGCCCGCATAAGTATGATCTGAACCACTCCAACAGCGGTCCGTGTACGCCAAAAGCATGCAGTTTTAGCAGCAGTATTTCATGGTCCACTTTATCGAATGCACTGCTGAAGTCAGTATACAGAGCATCGACCTGTTGGCCAGAATCAAGGCTCATAGAGATCTCATCCACATACGAAACCAAATTGGTGACAGTAGATTTGTTGCTGCAGAAACCATGCTGTTGAGGGGAAAGTTGGGTTTTAACATGGGATGTTAATAAAGGACAAATCATTGACTCAAAAAGTTTTGAGAAAATGGACAAGATTGATATTGGTCTGTAGTTTTTAACATCTGCACAATCACCTTTTTTGAAAATTGGCACTACGTTCGCTTTTTTCCATTCTGCTGGAAATGTTGACGTTTCGAGGGATTTATTAAAAATTAATGTGAGAGGATATGCTAAATTACGGGCACATTTTTTAATAAAAAGCGGAGGCAACCCATCCGGACCAGAACCTTTGGTAACATCAATCCGGTTTAGTGATTTAAAAACATCCTTCTCAGTAAAAGCAAGTTTACTGAGTATAAATTGAGGAAATGTTTGGGTACTTATAGGTTTTTCATTGTTAGTGCTTACGACAGAAAACGTTGACGAGAATTGATTAGCAAAAAGTTGGCATATTTCGTCACCTGTTGCTGCTACTGTACCGTTAAATGTCATTTCGGAAGGTATAGAGCCAGACTTCGAATTATTTGTCTTAATAAAGGACCAAAACGCTTTAGGGTTCGACCGGATGTTATTCTCAACAGAGTAGACGTACTTCTTATAACAACTCTTAATAGTAGACCGTGCTCTCCCGTCGAGCATTCTGTATTCAAGATCATCACGTGGATTACCGTATTTCTTAAAACGTTTTCTGAGCTTTTCTTTCTCATTGAGAATTTTTACTAAAGCTTTTGAGTACCATGGGGGAAAGTTTGTACTTTTATTCTTGATTTTAGGAATATGGTCATTTATAATTGTTTGAATGGTTTCATATAGGACCTCTACCATCAGGTCAACATTTACGCACGATTCCAGTTGATCCTTCCAGTGTATTTCGCTTAACTTTTTATTGATAAGTTCGTAGTCAGCTGCCTTAAAATTAAATTTTGACAATTTCACATGTTTTAGTGGCACATACGTCTTTAAAATAAAATCAATTTCTAAAGGGGGGTGGTGACAATCCTCCCTACAGATAGGTGAGGCAGATCTCTTGGCCACTACACTTAGCATATTTGAAAACACTAAGTCCAATGATCTATTATTAGTGTTTTTAACAACATTATACTGTGACATACTGTTTAAAGACATAAAATCAATAAGAGAGTACCCTAGGTTATTATTATAGTTTGACGGGATAGTAGAAGTCGCATGGGAATGTCTCGGGTCCTGGTTCCAGTCTATGAAGCCGAGATTAAAATCTCCGACCACTATAATTTCTTCGCCAGTAGCTTCACTAACAGTCGTTACCGAACCGAGAAACATATCCAGATGCTGTTGAGTCACAGGGGGTGGTAAGTAGATAGCGCAAATGTTTATTTTCTTCCCCTCATTCACCTTCACGCGTACCCACAGGTCTTCTGCTGAGGTTTCCCACTGACAAACCCGCGCGGAATCATATGACTTAGAAACAGCAATAAGAACGCCTCCCCCCTCCCTTCCTGCAAGTGCACTGGATGCCCTATCCCTTCTGTAAATATTGTAGCGGGCGTCGAAAAGCTCTCCGTCATTGATGTTATCATTGAGCCATGTCTCCGACAACACAATTATGTCATAATTGTTGACATTAACCGCAATGTTAATTTCGCCCAATTTTGTTCGCATTCCTCTGAGGTTCTGGTAGTACACAGTGAATTTTAATGATTTACTCACGGGTTTGCGTTCTTGGGTTTTTTTAAATTTAGTTACATTAGAGAGACAGCGTGGAGGGACTTTATCTGGATAGGCCGTGCTCCATCATCCTTACGGACCAATATTCGGCCATCGCGGACCCAAACGTATTTGTAGCCTTTCTCGCGCGCCATTTTTCTAGTCTGCGCATGTATGGCTTTATTCAGGGGCGACAGATGTTCGGAAACGAAGACGGGCTGTTTGGTGCCACCGTAACCTAAGTGTGTCGAATTAAGCTTATTGGTCACATGAGCACGGTTAAATTTGGTTACCGATGCTAAAACTTCATCCCGTTTCCTCGTGCTTTTTAGTTTGACGATAATGGAGCGTGGACGGCTACTCTGTAAGTCGAGTTTTTTTACGCGAGTTGCCGATGATACGTCGTCCGCCTCAATACTGCATGAGATAGTTTTTCCCAATTGAATTAACGCACTTAATAGGTTTTCGGCTTGATTTTCAGGGATTCCATTTATTTCAAGGTTGTCCTGGCGAGAATGTTGTTCTATTGTGTTGACTCTTGCAGACAAGTCAGAAACACAGGTTTTCAGCTCATCATTCTCTTTCTTTAATTGATTTATGACGTGCTTGTTCTGGTCTAATTCTGTCTTCATAACATCGTAGTCCTTACTCATAAAATCGACGGATGCCTCCAACCCTTGCAAAGTTTTTTTCAATTCGCGAAATTCACTCTCGAAGTAGGATCTGAGTGAGGCCTGTAGATGCACAGTCAATACTGATTCCATTTCCTTGCGAAGTTCAGAAATGGTTGCTTTATCCAGCTTATGGAGTTGGGGAACCGAATCCCGGCTGGTTGAGCTGTCTTCTGAGGATTCCTCGTACGGATGGTCGTTGTTGGGCGAGTCGTTCGGTCGTGGTCGCTTAGACCTTACAGAGACATTAGTAATTGCGTCTGTGGTACTACTACTACAAGGGGTGGTCGGGGTTAACACAGGCTCAGAGTCTTGCAAAACCGTCTGCTTAGCAACAGCTGCAGGAGGAGGAGAACGCTGCTTGCGCTGCATTCTTCTGTTAATCTTGTTTTCTTGCTGCGCACCGAGCGCCAAACAATACTAGCGTAATGGTCGACGCCTGCGAGTCCAAAGTCCAAGCGAACTAAGTGCGCGGTGTTACTTTGTCTCGCAAAAGTCGAGTCATAGAATCACCAAGTAGGGCAGGCGCCGGCGGGGGCGGTTGCGGGGCGCGCGAGGAGTATCGAGCGCTCGGCGGGTTGAGGTAGGTCCGGGTTCGGGGCCGTTAAATAAAAGTTTTGAAATGTTTTTACCTATAACTTTGCACTCCGTGGTTGTATTGAGTCCAGATTTCACCATTCACAAGTTCACTTCACCAGCAATGCAACAGTATATAATATGTTTGTAAAATAACACTTTTTACTGATTTTTGAAAAAAAAACAAATGAGCAAAAATAAAAACGATCTTTCTTGGGCGACGGACGGTAGAAGAATTGTATGGAAACTACATACAATGTGATAATAAAGTACATGTACAAAGGCGAGCTTAACTCAATGTTGAGTTCTCTTACAGCAAACCCTAGGATGAACAGAGACAGATGACAATATAGAGGGCAGGATCCAGTGTACAATTTTTAAATTAATTAATGACGAATTAATTAATATATGCTTACATAAATACATATTTTATATACATACTAATATTATGTCATTGCGCAAGGAAATGCTCCTTAATCTTCTTCTTGAAGACCTCCTCTTGAAGACCTAATTGTGTTCATCTCAAAATTCTTATACAATACTAAAGTTAGATATCATAGGTATCAGAGGAAATATACTTAACCTTTTAAAGTCATACCTGATAAGGTATGACTTTAAAAGAATAATTGATAAATCTCTGATTGATAAATCAGTGTCTAAAAACGAAGCGTGTTCAATACGTTAGAGTCTATTTTGGGTTGTTCGGTGAAAAAAACACTTTATATACGTCTTTACTTTAATGATATTTATTTGGTACTAACTTCTCGACACCTTCAATGCTTTTACGTGGACTGTATGAATGTAATTTGAATGTGTGTAAGCAGTATGTCTGTGTGCGTGAAAGTTTGCCACTAATCAATGTATGAACTTAATCTATTTAAACATACCGCCCACCAAAGGACGTAGTACTTTAAACCTTATAAACAGTTGTATAAGTATACAGAATGCAATAGTTAAAACTAGAATCTACTTATGTTACAAACCTCTTGAAATATTTGAGTATTACATAAATCTGAGTGTACATTGTGAGTACCTACCCATATCAACTATTCATGTGTACTTATGACTAATACTAGTTCTTAAATGCTATACTTATGAAAACACAATCATTCTTTACATTTTACAAGTTAACACCGCCCACCGTGATACAAAATTACCACTTCATTATTACTTATAAAATGTAGATTGTAAGTATACTTAAACAAAGCAAACACAATAATAGGTACTTCAAATTTATGAAGATAGTAATTAGGTAATTTTATTTTACAATGCAATTAAGCTTGCTGATAACTAGTATGTAGATAGGCACACTTAGCAACATCTTAACATCATAGATTAATAAGATAACATCACAATAGTAAGTAAATAATTTTACTTGGGTAATAAACACAATTTGCTAATGGGACGTTTAAACTCACCATTTCTACATTTAACAGATACAACACGTGCAATATTGTCTGGTCCTAAGTATTTTTTAATTACTTTCCCTAAAATCCATTTAGCAGGTGGAATATTATCGTCTCTCAAAATCACTACGTCACCAACTTCAGGCTCAGATTTTTTAGTGTTCCATTTATATCGCTGATTTAAATTAACCAAATACTCTTTATACCAACGCTTCCAAAAGTTATTTATCATTTTTTGCGTTAATCTCCATCTGTCTAAACCTATAACATTATGATTAGAATTATCTTCATCGGGAATACTTATCAATGGTTCACCTATAAGAAAATGTCCTGGTGTTAAAGCTTGAGGTTCATTAGGTGAATCACTCATCACTGTGATTGGTCGAGAATTGAGACAGGCCTCGATCTGTGCTAGAACAGTAGACAACTCCTCATAGGTGAGCGTGCTATCTCCGATTACCTTATATAAATGTGTTTTAACGCTGCGAACTCCTGCCTCCCATAGACCTCCAAAATTAGGTGCATGTGGAGGTATAAAATGCCATGTTGTGTGTTCTAAGCTCAATAATTCCTCAATTTCACGTGGTACAGTTGACCTAGATCGATCGAACATCTCACGAAGTTGTCTATTGGCACCAACAAAATTAGTGCCATTGTCACTATATAGATCTTGACAATGACCTCTTCGTGCCGTGAAACGCTTAAATGCTGCAATGAACGCCTTTGATGACAGATCAGTTACCACCTCCAAATGAATGGCTCGCGTACTCATGCAAATAAATAAACAAATATATCCTTTATAGGATTTCGCCCCTCTGCCAGGTGAGAATCTAAGACTAATAGGCCCCATGTAATCACAACCAGACGATTTAAAAGGTCTGGTTGGTTTCAATCTAGCTTCCGGAATTTGACCCATCAGTTGGATACTTTTAGACTTAGAATATCTCAAACACTTTACACACGATCTGTAATGACTTTTAACTACCTCTTTTGCTCGTAATATCCAATATTTAGATTTTAAGTAGCACAACATAGCTTGTGGTCCACCATGAAAAGTTTTAAGATGAGCATCACTAATTATAAGCTTGGTAAGATGACTCTTAGCAGGCATAACGATAGGATGCTTTGTATCATAATGTACTTCTGACTCATCAATACGACCGCCAACTCTTAGTATCCCATTTTCATCAAAAATGGGACATAGGGTGCGGAGCTTACTTTTCTTGGGGACAAATTTCTTCAACCTTAACTGCTTTATCTCTTCATCAAAATTATCCCTCTGAACTTGTTTGATACATACAATTAAACTCTTATTTATTTCTGCTGGTGTAATAACATTTGTGTATAATTTTTGTTTTTCTTTTGGTAGTCTTAAATTTTGTAAAACTCTTCTCCAATAAGATACAGCTTTTAAGGTTTTCGACAGTGATGAAAACATAGTCCAAATAAATTCATCCTTATTCAATACAGGTAAAGCAGTTAAAGATGTGTGTCTTTCTTCTTCATGAGTGTCTTCAATAATATCAGTGTTATGAAAATCTGTAGATGATTGTGAAAGCCAAGAAGGTCCTGACCACCATAATGTATGTTCAGGTAAATCCTGTGTAGCTATTCCTCGGGAAACACAATCAGCTGGGTTCAAATCAGTTGGGACATGCATCCATTGTCTGCAGTCTAAAATATTAAGAATTTCCGACACACGATTGCTCACAAAAGTAGTCCAGCGGCTAGACCCTCCTCTTAGCCAGGCTAGAACAATTGTTGAGTCGGACCACGCATACAAGTTCTCCTTTTGAATTTTCATGATTTGTGAAACCTCAAAAATTAATTTTGCTGCAAGAGCTGCACCACATAGTTCCAGTCTAGGAATTGATATCTCTTTCTCAACAGGGGCTACTTTGCTTTTTGCTGATACCAAACTCACACTGATTTCGTCGTTATTCTTAATAACACGAATGTAAACAGCAGCGCCATACGCTACCATTGATGCATCTGCAAAGGCATGTAACTCAACCCTTGACCCTGGACTGGAACAATACCATCGCGGTATGTTTATTTTATGTAAATGTATTAAACTTGATCTAAACTGTAACCATTCACTTGCTAAATCTGTAGTCAGTATATCATCCCAATCAAGTTTCGACCTCCACAATTTTTGGATAAATATTTTTGCGGTGATTATCACGGGAGCAATCCATCCTAACGGGTCGTATAGTCGGGCTACATCCGACAATACTTGCCGTTTAGTAATTGGTTGTTTAACATCTGATAAGTCGAGTGAGTACTGAAAACAATCTATATTCTTATGCCATTTTAAGCCTAGTACTTTCATGACAGTAGTTGATTTTAATCTCAACGAATCCTCGCTACTGTGATTGTCCTCTCCTATATGTGTCAATAAGTCTTGATTATTGCTATTAAATTTTTGCAGTTCGAAGCCACCACTGTTCATCAAATTGTTCATTTCATTGTATATATGTATAGCCTCTGACAGCGTCTCACAGCCGGTCAGGAGATCGTCGATATAGTAGTCTCTCTTTGTAATGCTCGACGCTGTAGGAAATCTTGCATATTCTTCATCAGCTAGCCTTTGAAGGGATTTTACAGCCAAATATGGAGCGCACGCCGTGCCAAAGGTCACTCGCAATAATTTAAAATGTTGTACTGGCCCATCTGATTGAGGTCTCCACACAATTCTTTGGAAGTCTGTGTCCTCAGAACTGACTTTCACCATTCTGAACATCTTGATAATATCAGCTACTATGCAGATCCTGTGGCTTCTCCAACGCATAAGAATATGTCTTAAATCCTGTTGTAATTTGGGGCCCACCATGAGATTGTCATTAAGTGAGATGTTATTCAGTCCTTTACATGATCCGTCAAAAACTACTCGCACTTTCGTGGTGTCCTTGTCTTCCCTAACCACTGCGTGGTGTGGGAGATAAACCGCTTTGGGATTATCTACTTCTTCTTCTTTTATTGGTGTCATGTGATTCATTGTAAGGTATTCTTGTAGAACTGTGTTGTATGCTGCCTTTAAGGTAGGATCTTTCTGTAGTTTCTTCTCTAAAAATTCATATCTTCTTATTGCTATTACTACTGACTTTCCGTATTGGCACTCTGGATCTTCTTTATCAAAAGGTAGCTTTACTATGAATCTGCCTTCTTTATCTCGTGTAGTCGTCCTGTCATAAAACTCTTCACATCGTCGTTCTGTGTCTGTCATCTTCTTTTGTATCAGATCGGGCTCATTTTCCATTTCCCAAAATTTCTTAAGCAGCTCTTCTCCACTTAAGTGTAAATGCATGGTTATTATTCTATTGTCAGCAGAAGTTGAATTTCTTGACACCCTCCCTGATAATACCCAACCTAGGATAGTGTTTTGTGCCAATATTCTATTGTGACGTACAATACCATCCAATAAAATCTCACTATATACTTCTGCACCAAGAAGAATATCAATTTTATTAGGTGTGGCGTAATCTGGATCGGCCAGCGGTATTTTATCTAAATGTAGCCAATCAGGTGTATGTAACTCAGTTGAAGGAAGTAATGACGTAACAGATCGCAAAACATATGGATTTATCTGGATTGAAACCTCAGGGTCATGACGTGATACCACTCGAAGAGAAACTATGTGCTTCACATTCGTGTGGCCACCACCACCTATCCCGGAAACCGTACCGCTGATACGTTTACGAGAAAGTCCAAGCAATTGAACTGCTGACTCACTAATAAAAGACGCTTGCGACCCTTGATCCAATAATCCTCTCAACTGCTGTTTGTACCCGTGCTCATTGTATGCCCAAACAGACACAGTAGCTAACAAAACTCGACTCGGTTCCAAATCTCTACTCGAAAAATTAGTTGAAATATGTGTACTCACGGGTTGGTCTGACTCACTCTGCACAGAAATGTCCGCATTCTTTGGTACGCTGCTCACCTCCTTCTCAAAATGCAGTAATGAATGGTGCCTCCTGCCACATCGTTTACAACTCGCTGAATTGCGACATTTAACCACTGGATGAGATGGAGAGAAACAATTAAAACACAAGTTATTTTTTTTAACATAATCTACCCTTTCATTTACACTAAGTTGACTAAATTCTTTGCAATTGTATAAATAGTGTTCACCTTTACACTTAGAACATTTATTAGTTACGGTAGAATTACTCTTATTATTTTCAATAGAACCATGAAAAGACTTCGACTTAGTGCTAGTATTAGTACGTACCTTATTAGAGTCTATCATCTCCAACGACCTAAATTTCGATTCTAAAAACTCAGATAATTCTGTCCATGTCGGTAGATCGTCACTTGATATACCTAACTGATATTCCCACTGCTTGATGGATTCAGTATCTAATTTAGAAACCACTAAATAAATAACAAACGCATCTTTCATTTGCTCATCACTGATAGCCATACTACGTAAAGATTGTAAGCACGTTGTAGTTGTATCTAATAAATGTCGAATGGCACTCGAAGATTCGCTAGTAACAGGTTTTTGCATAAACAACAACTTCATAAGTGTATTACAATTATAACGCTTATTATCATAACGTTTAAGTAACATTTTCCACGCTTCCTCATAATTATTATCAGTGATAGAAAAATTACGTAACAAACATTCCGGTTCACCCGACAAGTTACTTTTAAGATAATGTAATTTTTGCACTGGAGACAAATTCTTGTTGGTATGAATTAGTGAATTAAACATGTCATAAAACGATTGCCACTCAACGTATTTACCACTAAAAGTAGGTAACTGCACACGTGGTAACTTCACTTCGCACTCACTGACCGTTTGACCAGCACTTAATTTCGGTGTTGCTGACGAGATTCCACACGATGACGCGATGAAGGGATGCAGAGCTTCTTTCAATAAAGTTTTGTATGATACATATGATTCCTCGAACTCCTCGTACATATCCTCAGTGAAATATGTATCCTGTTTATCTTTCAGGGTCACCTTGCATATAATCGCCTTATGTCCATCTTTGAAAACTGTCCATAGCTGCTCCAAATTGTCCAATCTGGTTTCTACATAAGGTTTTTTGATCCGATCTTTGGGTGTCTTTTTATAGTTTTTTTCCGCTTTCCTCAGGTTCTCCAGTAGTTCCTTTTGATATGTTAAAAGGGCTTCCATGATGTACAAATGTGTATGCGACGTTGAAACTCCAAATCCGAACAACTTGAAATACTTAGATTTGATCTAGAAATTATTTTGCTAATGATTTAACTAACTCGCTCGATGTTAGCAAGATAATCCGCTCAGGAATTCTATTGTTCTCGCGGTGTTGCGGCGGTCACTGCGTTCGACTCGATAGTGATCCGGCTCGATTGGACCATATGTTCAATACGTTAGAGTCTATTTTGGGTTGTTCGGTGAAAAAAACACTTTATATACGTCTTTACTTTAATGATATTTATTTGGTACTAACTTCTCGACACCTTCAATGCTTTTACGTGGACTGTATGAATGTAATTTGAATGTGTGTAAGCAGTATGTCTGTGTGCGTGAAAGTTTGCCACTAATCAATGTATGAACTTAATCTATTTAAACAAAGCGGGAAGGGAAATATTTATCTAAAACTAGAATTACGTATGGCGTACCACAGCGTAGTGTGCTGGACACTTTATTATTTTTGCTGTTTATAAATGATTTACTTTGCCACATTGAACATCCTTTGGTCTTATTCACTGACGATGATAGTACTGCCTTCATGAAATGTATTGACAAAAACACTTATGAGCATGACATAAATTATACTTTAATAAACATTGGATTGGATAGCGGTCAAACTCTTTGCGTTGCCGTATTCACTTACGCAATACGGCTGCAGGTGTTCAAGGCTCATAAACGCTGTATAAGGGCTATGTGTAATTTAATAGTAACAGATAGCTGCGTACCTGTGATGGGTATGTTAGTAATTTTTGGAATGTTAGTAATTTAAGGGAAAAAACTTAATCCCTTAAATTAGTAACATTCCCATCACTTTATATTTTCGTGGTGGCTGTTTTCAACCGATTTCAAATAGGAGGAGGTTCTCAATTTGACTGTTTTTTTAATGTTTGCTACATCAGAGCTTTGTACTAGGTGAACTGATTTTGAAGATTCTTTTTTTGAAAGCTGGTGCTTTTATGTGGTTCCATTCAAATTTAGTTAAGATCTGATGAAGAACTTCGGAGATACATAACAAAACTCTTCAATAAATGACGGCAATCTCTCGAAATAGCTGCAATCGCATGTCTGTTATATAGACAGACAGATAGACATACGGACAGTGGAGTCTTAGTAATAGGGTCTCGTTTTTACCGTTTGGGTACGGAACCCTAAAAATTAGCCATTTCTACTTTACAAAAAGAAATTGTGTAATGTACCTAGTTGTGTATGTATTAAGTAATGTTATGTGAGCAGGCACATTGCTCGCAGAAAGAATGGCCGATGGGGCCGAAAAGTTCTGGAATGGCGACCGCAAACCGGAAGACGATGCGTTGGAAGGCCTTCCACTAGGTGGACCGATGATCTGGTTAAGGTTGAGGGAATACGCTGGATGCGAGGAAACGAAGGCCATCAAGCGAACCACCAAGAAACGGTATTTTTTTGTAACAAGCAAGAACCGACGCGGGTAACCAACGACAGTCGGTCAACGTTCAGCAACACTCGACAGCAACTACAAGCAACCAGAACACAGGACGTGAGACAACGCATCTTAAGCCCGACCCCAACACCCAAAGCACCACAGCAAACAAGGCACGTACGCGAGCTACCAACAAGCCACCAAAGAAAAAACCGCCGCCTATTGTCTGCACAGCAGATAGGGTGTGGGGAAAAATCTAAACTTATGGGTGAAAAGGGGCGTAGTTTCAACTGTACGCATAAAGTAAACCATGCGTCAAAAAAAGCATTTCTTACGCCGAGTACAATGGACAACCGTCAGAAAGTAATGGTATGGCTAAAACTATCCGAAAGTGAATACTACATATACGGCACAAAACAAGAAAGGCTACCTTCAAGAAAAGTAGTCGCCAAAGGATGCGCTGTTGCATCTGTTTTCACTCCGGCAGAAATAATAGAAGATATCAACCAGTATCATGGGATCTGTCCTGAGAAAGTAGTCCCCCTACGGGGATCGTCGCTCGTTCTCATTTTCTTGGGTGACGTCTCAATGCAAGTTATTCGCAGCATAGATACGATCATGGCACATAAAGTTAAGATTGAGAAATACAAAGTGAAAGCCACGGCGGTAACTCAATGCAAAAGATGCCTGCACTTTGGACATGTAGCTTCACACTGTGGCCAAAGAGAACGAGAAGCCACTATCACCTAAAAGCGTGTCCTAACTGCAGCCAAATGGGCCATACAGCAAGACAGGCAAAATGCCCAATTTTTCGAGAAGAGATCAAACGACAGAAGGAACGCAGAAAAGCCTTCAACAAACAACGGTAACCAAACCTTTGAACACAGTGCAGCCCGGAGTCAATTTTGCACAAAAGGTATCGAATCAAAGCACCACATTGACGTTGCAAACACAAACAGCCACCACTAAAGGGCTGGATAATACTAACAATTTACTGTCGATGATCCATAAAATAATGGAGCAGCAAAACAACATGCTGCAGATGTCTGCTCAACTGCCCACTAATGCTCAGCAACAATGACAAGAAACGTACCACAACATTACGGTTCCTTCACGCAAATGTGCAAAGTTACCGAGGAAAACATAATTTGATTGAAATATTTGATCGACAAACATAATCCACACATTGTAGTACTCAACGAATGTCGGTTTGACTTTGAGAAGTATAAATACAACCTCAACGATCACGACAAGCTTACCGACCAGCGCCAAAGCCACCTCGGAACTGTAATGTACATAAAACGCGGTCTACGCTGGGCACAAACGGAGCTCATACCCGGGCAAGGCAATGAAGAACAACGAGACATTGAGGGAGTGTCGGTACGACTCGTCATCGATCACACGCGCGACCGATCCATCACCATCAGTGGTATTTACATCCCACAACAACAAACAGCAGACGTCACCGATGAGCTACAACAAATACTAGAAGTAGACGACAACATCATCATCGGTGACCTCAATATACAAATAACACAGCTCGGCCAACGCCGAACCACAACCGCTGGTGGGGTGGTAAATCGGCAGTTAGACGACGGACTGCTTACGCTCCACCATACCAACCTACCGTCAAGACCGGGCTACTCCGGCCAAGGTATTCTCGACCTGGCCATCGTCACAGGTGACATGAGGTTTGAAATTACTACGACATGCCGCAGAGTCGACGCCATCACGTCGAACATCCTATGGACTATGGTCACGAATATCCAGACTGAGGTAGACGTCCAACTATCACGAAGAATTACTAACATCACACAGACATCTGAAACGCGGAAATAATTTATCTGTTCCATCAACCGAAACATAGATTTCAATCTTTGGATCACCACCCACGACGAATGCGAGTCGTACATTCAAATGCTGGCAGAGGCAGTCGTGACTGCTTTGAACGAGCTGGCCCCATTGCAAGAGACCAAACGTCGGAATATGCACACAGAAATACAACATCAAATCGAAGAAAGTAATCGCCTCAAAAGATTACACCGCACATGCGTACTGGGAAGCCAAATGGCACACGTCTTGCGGCCTACAACCGTACCGGGAGATGATCTGGACTAGAATCATTGACCACCCGAGAAACTCGAGAGCTAAGATGTGGAGAATCCAACGCACTATGAAGCGCCCCATTGCCAAACTACCGGTCCTCACGGGCTGTACTTTGGAACTGGCACTAATCGATAGTCTCGTAAACGCAGCCATAGTACACGAAGCACCAATAGCCGAACATGACCAGGGGACAGAGTTCACTACACCGTTCCAGTCAATAGAAGAAGCTACGTGCAAAGAAATGAAGCAAGCACTAGCTCACTTTAAAAACAATAAAGCCCCTGGTCCGGACGGGATTAAGACTGAAATACTTAAACTCGCTGGACCAGCCTTCCTCCGTGCACTTATGCGAGTTATCAACTACAACCACACGACGGGATACTACCCAATAAGATGGAAACTGGGCGATTGCATCTTTCTACACAAGAGCGGTACAGACCACAGATCTGCAACTTCATATCAGCCGATCACACTGCTTAACATTATGGGCAAACTGTGCGAACGTGTCATGAATAACAGAACCGCAAAACATTGCAACAAGCTCATCCCACCGCATCGACATGACTTCATTCGGCAACGCGGGACTGCTACACAGATACTTAGGACAGGCAAATAAATTACGGACGCACTCAATGATGGCCTTGCGTCTCAATGATATCTACGGACCTTAGTAAGACGTTCGATTCTATAAACCTAGCTAGGTCTCGTGCGAAAGCTACAACTTGCAGACATCCCTAACAAAATTATCAAACTTATCGAGAACTACCTAGATGGGCGCAGAATCAGAGGTAAGATTCGCACCACGACCGGCGCCGAGCCACACGGCGTCCCACAAGGCTCGATCTTCGGGCCGCTAATTTTTAACCTGTACGTCAGTGACATCAACGCCAGTCGAATGAGCGGTCTACTGATGTCCCAATATGCAAATGACCTTTGTGTGCTGAACACCTCCAAACAGCCTAATATCACCACTAACAAAACATTCTGGGTAGCGAGAGAGATACTAGCCTACTACAAACAATGGGGGCTCAAGTGCAACGTGGAAAAGACAGATTGCATAATGTTTACCAGCTTTAGGCAAAACTACGAAAAGAAAATAGCAGTTGGAGACAGACTGCTTGAATACAAAGATAGCGTAAAATACCTCGGCGTTATACTGGACAAGACAATACGAATAAAGCCGCACGTTGAATCGGTAATTAAAAAAACGAGACGCACTCGCGCTGCATTACCACCCATCATCGGGTACCGAACACGGGCAAGCCTCGACACAAAGATGGCAGTGATACAATCGTGCCTCCTACCTATCCTTGACTATGGAACTGTTCAGTTGTGGGCCTGTATAGCGCCATACCACCGAAACAAAATTAAGCCACAATACAAGATGGCACTTAAAGCAGTGGCGGGCTTACCGAGGCGACTGGAGTCTGACATCCTCTGGTAACTGATGGATGTTGATAAGTGGACCGAGAGGGCGACGTATTTACACCATGATATGGTTGATCGTATGAATGAGCTACAAGTCCCTGACTTTGATGTCCCTGGACCAGCATACGCAAGATACGGGCGCTATTGTACGACCAACGTGTAGGTGAAATAAACTACATTAATAAAGCGCTACGGAGGCTCCCAGTCAGCAAGCGACCAGGACACGGAACAAATCACACATAAAACGGTCACTACTTAGTGCTTTGGCATAGGCAGTGGCCAAAAGAAATAAAAGCTTAGGCTCTTGTTTCGATAAATATATTTTTTACGATGTACTATACAATAAAAATAAGCACACACCCTGCTTGCGGGACACAACTGTAACAAGAAATGACAAAAAATAAAGATATTTCTTATTCTGATTCTGGATGCGAGACGCACGGGATCGGTCAATGTGGCGACGCCTGGTAGAATGCTATGTCCAGCCATGGACGTGTTTCGGCTGAAATGATGATGAGGATGAATTAGCGAATTTCTGACCAATAATAATTTAAATTGATAAAAGAAAAAAGAAAGATAGAAAAAATATTTATTTGTGACCCGCACAGGAGACACGAGATAAGCAAAACACAAACAATAATAAAATATAAAAAACCCCATGCGAGACCAAAAAGGCTCCTATCTCAGCATGTGCAACGATATTAAAAAGAAAATATCACTGCGCTGATGTTCTGATAGGGCCCACTGTTGATGCCACGGACACACACACGGAAATAATAATAATGACATCTCTATATTCCTGACTTGTATTATTTATTTTTAATTTAACTGTATTGACCTCGAACTTGACGAATTTATAATCCCATTTTATTAAACTTGACATTATGTATACTTATTTTTATTTTTTTAATATAATTATATTAAATGAGTCTTTATTGTTATAGATTAAACTGTTTGGTTAGGTAATGGTAGTTAGTATAAGCACAGATAATATAATACTAGCATACAGATTTTAGATGTATGTCTGTGGCCTCATCCCATACAAAGAAACCGCACCGACGGACGTAACTAGCGTTATTCGTGTGATTAAACCGATTATTTTTTGTACATTGTTCGCGTTCGTTTCCGTATCAAGGCCATAGATAGATGGTGTTAGCAGCGACTTGAAAGTAAAAGGGTTTACTCGGTGCATGAATATTTTTGTTTTTAGATATAGTGAATATTTGTTTTATAGTATCTTATTGCACGTATTTAGTTTCATTGCACCAAAATGTGTTACAATACAAATTTAAACAATCGAGTGGAATGACTAAGATATTAAAAACCGCGTCATCTATTGGTATCATTTTTTTTTTTTGTATTTTTTTTTTATCTTATATAGGCTCGCGCTTGACCACCATCTCACCTGATGGTAAGCGATGATGTGGTCGATGATGGAGCATGCTTGCCTAGAAGTAACCTATTCACTCTTGACTTAAAGACCCCTAGGTTGCAGCTATCGGGAAACACGGACTCCGGCAGGGAATTCCACTCCTTAGCTGTACGCGCAATAAAAGTATTCTCAAAACGTTTAGTGCGTTTAATTTTAAATGATCAGTTAAAATAATCTTTTAAATGTGAATTAAGAGCCCAATATTCCATAATTTTGTGCTTAAGAGAGTTGATTAAACAAGAACATACAATTTTTATGTTTAATTCGAAAAAATGTTATTTTTACACAATTCAATAACACCTCGGTGCATGTCGCACCATCTAGTGAAATTTATTTGAACCAAATTTTCTTTCTTAGCGCTGAGATCTCTTAGTATAAGAATAATTATTTTTAAACTTAACATCTGTAGCTTGTATCTACTTTCTGTGCAAATAAAGAACTATTCTATTCTATAACGGTGAGGACTGGTGATAAGGGATGGGGATAGGTTCACGCCATATAAACTATTATAAATAGGGATTGGTACATAAATATCTCAACAGGTCAGAGTTATTATTAGAGTCTCATAGACCACCTCGCAGGATATGCCCCGCCTCCTTGTTTGCCTTTTGTGCCCAGTCTCCTGCACTTTTCAGGCTCTGAACTTGGGAAATGATAGAGCTGTCCAGGTGAGACAAAATTTGAGTTTATCAATACGAAAAGAAAAAGATCCGGGAATTAGTTCCAAAATCAAAAACATTACTACCAAACAGTTTAATAATACAATTTATAGTCTGCGTCTGAGAAATTCCAGATGGAAAAACCTAATAACTCTGCCCATACCAGGGATATCATGTTCAGCAGTAGAGCTTGTTACCCCTAGGCCTACGAGGCAGCCAAAGAAACAAATAATTATTTAAACAAAGGAGTAGCTTACTACACTTACTTGATGATTTCTTGCTTTCTGTGATCTCATATAACAACTGGTTGTGAAGAGGTTCCACACAGCTGTAGCATCGCCTTCCCACTGTAACGTTATGGTACCATTTATTATAATATTCAGTGTCATTTTCTACATTCTGTTATCACAGTTGAGCCATTATGTTAAGTTCATTATTAATGAAAAATTACGGAAGTTCTCAGTTATAATTAATGTATTTGTTTATTTTTGTTGGATTTTTAATGCCATTAACTAAAAAGTTTAAACATAAATTATAGCAGTTTTAAAAATCTCTATAATTTAAATAACCTAAAATTTCTCGAAAACTCCTCAAAAATATAAATTCTTCAATCTTCTAACAAATTCTTCATTTTGTAACCAGAACTGTGTAAACCGAACGCCTTAGGTGGGACTCGAACCCAACGCCACCGAGACGCTGCACTAGTAGAACTTACGAAATTCTTCAATGCTTTTGGTACTTTCTTTTTCAACATCTAACTTATTTTAGAAAAAATAATTTCCGTCATTGTAATCCCCTCTGTAGACCGATTTTGAATTCTATGTATTACATATTGTTATTTTATAGGTGGCTTTTTTATTTAGAAGGGACTTTAAAGGAATATAACTTATTAGTACTTATAGAATCCCCTGCATAGGGGATCGTACTGGAACACTGAGTGCTGTAGAATCCCCTGGGGGACTGATTTAGGGGATCCTAGTGGAACGAGTGGCGATGATGTGGTCGACGGTGAGACACGCTTGCCTAGAAATAACCTATTCACTCTTGACTTAAAGACTCCTAGATTGTAGCTGTCGGGAAACATAAGACTCCAGTTTATGTTCGAATGTATGTTTATTTATGTATCTTGATCGACTTCTCCGTCAGTTGTGGTTTTGCGTTTGAAAGTGTATTGTACTCTCAAAGTGTTCCCATGGAAATCGAGGATACTCATCAAATATTATAGGCATACAACATATAGAGATCGTTTTGAGAGGCAGACTTTTATATAATAAAATATTTTTCATCGGTGATATGTTCTAGATTTGACTATTTTTTTAGTTGTAACGAATTATTTCTTACTTGACTCATGGCAGGAAAAAATACAAAACATGACAGAACATTAATGTGTTGGTATTATTTACGTTTATATTATTGGACTACGTTTATTACAGCGGTACATACTTAAACACTAAACAAAAGTAAACTTTACAATCTTAAAATTAAACTAACTACTTACACTATATACAAAAGAAAGGTACACTTAGGCGTCGAAGTACTCATCCACATCGCTGTCATCCGGGAACGTGCCCAGAAGACTGGCAGCATTGCCACGTTGAATGGCAATGCTGATTCTTTGCACAAAGAAAGAGCCAGCCCTCTGGTCACGCACGGTGTCGATCAGTCGGCGAGAGATCTCCTTAAAAAGGAGACGTGCACTTGGGCCCCATGACCCAAGCGTTTCGACCCCAAACGGCTCAAAACTGTAATTACCAATTAGGTTACAGTATTTGCGCCGCTTGAGGGCCTCAGCAGCCGCAGCAGCAGCGCCAGCACAGCCCGCCGAACTAGGAATATGAGATGGCGCAAGGGTGTCGACACAGGTTGCGTCCCACACCAGAGGCCTACCCACCTTCCACGGCACCAATGTCATGCCATCTGGTCTCTTCCCATCGTCACGTACCAAGCCGTTAGGTTCTAATACAGCTGGTACGCCGGCGGTGACAAGGGCTCGACGAATAATGTCATTGATGCTGGCGTGCCGTACTATGCGTCCTGCGCTCTTGCAACAAGACAGGCCATGGTGCCCAAGGCTGCCGACAGCTTCACCACATTGAAACCGATGTGGAGCAACACAAGGTGCGCCTTAGCGTAGACAGGTTGCGAGCCGAAACGAAGAGTCATCCATCATAGTGCCTATGGTGGATGACGGGAGTGCTTGAAGCCACAAACCCGTTAGAAGTTTAGAAGTTTATTAGAAGTTTTATTTTATTTTCAGCAATAAAAGTCATCAAGCTTCTGAAGGCCAATTAAATGACTTTCTTGCTGTAGAACTTTATCAATACGTTAATAACTCCACTATATCGCCAAAGATTACCAAGCAACATAATCAGATTTACTTTGACAGGTACATAACATAACCTATAAATATGTATAGCCTTTTCCCAGTATATTTCAGCATTGTATCTTTGGGCAACAAATGAACAGCGGGGTTGCACCCGCCGCTGCACATGACGTCTGCACTCGGGGCAATTTTTTGCCTGATTCGCCCAAAGTTTGGGATCAATGTCGGTCTCTCTTCATGTGTCTATTCTGAACATCCTTGAAGCGCAGGAACTGCCCGCCACGCCTCCGTTTTTCATCCTGGAGTTCAGAATAGATTATACGCTTAGCTAGACTTTGTTTGTTAACCGACTTACCAAAAAGGAGGAGGTTCTATGTTCGACATTATGTATGTTTATTTTTTTTTGCGTATGTTCGCCGATATCTCCGTCAATTGCGGACCGATTTTGAAAATTCTTTTTTTGATTGAAAGAGCATATTTCGAAATTGGTCCCATTTTAATTTGGTGAAGATCTGATGAAGAACTTCGGAGATATACAACAGAACTCTTCAATAAATAACAGAAAATCTCTCGGAATTGCTGCAATCGCATGTTTGTTTATTGTTTATACCATTTCATAACATAACATCACGCCAGTACGCTCGAAAGGGGTGCGCAGATCCCTCATTCCACCGATTATGTTCAAGTTTCATGTTATTCGGGTAATCTATTCTGGCGTTATTGGTACTTACTTACTATACAACTGCCTATTAGGTAGGTACAACAAAAAAAGGTAAAATAAAAAACTTTTTTGCAATAAAATACTACCGACTTCCAAATAAAAAACTACAAAGTGAAAAATAACTTTATTTTTGGAAGTCGGTGTCTATAAAGCATAAAAATTGGTACCTACGAAAGATGAAAGACACCGACTTCCAAAAATAAAGTTATTTTTCACTTTGTAGTTTTTTATTTGGAAGACGGTAGTATTTTTTTGCAAAAAAGTTTTTTTTGCATCTTGGAGACATGCCCACACCACCTAAGCTGATGTCTCATCAGGTAGGCCTCTATACCAAGGACCTTTGCTCGTCTTAGGGCGTTTGTGTTTCTTACACGATCTGACCATCTGATGTTCAGTATGCTTCGGAGGCATTTCAGATGGAATTTGTCTAAGGTCCGTATATGCTTACGGTAGAGGCACCACGCCTCCGAAGAGTACAAAAGGTTTGGGAGAACTATTGTCATGTATACAGAGACCTTTGTAGCCAACCTGAGATCGTGAAAAAGGAAAACTTTAGGCTGCAGTTTGCCAAAAGCCGCCGCTGCAGCACAAATCCTCTGTTTAATCTCTACGTCAAGGTTACCTTTACTTGTGACTATGCTACCAATATACCTGAAGCTCTCCACTTGCTTCAACTTACTGCTGCCGATTAACAAGTCTGGGACTAGTATAGGGTCTTCTACACCCATGGCCATAACTTCGGTCTTTTTGACATTTACTTTAAGACCGAACTTGCAACAAACGTCTTTGAGACCACCTATCAGCGCTTGCAAACCGTCACAAATATCTGCCACGAAACACAGGTCATCAGCGTACATGATCTCTGTAATGATGCTATAAGATACTCTTGTGTGGGCTTTTAATCTGGCCAGATTAAATATACCTCCAACAGTTCGGAAACGAATGCGAAAGCCTTCTGAAATTCGTTCCAGGGTCTCCCGAATGACGACGGTAAATACAAGGCAAATACTGTAGGTGCAAGTACACAGCCCTGCTTTACGCCACAGGAGACACTAAAATAGACTGTTTGCTCGCCTTTGATCGCGACGCAACAAGACATGTCATCATACAGGAGTCGTAACAGTCTTACAAACTTTTCAGAGCACCCAAGCTTAACCAACAGGACCCACAGACCTTCTCAGGGAACACTGTCAAAGGCCTTCTCGAGGTCGACAAAACATATATAGGGCTCGACCCTGTTCTCTACTCTTTTCTTGAAACTGTCGGATAGAGAATAGGGCTTCGCAGGTTCCTCGCTCAGGACGAAAGCCAAATTGGGTCTCCGGAAGGATTGACTCTGATAACGGAATAAGGCGGTTGAGAAGGACTTTAACAAACACTTTCCCGGAGGTTGAAAGCAGCGAAATTCCACGAATTTATCATGATGAATCTTTGGATCCTTCTCTATTTAAACTGGAATCATCACTTGAATCCTCAGTAACGTTATAATTCTCGAGTGCACACATTGTTAAACGCAACATCACGATCCCAATCAGATAATAAATGCATTTGTGTCCAATTGATGACACTCGCCCAGTTTTCTAGTCACATTAGCATAAAAATGTTCTAATAGTTGCAGCATTTTGTTTGAGGTGAAAGGAGGAGTTGTGTTGTTCCTAAGCGGCATGTCCTTGTTTCATTGCTTGTGGAAATAAAATATTGAGTAAAAATAAAATACCAATGGACGGTTGGATGTTGTTTATTACCTACCTGGCCTACCTGCCTGATTGTTTTTGCAAAATAAAATAAATTGTTACTGATATTACGTGGTTACCCATCCAAAAACCGTCCTTGGTGAGGTTTGCTTAACTTGGCGGCTACACCAACCCAGCCGCTCAGGATAAAATACCGACTATTTAAAGCTGATTTAAAGTTACTGATTACGTTATAGTAGTGAATGAAGTGAATGAATACCAGCTAGGGTTGCCAACCGAAATAAATTGATGCCCATTATTCAATGTAACAAGCGATTACGTAATGCAATGTTGAGAAACCCATTGACAACTGAGGGCTGGCTAATTTGTGACAAATTGTCAGCGGATTTGAGATGTGGACGTTGACTTCAGAAACCGGCCCTAAACGTCGATGAAGTATTTAATTTTATGGTTTATGGTTGCCTGATAATAAATATGAAACTTACGCGTGCAGCTGTCAATGTAAAATAACAGGCTGGACGGAAAGTACATAATATTTTAACTCATAAAACTAAATAATTTGTCTTGGCAGCTCCGAAAAATGGTAGTGTAGGGTAATTTTTATTCACGTCTGGTCGGGTGACCAGACGTTTATACAGCTGTCAAAAACTTGCTATACTCGACTTACGAAATTAATTAAGCCAAAACATGTAATAACTTCTCAAAATGTGTGACGAACTGTGTAATACATTTATTTACAAATATAGAAGAAATTCTCTTCTACCCATGTTTTGTTTATAATAACGGGATTGAAAGTAGTTTTACAATACATTGACTTACATTTTATTGTTCGTAGCCTCAGATTAGAAAAAATAATAAACAGATAGCGCCCGCGGAACACGAGGTTGGTGCCACTATTTAAGGTGGAAACATACTATTAAAACCCGACGTGACGCCATACCACGCGACGCCTTCTGACGCATTAAATTACTAATCAATCCCATATATTTAGTATGTTCAGAAACACATAGTCAACACGCCATGTGATCACACGCAATCACATGCGGTAACATCCAGTCGGTCCAGATCGGCGTGTTGCCTGGAGAAGGGGCACACACGCCACCCGACGCTTTGCACGCAGTGTTTTCTAGTTAACACCCAACGCCACGCGTCAGTCAGTCGAGACCATTCCTGGCATAAAGATATTTCTTGTTTTTTTATTTAAAATGTCGGATGAACAATTAATAGGTGAAATGTTACTTAGTGTTATATGGTATGAGTTCCGGCCAATACCGTGATCATAGTATTAGAAATAATACTAGAAACACAGCTATGATATGATCAGTGGTGCCAACTTAGGATAATTTATCCTAATTTAGAGTAAAGTTTAATCAGCAGGGTAATTTCTAGGGTACAAACTCGGTGAGGGTAATTTTAGGGTAATTTTTATGCTTATACTATAATAGGAATTATTTATTTATTTGAGTCAAATTTGTAATGGAATGGACTTAAGTTTAAATATTTCCCTTGAGTCAGCAATCTCTCAAAACTTCTTTTTTGATACGACTATCATAGTCTCTATGAAGTAGTCAAGTACTTGGTATGATACAAATCCCAAAATCACCAGATTTTTTAATGGTTTCTAATATTCTTTTAGTAATACTGGTCTGTAATTATATTACATATTGTAATGTCTCGTCTTATGTATGATCTTGCATGAAATATAGATAGTACAGAGAAGGCAATCAAATAAAAAAAAATAGGTTTTTTTTTTATTTAACTAAAAATCTAGGGTAAATTGAGATCACACTTGGGATTGAACAAAACCGAGACCTGGCAATACTGCCTATGATACTATATAGCGAAGCGTGTTGTAGCATCACGTGGCGTGTTGTATATGTGCACGGTTCGCATCGGGTGTCGACACGTCACGTCGCTTCGGGTTTTAATAGTATGTTTCCACCTATATTTTTGTGTGCATGACAGCGAGTTGCGGCACTCTGCGAAAAAATGCCCACATTTTGAAATAATTGATCTAAATTAACATATTTTTTATAACTAACCCATACCATAGTTTTCACCGACCCCTATTATCGTTTTATCGTAATGTAAGCCTTTAAAATCATAATATTAATTTTAATCTGCGAATAATCGACCAATTTCCAACAATTATATATTAGGCTCGTTGACAAGAGATTAACATTGAAAAAGATTCTCAGAAACCCAAAATTGCTGTAACATGTGGTTAATTTGAGATTTTTGACAATTGTGACAAATTGTTAAATGCTTGTGACATTTGGGACTTGAGAAACTTAAAGTAGAATTAACAGGCGACTAATCTTCGATAACGTTAACAGCCCGATAATTGAGAGCTGGGGGCGTTTTATTTAAAAGAACCGGCCAAGTGCGAGTTGGAAGGTTCGCGCACGAAGGGTTCCGTACCATTATCACAAAAAAACACGTTTTTGTATGGGAGCCCCACTTAAATATTTATTATATTCTATTTTTATTTTTAGCAACAGAAATACATCATCTGTGAAAATTTTAACTGTCTAGATATCACGGTTCATGAGATACAGCCTGGTGACAGACGGGTAGACAGATGGATCGTGGAGTCTTAGTAATAGGGTCCCGTTTTACCTTTGGGTACGGAGCCCTAAAAACATTATAAAACAAGACAATCTAAACTTCAATTCCACGACTTTTTTTTAATTTTGCATCCGTAATATTACCGAACCAACGACGTAGTACATTATTGACTGACGTAACGTCTAGCTACAACCTGTCTTAAAGGTCAGCGGTTGAACAGGTACCAGCTATCTATGCATCTTCAAAATTATATTTTTGTCCATACCAATATTATAAATACGAAAGTAACTGTCTGTCTGTTACCTTTTCACTTTAAACCGCTGAAACTATTTAGTTGAAATTTGGTATGGAACTAATAATTTCTCAAATAAGGCAGCCCACACACCTACAATAACTATTGCGCGATAACCCTATTAGAAGTAATAATGCTTTGCGCACAATGTCGCGGTCAAAAGCTAGTAGGTAATATATAACTTGCACTACACCCACAGCTTCGCCCCCGTGGTGTATCCTACGGAAGAATATAATTTCCCGGGTGAATAAAACACGTTTGTGGACAGGCGATTCCCGTCAGGAACGAAGTTCCTCACGCACTTCTTAATAACTACTTCCTGACCATACATTTTCTGCAATACAGTAATCCATCACTCGATGATCCGACCAGTACTATACACATCACGCCTTTATCCCCAGAAGAGTTGGGCACCTATAGTAAATTGACATATCGCTAGATGTTCAGGTCACATGTATAATATGTGGTGAGTCTATTGCTTCTGGGAAATTCCAGATGGAATAGCCCAACTTCACTTTGCCCGATCCGGCTATCGCACCCAGGACATCCTGTTCAGCAGTAGCGCTTGGGACCACTACACCAATAAAACAAGTCAGAATCGAATGAGTATTGAGTAGTTTTGAAGTATATCTCGCATATCTAAACTTGCAAACTTTACCTCTTCACAATACTAGTGTCAATTGGCTAAAGAGGGTTTACTGCTTGATTCCGAAAAGAAGGAATATAAAATGAGATAAAAATCAAACCAGCAGGGTTTAATCAACAGAATTTTATAGATTTATTAGGAATTGTATACAATTCATGGTTTTCACAAATTGCCTATAACATATTATGTTGATTCAACTCTGCTGGTTTGTTTTTTTTCCATTTTTTATTCCTCCTTTTAGTCTTCTTGAATATTTTAGGTTGAATAGCTTTCGACTTAGGACGCTCGATCTACAGGCTATTCGAAATTGCGGTAAATCGATGCTATGGAATTTCGGTGATTCGGACGTTCGATTTGATGACTTCGGGGAATTAGCCAACGGGGATATGACATTCAGAATCAAGCAGTAAACCCAAATATACTAGAGAGCCAGTCTATACCTAATGATGGCCTCCACGAACCAGTTTAGTGACTGCCTTGTGGAGCTAGCAAGCTTTATGAAATTTAATACCACTTGTCAATACACATCCAATGAGCCTAAACACGATGGCGCTATCTTGTCTGGTTGAGTAGTGGACATGGCAACCTACCGGTTCTATTATAAGATCAGCTCCATAGTACCATACTATTTCAATGTTTCCAAAGTTACATAAGTACGTCAAGTTTCAGCTTATTAGGATGCCAGGAAGTGCTTGAACAATTGATTACTGGTTGCCTGACATACATAATTATGAAAGCATGCTAATATAATAAAAGCTTAGATAAACTTACCTCAAAGATATTCCACAAACGACGTACACTAGCACATTCAAAATTTTATTTAAATAAATTATACTTTGTTATTTACTTTGTAAAGAAAATGTCACAAAGTAAACTTTGATGGAGGCAACGGAATAAGATTCTTAATAATGAATCTACAAATAATTTAAAGGAATTGTTAAAAAAAAATATTCACTGGTCTTGTTCGGTTTCAAGTATTGTTTAAAATGAATCAGACTTCTTAATAAACCAGAATAAGGAAAATGAATAAAAACACGTTATACACTCACGAGCAATGAAAAAGTTCCAGTGACATAGCACCAAATTACTCCTAAACGGGAAAGGCTAGCTTAATGACACCGTCTGCAATATTGAAGTACATTTAACAGCGCATCAGAATATTACCAACTAAAAACGTAAATATTGTGTTCAAATTTTTAATTGAATGTTTTAAAAAATTGGGGCCATTTGGCAAATAAAACCAAATCTCTAAGTAGGGGTTTTATTAGGTGTAAACGTAGGTTTTGATAACTCAGTACTTGGTGTTTCCTCCATGTGCTCTCAATATAGCCTCTACGCGATTGGGCATGCGGAATACCAGATTCCTCAGCATATGCTGAGGAATGTTCTTCCATTCTTTGATGAGCGCGTAATTCAAGTCACGAAGAGTAATTGAGAGATTAAGAGGTGGAACTCGTTTTCTCACACGTCTGTCAAGCTCGTCCCAAGCATGCTCAATAGGATTCAAATCGGGGCTCCTTGCTTGCCACTCCATTTTGTGGATTCCTACGTCCTGAAGAAACTCATTTACAACTTGAGCAGTGTGTGCCCGTGCATTCTCGTGCATGAACCCTGCATTGTCGCCCATATTGGCAAAAAACGGACCAGCATGTTCATTTAGAATCTCATTGATGTATCTCATAGCAGTTAGGTTCCCGTTCTCGATTGGACCTAACGCTATTCGACCCTCTGCAGAGATACCAGCCCACACGTGAACGGAACCTCCGCCGTGTGACACTTTTTCTTTAAAACATGCTTGTGCAAAACGTTTTCCTGGTCGTCGGTATACTCTTTTCCTCCCATCATAATGGTACAGCATAAATCTTGACTCATCAGAGAACATCACTTTGCCCCATTCGTCCTCACCCCATTCTAAATGCTCGCGGGCGTATCGCAATCGGGCAACTTTATGATGCCGTTCCAGTTTTGGGCCATTTGCTGGCCTGTAAGGCTTCAATCCTCTTTCGGCAAGACGTCTCCTGACTGTCTTCTCGCTTACTGGCTCCCTTCGAACTTGCAAAAGTTGTTGTTGAACCGCAACGCCCGTCTGATGTCGATTTCTTAACATGGCTGCCGCAATAAAACGATCTTCTCGGACTGTTGTACACCTTGGCTTGCCAGTACCTGGTCTTCTCAGGTTTAATCCAGTCTCCCTAAACCTTTGGATCACTCGTCGGACAGTAGTATGTGTCACGCACATTATTATGGCCGTATTTCTTTGGCTGGTCCCCAATTCCACCATAGTGATGGTTCTCGTACAATCCTCGGGTGATAGAGGCATGATTGGGAACTATCCGCAAAGCTGCGCTCAGATGGCGCCACAGGAATCGGAATAAACAAACTAGAGAAGGGTGTTTTCGGTTTTTTTGTGCAAACGGTTATGTATGTGTTTTCATATTGGTATTTAATTTTAATCTTACTTTTCTTTACCAACATAATTTAAATACTTACTAATATTGGATACCGTTAAGGGTTTAATTTAAGATGTCAAAAATTTTGTATGTCGTTTTTGTGGCGAATAAACACTTTTTCTTTCTTTCTATCTATATCGATATCGAAAACGGTTTTCAGATATCGATATCAGTAGTAAAGTTTGCAAAAGTTAAAATGTTATTTAGATGAGCAAACTAACAACGAACGCGAAATAATACTTAGAAAGAGAGGTAGCGCATATGGTTCCTAACGTTTGTGAAGTTTGCGTTTTGTTCGTAGTTCGTACGTTTTCGCATTGTTACGGTTTTAAGTTTTGATTTATTCGATCTCGCACGCTAGTAAGGTTTTTATTAGATACAGCTTTTGTAATATCGGTTATTAGTATATCGATATGATATCATATCTAGCACATATCCGATATAAGTTACATTTTGATATATCGGACCCATCCCTAAAAAAAACCGTAAAACTAACAGTGAAAGAAAAATGAAGCTAACTAACTTCCCCAATATTATTATTTCGTTTTTGAACACAAGTTATCTTAAAAACAGTAAAAGATAGTTCAGTAACCACAAACAGTAGTAGACGCCATGTTGTTATGTTTACTCCGAGCCGTCAAGCGCCATCTGGCGGGAGCAACAGGCAGTAATGTTCCCTATTTAAGAATTCTTTCACAACGGCGAAAACAAGGATGAAATCAAAAGCAAAACAAAATACGAAACACTTGTATTCCGAAATTTTCAAACCCCAAAATTTTGTTTTTCTACATTTTTTATCCATGGCTTCAAAAAGACCAGTATTTAAAAGAATTTAAGTTTGCATGATAAAATAGATTTCATTCACATCATCAGCCTATTAATGTTCCCACTGCTGGGACACAGGCCTCCTCTCTGTGAGAGGGAATGGGCCGTAATCCACCACACGGGCCCAGTGCGTGTTGGCGGATGACACATGTTTTCGAGTTTTTGGTTCTAGGACATGCCGGTTTCCTCACGATGTTTTCCTTCACCGTTTTGAGAACAGTGGTGACGAAATAATTTACACAAAGTAAAGCGCCTGCCTGGGTTTGAACCCTCGACCTACAACTTGTAAGTCGCGGCCTATACAACTGCGCCACCACTGCACTGCTCCAATAGATTTCATTATGCTTTTTAATTTATGAAGCTAGGTTCAATGTCTTAGGAGATATTACGGTGTTTGTCGGCATTTTGTGGGTGGAACTTTTTCATTGCTCGGCAGTTTATTAATCATACCTGTTTTGGTAGGTACCTGTTTTCGACTCAAGAATACATTGATTTGTGTGCACGGGCTGCCATTCTAACAGGAAAACCTGTCGGTATTATTTTATACTAGCTGCAACCCACGGCTCTGCCCGCGTGGTTTTAGGGCCTCCCCCATTATCTTGGTAATGTATTGGGACATTTTGAGAATATTTAACTACCATCAATGCAATACATAGAAGCTTTTTATCAATACTGTGTTTTATCAAAATTGTGCGTAACTTGAAGTATTCATTAGTTTTTGTTTCATCGCAATCGGTTCACTCTATCAAAACAAAGGTGGAAGCCATGTTTAACTCTAGACCTTTAGTGGAACTATCTTCTGATCTCGGCGAGGTTGACGCTCTTAAAGCTGGTCACTTCATCATCGGTCAACCTTTAATCTCTCTAACTGAACCGGTAGGCTTATTACGTATCTTTTGCAAGAGCAAAACAATAGCGATTTTTGCGCAATAATTGCTCTTCAATACAAAAGTTTTAGAGTTGTTGGCGGTTTTTTTTTTTAAATAAGTGCATTTGACAAACAGCGAGTGATTAGCAAACGATTGTGTAGGACCTACCATACCTACACTGCAGGTAATTCCAACTTTTATGACATAAAGTGTTTGATCGCTATCGTTTTTCTCATGCAAAACACGCACGGTTTTTGCTGAAAACGAGACTTTACGTAGGTACTCGTTGGCAGCTATTACAGCGCCTATCACAAAGCTTCTGGCGCACTTGACAAAGGGACTATTTGCAAACATTGCAACAGCGAATGAAATGATTTAAACACGGCAACCATCAGCCAAAACTGAACGATCTTGCAACCATTTTTGAATTATCACAACCAAAATTTTGATGTTGAACATACTTTGTTAAATGATTTAAAGATTGGCTTAATTCAGTGTCTTAACTTCAAATCAGGTATTAAGTTACGCTCAGAAAATTTAGCTTTCACTTTTTTAATGAATTGGGAGATCCATGCAACCACTCTTTTCACTCGAAAAAGAGAGGAGTGCGTTTCATGAGGGATTCAAGCACGTCAGCATCGGGTGTCACATTGGCATGAAACGCGTGTGGCTTGTGTTCGAGGAATTTATGTGACACTTCTAATGCTGAAATAGGCCAGTTGAGTCTTCGTTAGACAATCTCTGAGAATCAGACCACTAGGTTTCGGAAGAAGATGATAAGCAAGATAAGCCACGACTACAGATGTCAACAATTAGTGATGAGGATTATTTTATAAATTTTGATAATATGTCATCATACATACCTATCAAAAACTTCAGAAGGTTGTTGCTTATGTTCGAAGTTTTGTATTTAATATGAAGCACCCCTATGATAAACGGGTAGACATACTTTCACCAAAAGAGTTATTTGAGTCATTTCGTTCACTGCATTTTATTGCCCAACGTGAGTCATTTCCTACCGAATACGAATTGCTTACAAAAGGTAAACCAATACCGGCTAGGAGCAAAATGTTATCATGTCTCCGTTTATAGTGAGCAATATTTTGATTCGTGTCGGTGGCTGCATAGATTCGTCGGCATGTAGCTTTGAAATAACACATCTAATACTCTTGCACGTCTCTTGTATATTAACAAAATTATACTTTGCAAATGAGCATTTTGCGAACCTACATGCAGGTCCGAGGTGTCAGCCGGTGCGCTCGCGTGTATGTCGGAAATTATCCCCGAAATTATGCCCGGAATAAACAGTATCCTATGTGCTATTCCAGGCTATAATCTATCTCTGTGCCAAATTTCATCCAGATCCGTCCAGCCATTCGAGCGCTAAGAATTAACAAACATACAAACACACCCACACCACACTCACAAACATTCTAATATAATTAATTATCATTCTGTACAGCTGCAAAAAAAAATATATAGTTTAATTTTTAAATTGCTTTGTACTAAATTTTTGCTCTGGCAATTATCTGTATTGTTGAACACGTAACAAGTTATTATTAAATACTGATAAACCAAATTATGTGCTTGACTCAGTACATTGAGGAAGTTTGAACTTGCGAGTAATTCTGTATTACTTTTAAAAGTTATTTTATTAATTTAAGTAGTCAAAGCGTTATTTATAGGATTATTTTTTATTGCTTACTGTGATTTTTCAAAAGGATCTCCAATTTAAAGACAAAATTGTTGGTAAGTTTATTTATTTTTCTTTCGTTCTAAATATTGGTGGGACCAGATGGATGATCCATCTGTACCCACTTCTAGGCGTCCCGGAACACGCCGCGACTCGCTGCACAGTAGCAAATTCAGGTGACGGCGGGTTTGAGGGGTGGAGTACTGCAGTGCACATTGAAAACCGAACTTCACAGACTTCATTATATTTGAGCCGATGATTCATCATCATCATTATCATTTCAGCCGAACGACGTCCACTGCTGGACATAGGCCTCCCCCAAGCGTCAGCGTCGCCACATTGACCGATCCCGTGCGTATCGCATCCAGCGGAGTCCCGAACCAGAAGACGAGGTAAATATTAAAACATAATAAATTGTTGTTTTTTGGTAAAGTTTAAATACTGTTGTAATCTTTGAGGTAAGTTTATAGTATACAAGCTATAAATTAATTTGGTTTCATTTAAATTATAATGTATGTGCGGCAACTAGTAATCCATTTTTCAAGCACTTCCTGGTATCTAGGGCTTCCTGGTTCTGATAACATCGGCAGGTTTTCAAATCCGAAATTGATTTCTGATGTTAGATCTCAAGATCGGAATTCCAATATTACCAGAATTGAGCACATTCTTTGAATATTGCTTCTGTTTTTTGTTAATTGCACAAATTCGGTACGAGGTTGGATTAAGTACTATAAAAAACACATTTAATCTGCGACATAATAGGATTTTCTATAATATTGTGCCTCTCTCTTATCACCAGTGACTATCAGGCCAGTAATCGGGCGCTTGTACCTAAACTTCACATATTTGTTCTCAAGAAAATACAAAAATCATGTCTGCCCGAAAAAAGGACAATGATTAAAAAACCGGCCAAGTGCTCGCGCACGAAGGGTTCCGTACCATTATCGCAAAAAAACGACAAAAAAATCACGTTCGTTGTATGGGAGCCCCACTTAAATATTTATTTATTCTGTTTTTAGTATTTGTTGTTATAGCGGCAACAGAAATAAATCATCTGTAAAAATTTCAACCGTCTAGCTATAACGGTTCATGAGATACAGTCTGGTGACAGACGGACAGACAGACAGACAGATCGCGGAGTCTTAGTAATAGGGTCCCGTTTTTACCCTTTGGGTACGGAACCCTAAAAAACTGAAAATAAATGTTTCTTGATCAATCTGAGAGCAGCCTCGATCAGTGAATAATAATGGTTTATAAATTCACTATAACTATCACTAGCCAAATCAATGGGATATAGGAGATGTCTATCCTACTACTTTTATTGATTTTCATTGACAAGAATCCATTCTGAACACAGTCCTCTTCATTTGATGCTTTCTAATCAGAAGCCCTGCGAGCGGACATGTTACACTGATTTAATATCTTGATTGGTTAGGTATCGTAGTGACCGATGATTATTGATCTTTGGGTGTTGTGTCAGTACAATTTCAGCAATATTATATGAACTAAATTAATCCTGAATTGCCGCTATTAACTTATTTCGTAAAACAACTTAGGAAAATAAATCAATTCGATGTTACCATTTTCATCAGTACCATTTATTTACATGTATTTGCTTCATCATTGATATATCATAAACCCATGACATACCTACTTAATAAGGCGTTCCAGTGGCCACCTGTGGTCTTCTTCATCAGTTCCACTTCACCAAATGATACTTTCTGAATGCACATGCTTGCCATGTTATTTTATCAACAACCAAATCGCTAAATGTCTGCCTTTAATATTTGAAGATTTCCCTCGATTTACATGGGAATTCATCATCAGGTTCAAATCTAGGTGGTTGATATATTGATCTATGACCATGGTTTTATAGTACGATTTATCAGTATTTTTAACTACAACATTACATGTTTCTAGTATATCCCGCAAACGTTGACCAAATGACTCAGCGTCCTCATTTTTATTTCGACGCAAATTGGACAGCTCTTCTTCTTTCATCTTGCCAGGTGTCTAATGTATCTTCGGAAGCTATTGCGCTAATAGCAGCACCACTTAACTTACTTTTAATTAAGGTAGTCAAAACGGGGTTTGCCCTAACTGGTGGTTCTAGTAATAGTATTGTATTTTCTACTTCCCTAATGTAATGATTTAGCGTTTCGGGGTTGCCATCATACTTTGGCAACAGTTCCCAAACGAACTTTAAGGTTGCTAACTCGATCCCTGCCATGGTTATTGCTATCTAGTTATGAACTAAAAATACACTTTAATTGAGGCTATTAGCTACTAATCTGCTTACTACCTGTGTAAGGAGATAGCGTGAAATGTATTACGTGTTATTTGAGTCGCGATTTTAGTGAACAAATAAACACGTATGAATAATTAATATATTAGCTTGCTAAACGAATTTGAAACGTTTTCCTAGCTGGTGATAATATGTCTATAGCGATTTTAGCTTAAACACAAACACACATATAACGTTGAAACTATTACGACAGGAAATATAGCATGGAAACTGGGAAGACAACTTGCACTCACCCCAATATCCTCTGCATCTCCAGCCGGACCTTGTAGTTCAGCAGGACTCCCAATTCTCCGGGTCTCCCGCAGGTTGCTCGCCGTCGTAGATACAATAATGTGATCGCGATGATAACGATAGAAATCGTTCACTCAGGCCAAAGAGTTCTATTTGAAACTGAGTGTCGCGATCCTACCGACTGCGCCAGTTAAGTTTCAGCGAACAAGATAATTATTAAAAAAAGATTTATTTAATTAAAAAACAATGTTTACTTTATGATTAGAACTACAAGACTAAAATTAACTTTACAATTCTATAAACTAAACTTATTGCTAAATCAGTAAAACTGCAGTCGTGCAGTTTACGCAATGCTTCACGCGCGGATCCGGTGCATGATCAGCAGTGACGCACGCTAGGCGATTGCCTAACTATAGTCGGGATGTTTTTTTTCTCGTACACTACAATTTATTTTTATTATTTTGTTTTACTACTTTGTCGGCGTGATTAATATATATGACATCATCACATCGTCAGCCTATTAATGTTCCCACTGCTGGGACACAGGCCTCTTTTCCGGTTAATGGTATTAAAATCCAAAAAAATAAATTGTAGTTCTAAAAACTAAAAAACACGCTTCAATGGTAAATTGAACTAAAAAGTCGCTAATCCTGAATATCTTGGTAAGGCTAATGGGACAAACTATTTAAACGCGCACGGTAGAATTAACTTTCATTACTTGTAAATTTGAACCAAGTTGAATAAACATATTTGACTTTGACTTTGACTAAATTATTGCATTGTCATCGGTCCTTGATAAGTGTGCAAAGTTTCAAATCAATCCCACGTTTTGAAGGGGGTGAAAATTACGTTCAAAGATTCCGATACATTGATACATATATACATACCAAGCTAATAAAAGCGTGTTAAAATCAACAAATTCATGCATTTTAACTGGGAACTTACGTAATGTTTCATTTATAATGAACCTTACTATAAAATGGCTCAGCTGTGAAAACAGAATGAGGAAAATCACACTGAATATTAGTAAATGGTATCATAACATTACAGTGGGAAGGCGATGCTACAGCTGCGTGGAACCTCTTCACAACCAGTTGTTATAAGAGATCGCAGAAAGCAAGAAATCATCAAGTAAGTGTAGAAGCTACTCCTTTGTGTAAATAATTGTTTGTTTCTTTGCCTCTTGTGACTGGCTCGTTGGTGTAGTGGTCACAAGCTCTACTGCTGAGCATAATAGTTTCGATTCCTGGTAGAAAATCCCAATAATTCTGCCCGTGCCAGTTACGGGCAGAATTATTGGGATTTTCTATAAATTGAATTATTAAACTGTATTGATCTATGTATTTATGTACCAATCCTTGTTTATAATAAAATATTGTGTATGGCGTGAACCACACCACTCTTATCACCAGCCCTCACCGTTATCTCTCCACTACCGTTGGGTGACTGGTAGAAAATGCCTCAGGCATTAAGCCGCCTATTTGCCTCTATATTGCATGAAGTTTTAATAAATAAATAAACCATCAGTAAGATAAATCCTTTAAGTTTTTGGCAGAGGTTTCGCCCGCGTATGTATCGGGAACTATCCCACTGGAATATACTACTGGGTTAAAAAGTAATATATGTGCAAAGTAATGTATAGGATTTTATTCCGGGCATAATTTCGGGGATAATTTCCGACATACACGCGAGCGCACCGGCTGACACCTCGGACCTGCATGTAGGTTCGCAAAATGCTCATTTGCAAAGTATAATTTTGTTAATATACGACAGACGTGCAAGAGTATTGGATGTCTTATTTCAAAGCTACATGCGGACGAATCTATGCGTCCAACGACACGAATCAAATTATTGCTAACTATAAACGGAGACATGATAACATTTTGCTCCTAGCCGGTATTTACCTTTTGTAAGTAATTCGTATTCGGTAGGAAATGACTCACGCTGGGCAATAAAATGCAGTGAACGAAATGACTCCAATAACTCTTTTGGTGAAAGTATGTCTACCCGTTTATCATAGGGGTGCTTCATATTAAATACAAAACTTCGAACATAAGCAACAACCTTCTGAAGTTTTTGATAGGTATGATGACATATTATCAAAATTTAAAAAATAATCCTCATCACTAATTGTTGACATCTTTAGTCGTGGCTTATCTTGCTTATCATCTTCTTCCGAAACCTAGTGGTCTGATTCTCAGAGATTGTCTAACGAACTCCTATTTCAGCAGTAGAAGTGTCACATAAATTGCTCGAACACAAGCCACACGCGTTTCATGCCAATGTGACACCCGATGCTGACGTGCTTGAATCCCTCATGAAACGCACTCCTCTCTTTTTCGAGTGAAAAGAGTGGTTGCATGGATCTCCCGTTTCATTAAAAAAGTGAAAGCTAAATTTTCTGAGCGTAAATTAATACCTGACTTGATAGAGTGGCTTCCACCTTTGTCTTGATAGAGTGAACCGATTGCGATGAAACAAAAACTAATTAATACTTCAAGTTACGCACAATTTTAATAAAACACAGTATTGATAAAAAGCTTATGTGTATTGCTTTGATGGTAGTTAAATATTGGCAAAATGACCCAATACATTACCAAGATAATGAGGGAGGCCCTAAAACCACGCGGGCAGAGCCGTGGGTTGCAGCTAGTATAAAATAATACCGACTGGTTTTCCTGTTAGAATGGCAGCCCGTGCACACAAATCAATGTATTCTTGATTCGAAAACAGGTACCTACCAAAACAGGTATGATTAATAAACTGCCGAGCAATGAAAAAGTTCCACCCACAAAATGCCGACAAACACCGTAATATCTCCTAAGACATAACCTAGCTTCATAAATTAAAAAGTATAATGAAATCTATTGGAGCAGTGCAGTGGTGGCGCAGTTGTATAGGCCGCGACTTACAAGTTGTAGGTCGTGGGTTCAAACCCAGGCAGGCGCTTTACTTTGTGTAAATTATTTCATCACTACTGCTCTCAAAACGGTGAAGGTAAACATCGTGAGGAAACCGGCATGTCCTAGAACCAAAAACTCGAAAACATGTGACATCCGCCAACCCGCACTGGGCCCGTGTGGTGGATTACGGCCCATTCCCTCTCACAGAGAGGAGGCTGTGTCCCAGCAGTGGGAACATTAATAGGCTGATGATGTGAATGAAATCTATTTTATCATGCAAACTTAAACTCTTTTAAATACTGGTCTTTTTGAAGCCATGGATAAAAAAAGTAGAAAAACAAAATTTTGGGGTTTGAAAATTTCGAAATACATGTGTTTCGTATTTTGTTTTGTTTTTGATTTCATCCTTGTTTTCGCCGTTGTGAAAGAATTCTTAAATAGGGAATAGGGACCAGATGGCGCTTGACGGCTCGGAGTAAACATAACAACATGGCGTCTACTACTGTTTGTGGTTACCGAACTATCTTTTACTGTTTTTAAGATAACTTGTGTTCAAAAACCAAATAACAATATTGGGGAAGTTAGCTTAATTTTTCTTTCACTGTTAGTTTTATATTTTGTATGCATATACTGCGAAATTTTGTCGCTCGATTTCGACAGTTTGATTTTTTTTAGGGATGGGTCCGATATATCAAAATGTAACTTATATCGGATATGTGTTAGATATCATATCATATCGATATAAAAATAACCGATATTACAAAGCTGTATCTAATAAAAACCTTACTAGCGTGCGAGATCGAATAAATCAAAACTTAAAACCGTAACAATGCGAAAACGTACGAACTACGAACAAAACGCAAACTTCACAAACGTTAGGAACCATATGCCAAGAGGTAGCCTCTCTTTCTAAGTATTATTTCGCGTTCGTTGTTAGTTTGCTCATCTAAATAACATTTTAACTTTTGCAAACTTTACTACTGATATCGATATCTGAAAACCGTTTTCGATATCGATATAGATAGAAAGAAAGAAAAAGTGTTTATTCGCCACAAAAACGACATACAAAATTTTTGACATCTTAAATTAAACCCCTAACGGTATCCAATATTAGTAAGTATTTAAATTATGTTAGTAAAGAAAAGTAAGATTAAAATTAAATACCAATATGAAAACACATACATAACCGTTTGCACAAAAAAACCGAAAACACCCTTCTCTAGTTTGTTTATTCCGATTCCTGTGGCGCCATCTGAGCGCAGCTTTGCGGATAGTTCCCAATCATGCCTCTATCACCCGAGGATTGTACGAGAACCATCACTATGGTGGAATTGGGGACCAGCCAAAGAAATACGGCCATAATAATGTGCGTGACACATACTACTGTCCGACGAGTGATCCAAAGGTTTAGGGAGACTGGATAAAACCTGAAAAGACCAGGTACTGGCAAGCCAAGGTGTACAACAGTCCGAGAAGATCGTTTTATTGCGGCAGCCATGTTAAGAAATCGACATCAGACGGGAGTTGCGGTGCAACAACAACTTTTGCAAGTTCGAAGGGAGCCAATAAGCGAGTAGACAGTCAGGAGACGTCTTGCCGAAAGAAGATTGAAGCCTTAAACAGGCCAGCAAATGGCCCAAAACTGGAACGGCATCATAAAGTTGCCCGATTGCGATACGCCCGCGAGCATACAGAATGGGGTGAGGACGAATGGGGCAGAGTGATGTTCTCTGATGAGTCAAGATTTATGCTGTATCATTATGATGGGAGGAAAAGAGTATACCGACGACCAGGAGAACGTTTTGCACAAGCATGTTTTAAAGAAAAAGTGTCACACGGCGGAGGTACCGTTCACGTGTGGGCTGGTATCTCTGCAGAGGGTCGAACAGCGTTAGTTCCAATCGAGAACGGGAACCTAACTGCTGTGAGATACATCAATGAGATTCTAAATGAACATGCTGGTCCGTTTTTTGCCAATATGGGCGACAATGCAGGGTTCATGCACGAGAATGCACGGGCCCACACTGCTCAAGTTGTAAATGAGTTTCTTCAGGACGTAGGCATCCACAAAATGGAGTGGCCAGCAAGGAGCCCCGATTTGAATCCTATTGAGCATGCTTGGGACGAGCTTGACAGACGTGTGAGAAAACGAGTTCCACCTCTTAATCTCTCAATTACTCTTCGTGACTTGAATTACGCGCTCATCGAAGAATGGAAGAACATTCCTCAGCATATGCTGAGGAATCTGGTATTCCGCATGCCCAATCGCGTAGAGGTTATATTGAGAGCACATGGAGGAAACACCAAGTACTGAGTTATCAAAACCTACGTTTACACCTAATAAAACCCCTACTTAGAGATTTGGTTTTATTTGCCAAATGGCCCCAATTTTTTAAAACATTTAATTAAAAATTTGAATACAATATTTACGTTTTTAGTTGGTAATATTCTGATGCGCTGTTAAATATACTTCAATATTGCAGACGGTGTCATTAAGCTAGCCTTTCCCGTTTAGGAGTAATTTGGTGCTATGTCACTGGAACTTTTTCATTGCTCGTGAGTGTATAACGTGTTTTTATTCATTTTCCTTATTCTGGTTTATTAAGAAGTTTGATTCATTTTAAACAATACTTGAAACCGAACAAGACCAGTGAATATTTTTTTTTAACAATTTCTTTAAATTATTTGTAGATTCATTATTAAGAAACTTTGTCCGTTGCCTCCATCAAAGTTTACTTTGTGACATTTTCTTTCCAAAGTAAATAATAAAGTGTAATTTATTTAAATACTATTTTGAATGAGCTAGTGTACGTCGTTTGTGGACTATCTTTGAGGTAAGTTTAACTAAACTTTAATTATATTAGCATGCTTTCATAATTATGTATGTCCGGCAACCAGTAATCAATTGTTCAAGCACTTCCTGGCATCCGAATAAGCTGAAACTTGGCGTACTTATGTAACTTTGGAAACATTGAAATAGTATGGTACTATGGAGCTGATCTTATAATAGAACCGGTAGGTTGCCATGTCCACTACTCAACCAGACAAGATAGCGCCATCGTGTTTAGGCTCATTGGATGTGTATTGACAAGTGGTATTAAATTTCATAAAGCTTGCTAGCTCCACAAGGCAGTCACTAAACTGGTTCGTGGAGGCCATCATTAGGTATAGACTGGCTCTCTAGTATATTTGGGTTTACTGCTTGATTCTGAATGTCATATCCCCGTTGGCTAATTCCCCGAAGTCATCAAATCGAACGTCCGAATCACCGAAATTCCATAGCATCGATTTACCGCAATTTCGAATAGCCTTTAGATCGACCGTCCGTTTCGCCGAAAAACCATTGCAACGATTCATCGTCTGTCCATCGAATATCTATTGGCTCGACATGCCAGTAAGTCGAAAGCTATTCAATAAGAAGAAGAAGAAAAAGAAAATATTCAAGAAGACTAAAAGAAGGAATAAAAAAATGGAAAAAAACAAACCAGCAGGGTTGAATCAACATAATTTGTTATAGGCAATTTGTGAAAACCATGAATTGTATACAATTCCTAGGAAATCTATAAAATTCTGTTGATTAAACCCTGCTGGTTTTGATTTTTATCTCATTTTAAATTCCTTCTTTTCGGAATCAAGCAGTAAACTCTCTTTAGCCAATTGACACTAGTATTGTAAAGAGGTAAAGTTTGCAAGTTTAGATATGCGAGATATACTTCAAAACTACTCAATACTCATTCGATTCTGACTTGTTTTGTTGGTGTAGTGGTCCCAAGCGCTACTGCTGAACAGGAGGTCCTGGGTTCGATAGCCGGATCGGGCAAAGTGAAGTTGGGTTTCTTCCATCTGGAATTTCCCAGAAGCAATAGACTCACCACATATTTTACATGTGACCTGAACATCTAGCGATATGTCAGTTTAGTATAGGTGCCCAACTCTTCTGGGGATAAAGGCGTGATGTGTATAGTACTGGTCGGATCATCGAGTGATGGATTACTGTATTGCAGAAAATGTATGGTCAGGAAGTAGTTATTAAGAAATGCGTGAGGAACTTCGTTCCTGACGGGAGTCGCCTGTCCACAAACGTGTTTTATTCTCCCGGGAAATTATATTCTCCCGTAGGATACACCACGGGGGCGAAGCTGCGGGTGTAGTGAAAGTTATATATTACCTTCTAGCTTTTGACCGTGACTTCTGCTGCAAAGCATTAGTGTTTCGAATAGGGTTATTGCGCAATAATTATTGTAGGTGTGTGGGCTGCCTTATTTGAGAAATAATTAGTTTTATACCAAATTTCATCTAAATGGTTTCAGCGGTTTAAGGCCGTACCCTGACCAAAAAATCAGCATGAGATATGAGCATTCCTATTTATTGGCCTAGCAGCACTGGTGGTGCATGAATAACAGTAGTGAATACGCCCAGATTTTAGAATAAAATCTTTATAAAATCGAATATTGGCCTTTTGAAAAAAATAAAACTTACAAAATGTTCGTTATCAAATTATCTTTCCATTAGTGTTAATACAAAACATATATTAGTATTGTTTTACTATATAATAGGTATTGTTTTATTACGGAGTTCCAGTGCCTACCTACCAGCCCCCTGAAGTTGGATTTCCGATGCGTAAGGCACGAAACAGTGCTGTTTTTGTATGAGATTTACTACTGCGCAGCCATTGTAGCCAAATTCGGAGCGGCCAAGAAGTTTGGCGAGAACTATACCATTTTCATCAGCAGGTACCTACCATTTATTTAGTATTTGCTACTCATAGGCGGTTATCTATTCGAGATATCTTATGCCCGTAACATACTTATGATAGATGGAGCCCCTTTTCTGGACTTAGACTTCCATTGAATCATTGAGCGTGCAGGCCTCCTCTCTGTGAGAGAGAATGGGCCGTAATCCACCTCGCGGGTTCAGTGCGCATTGGTGTATGTCACATGTTTCCGAATTTCTGGTTCTAAGATATGCCATATCCTAACAATGTTTTCCTTTACCGTTTTGAGGACAGTGGTGATGAAATAATTTATACAAAGTAAAGCACCTGCCTGGGTTCGAATCAACAACCTATAACTTGTAAGTCGCGATGGTTACCACTGGGCCACACTGCTCGCCCGTGCCATACTTATTATTATGAAGTTCCCGTGGCCACCTGTGGTATTCTTCATCAGTTCCACTTTAACAAATGATCGATTTTCGAATTTTATTTATTTTATTTATTAGCCTATCTACAATTGTTACACTAATAATAACCTAAGATAATCGTCGGTTGGTGTCACATTTCCTGATTCATGCCTAGCAAGACCTCTGCGAGTTGGCTTTGGCCACTCGCACGCGCTCGCCTTTCAAATGACCGGGCCCGCAAGGTCCCGAGATTGTCAAAGTACCTAATAACACAAGCAAAAATATAAACTAAGTGTACAATATAATGCGATAGACACAGCAGCGTTGTACCGTATGGTGACGGACGTAAAGAATTTCACCATCCCATATCATCCCGTGGGTGACGTAAGAGGCGACTAAGGGAAACACCAGAGAATGGGCAGCAGCGTTCTCTGGGCACTTTATCAACAAACTGCGATCGCCAACCCGCCTGCTAAGCGTGGCGATTACGGCAAACCCCCCCAAACCATGATAAGCACAACAAGAAAACGGCCCCGAGTGCCCGGCAGCCCGTCTACCCTCGACTACGGTAGCGGTCGAGGCGATGGCGTGGCAAGGGGTGCAAAGAATCCCCGGAGTGGACCCGGCTACCCCAATAAACACCGACGACTGGACCTGGCAACGTATAACACGCGAACACTCCGGACCGACGAGAAGATAGCCGAACTCGAGGAAGAATTGAGCAGGTTGCGATGGAGTGTTATAGGGTTATCTGAAGTCCGAAGAGAGGGGGAGGACTCGTTAATCCTCAAATCCGGTAACCTGCTCTATTTCCGAGAGGGTGACCGGCAGTCCCAAGGTGGTGTCGGGTTTATCGTCCACAAGTCCCTTGTGAACAACGTGGTGAAGATCGAGAGTGTGTCGACCAGGGTGGCGTACCTTATACTCAGAATATCCGCAAGATATTCGCTGAAGGTCATACAGGTCTACGCCCCAACCTCGACACACCCCGACGACGAGGTAGAGACCATGTATGAGGATATCTCTAAAGCCATGCATGGTTTCAAAACTCACTTCACCGTTGTCATGGGGGACTTCAACGCGAAACTGGGCAAACGAAACGAGGATGAGCTGCAAGTGGGGCAATTTGGAGTTGGACGACGGAACCACCGGGGTCACCTACTGGCCAGTTTTATGGAGAAGGAAGGCCTCTATATGATGAACTCTTTCTTCAAAAAGCGTGAGCACAGGCAGTGGACATGGCAAAGCCCCGATGGTGTAACTAAAAATGAGATCGACTTCATCATGTCGACCAAGAAGCAAGTGTTCAATGATGTCTCTGTGATCAATTCGGTGAAAACCGGGAGCGATCACCGCATGGTAAGAGGCACATTGAACATTAATATCAAGCTTGAAAGGTCTCGACTGATGAAGTCCACGCTCCGTCCAGCACAGATCCAGATCCAAAACCCCGAAACCTTTCAGCTCGAACTCCAGAATCGTTTCGAGTGCCTAGGGAGCTCCGTGGACGATTACAGCGATGGGTTCGTGGAAGCTGTCCATACGGTCGGGTCTAAGTTTTTCAAGACCCGCCGTACAGATAGAAACAAAAAGCTCTCTGATCCAACTCTAAAGCTAATGAAGGAGAGGCGTGAGATGATCCTGCAGTCTTCAGACGATGCGGTGAAATACCGGCAGCTAAATAGACGGATCTCAAAGTCCTTGAAAAGCGACCTCCGCCGCTTTAATACTGAAAGTATTAAAGATACTTGATACTTGTTTTAAGATTAGATATTGTAGATTGAGCGGAATAAGGGCTCCAAGGTCTTTGCAAGGGATCTGTCTATTGGGCAGAGCCAGCTCACAAAACTGAAGACCGATGATGGCAGGATCGTTTCCACCAAACCGGAGCTTCTGAGGGAGATCGAGAGATTCTATGGGCAGTTGTACACGTCAACCAGTAAACCCATTGCGAATCTAGCAAACGACCCAAGAGCTAGATTGACCCGACACTATACCGAAGATATCCCGGATGTCAGCCTGTACGAGATTAGGATGGCTCTGAAACAGCTTAAAAACAACAAGGCGCCGGGTGATGACGGAATCACTGCTGAACTCCTGAAGGCGGGTGGAAAACCGGTCCTTAAGGCCCTTCAGAAGCTGTTTGATACCGTCATACTCGAGGGCAAAACGCCACAGGCATGGTGCAGGGGTGTGGTGGTACTCTTCTTCAAGAAGGGCGACAATGCCCGGCTGAAGAACTATAGGCCCATCTCACTTCTTAGCCATGTCTACAAGTTGTTTTCAAGAGTCATCACGAATCGTCTCGCGCGCAGGTTTGACGACTTCCAGCCTCCCGAACAAGCCGGATTCCGAAAAGGCTTTAGCACCGTAGATCACATACTTACGCTGCGGCAGGTTATACAGAAGACCGAAGAGTACAACCTGCCTCTCTGTTTAGCGTTTGTGGACTACGAGAAAGCCTTCGATTCGATCGAGACTTGGGCTGTACTGCAGTCTCTCCAACGGTGCCAGATCGACTACCGGTACATTGAGGTGTTGAAGTGTCTGTACAGAAACGCCACCATGTCAGTCCGTCTTCAGGATCAGACCTCGGAACCAGTCCTTCTCCAGCGTGGCGTGAGACAGGGAGACGTCATTTCTCCGAAACTGTTCACTGCTGCGCTGGAGGATGTATTCAAGGTTCTGGACTGGAGCGGCCTAGGCATCAACGTTAATGGCGAGTACATCACTCACCTTCGGTTTGCCGACGACATAGTGGTCATGGCTGAGACCATGGAGAGCCTCAGTACAATGCTCGATGACCTCAGTAGAGCTTCCGAAAGAGTGGGTCTGAAAATGAACATGGACAAAACCAAGGTGATGTTGAATGCCCATGTCACACCCATTCCTATCAAGGTTGGAGACTCTACACTCGAAGTTGTGGACAACTATGTCTACCTGGGACAAACGATCCAGTTGGGTAGGGCCAATTTCGAGAAAGAGGTCAACCGTCGAATCCGACTCGGCTGGGCAGCGTTCGGGAAGTTGCGCGGTGTCTTCTCGTCCAACTTACCACAGTGTCTCAAGACAAAAGTCTATGACCAGTGTGTGTTGCCAGTGATGACATATGGCTCTGAGACGTGGTCGCTAACAATGGGCCTCATCAGAAAGCTTACAGTCACTCAAAGGGCAATGGCGAGGGCTATGCTCGGCGTTTCCTTGCGTGATCGAATCAGAAATGTTGAGATCCGTAAGAGAACCAGGGTTACCGACATAGCCCGAAGAATTGCCAAACTTAAGTGGCAGTGGGCAGGGCACATTGCTCGCAGAACGGATGGCCGATGGGGCAGAAAGGTTCTGGAGTGGCGACCGCGAACCGGAAGACGTTGCGTTGGAAGGCCTCCCACCAGGTGGACCGATGACCTGGTGAAGGTTGCAGGAATCCGCTGGTTGCGGGACGCACGAGACCGGTCAATGTGGCGACGCTTGGGGGAGGCCTATGTCCAGCAGTGGACGTCTTTCGGCTGATATGATGAGACACAGCATGCAAAAACAAAATTATAAAAAAATACTACTGACCTGTATTCTATATTTCTATGCTACCGACTTTCAAATAAAACTACAAAGTGAAAAATAACTTTATTTTTGGAAGTTGTCACTTTTTAGTTTTTTTTGGAAGTCGGTAGTATTTTTTTATAAAAAGTTTTTTTATTTTTCACTTTTTAGTTGTACCTAAATAGTATGCAAGTTGTTTAGTAAGTTACCCTATAATGCCAGAATACCCAAATATCGTGAAACTGAAACATACACGGTTATGTTCAAGTTTCATGTTTAAGAGCGTACTGGCGTGATGTTATGTTATGAAATGGTATAAACAATAAACAGACATGCGATTGTAGCAATTCCGAGAGTTTTGCTGTTATTTATTGAAGATTTATGTTGTATATCTTCTAATTTCTTTATCAGATCTTCACCAAATTAAAATGTGAACAATTTCGGAACATATTCTTTCAAACAAAAAAATAAATTTCGCAATCGGTCCACAATGACGGCGATAACGGTGAAAAAACATACATAATGTCGAACATAGAACCTCCTCCTTTTTGAGAAGTCGGTTAATAACAGAAAGTTACAATAATAGTGCAGAAATAACATTGCAATGATACTTCCTTAGTGCAAATGCTTGCCATGTTGATGAAAATATCATCTCTATGCATATAGAAATGATATTTTGTGGCATACATATGCCTATAATATTTGAGAAGTGCCCTCGATTTCCATGGGACCACTTTAAGAGTATAACCGTTTCAAACGCAAAACCACAATTGACTGAGAAGTCGATCAAGATACATAAATAAACATACATTTGAACATAAAACCTCCTTCTTTTCTAAAAAGTGGAAGTTGTCTATCCGATAGTTATATTTTTGTGCAGTTTTCTTGAAATATTATTTTTGCTTTAATTTTAGAGATTTTTAAAACTGCAGTAATTTAGGTACATGCAAACTTTTTTTTAGTTAATGGTATTCAAATACAACGAAAAACAACAAATCCATACATAAAACATACATTTGAACATAAAACCTCCTTCTTTTCTAAAAAGTGGAAGTTGTCTATCCGATAGTTATATTTTTGTGCAGTTTTCTTGAAATATTATTTTTGCTTTAATTTTAGAGATTTTTAAAACTGCAGTAATTTAGGTACATGCAAACTTTTTTTTAGTTAATGGTATTCAAATACAACGAAAAACAACAAATCCATACATAATAACTGGGAACTTAAGTAATGTTTTATTTATAATGAACCTAACTATATAATGGCTCAACTGTGAAAACAGAATGAGGAAATTCACACTGAATATTAATAAATGGTACCATAAAATTACAGTGGGAAGGCGATGCTAAAGCTGCGTGGAACCTCTTCACAACCAGTTGTTATATGATATCACAGAAAGCAAGAAATCATCAAGTAAGTGCAGAAGCTACTCCTTTGTTTATATAATTATTTGTTTCTTTGCCTCTTTCGACTGGCTCGTAGGTGTAGTGGTCACAAGCTCTACTGCTGAGCATAATAGGTTCGATCCCTGGTTACTGGTACGGGCAGAGTTATTGGGATTTTCTATAAATTGAATTATTAAACCGTTTTGTAGTGAAGTTTTTGATTTTGAAACTAATTATTATATTTGAGCTATTTATGTACCAATCCTTATTTATAATAGTATATTGTGTATCGCGTGAACCACACCACTCTTATCACCAGCCCTCACCGTTACCTCTCCACTACACTTGGGTGACGGGTAGAGAATGCCCCAGGCATTAAGCTGCCTATGTGCCTGTATGTTGCATGGAGTTTTAATAAATAAATAAACCATCAAGTTTAATCCTTTAAGGTTTTGGCAGAGGTTTCGCTCTCGTGGATATCGGGAACTATCCCACGGGAATATACTATTATGTTAAAAAGTAATATATGTGCTATTCCAGACTATAAACTGTCTCTGCGCCAAATTTCATCCAGATTCCTTCAGCCACACTGGTGTTATTGAGTAACAAACATCCATCCAAACATAATTATAGTAGGACTTAAGTAAAACTTCTAATGATTTTCCTTCGGCAATAGTATAAAATAAATAAAAAATAACTATGTAGTAACTTCTTCGACGTTTACAGATGTCTTGCCCGGTTTGCGACCTTTGACCATAGATCAAAAAAAAATCTAAATCTATGCCTTTGACGCATCCGTTTAATTATAATGTATCAAGTTAATATTTTTGTCATTAGGCCAGCGCATTGTAGTCGCTGAATCGTGCCACTTGTCAGGACGTATTATCCTGTTGCAATATGACGCCATCCAAGTTTATGTGCTCAATTAAGTGAGTACGCGTACCGATAGCGCAGTTTCTAACACATTTAGGTGCATGTGTACTTTGCATTATACATACGGATTACCTACGGCCTTCGCAAACGCAGATTCTGCCGACACTATCGGTAGCCATGCAGCTCCAGATCATAATGGTACCTGCTTATTTATCAGTGGGCACCACACAATCTGGATGTTATTTCTCACCTACGCACCACCGCATGAAAGTCATTGCGCAGTTCCGAATATCTTTGAATGAAAACAGAAAAAAACACGTTTCAGGATGAGGAAAACGTTCAATAGCGGTCCTAGGACGGTGCCTCTTTGGTCTAGTGCTCGCGAGCGCTACTGCTGCTCTTGGGTTCGATTCCAGAGTCGCGCAAAGTGTTGAGTTTTCCTATCTGGAATGTCTCGGAGTCAGGTCTTGTGGCCGGTTGATGGCAACAGGCTCGGCCCCTGTTGCGACTTAAACATAACTGGTGAAATGCAGGTGTACTATATGTACTTGTCCGGTTATCGAGTGGTGGATTAGCGAGAGAGATGTAGACTGTATTGCAGAAAATGTATAGTGAAGCAATGCTTACACTACAGTTTAATGTTACATTTCTCTTCCTATTTGTTGTTTTCATTGACGGAATCACTGACGTGACGAGAAGAGCCGAAGACAGAGTGGCCTGGAAGCAGTCCAGGCCACTCTGTCTTCGGCTCTTCTCAGGACAGTAGTCAAGTCCTCGATCTGCTATTAACGAGTCCTATGTTACTTTGGTCATATCGCACGGAGACAACCGGAATAGCTGAAGCTGGTTGTAGCGAGAAAAATGGTCAGATCAGATCAAGGCGATTACAGGACTCACGGTGACTAGGAGGAGAATTTGGTTGCTAGTCACATTTTAAATGAAGATGTCTGATTGATTGCAGGTTCAGGTCGTCAGCCAGACATTTACAAGTTTGAAGCTGCCGAGTGCTCCCGTGTCTGCGAGTGCCGCCTGCACCTGTTTTGATATCCAACTTTGAAGACAGTGTTAAGTAAAGTAGTTTATAGTCAATATGAGTGCTGCAACGTTTAAAAAAAGTGAAGGAACGTCGGGGATTCGCGGGCAGCTGTACGAGACCAAGCTGCTCAGCTTGATATTCTACAGAGCGAAGCTTGATGACAGTATCGAAGAGTTTCAGCTAGCTTCCAATATCGCTGAGATAGGGGCATTCGATGATATTTGCTTCAAGGTTAAAGTGAAGGGCTTTCCGAAACCTCTGATTGTGTTCATACAGGCCAAACATAAAGACGACAGCGAACAGACTCTCGATATCAATATGATAAAATATTTTCGCAGTTATTTGAAAATAAGAGAGAGATTTGAATTGGGTAATAAAAACGACCTATTTCAATGTAAATTTCATGAAACAGAATGTTACTTCGTTATATACACGTCCGGAAAAGATACATTTGGTAATGACCCGGTTGAAAGTGATTTTGCTTCAAAACTGAACGAGCTTATTGGTACCGAAGGAACAGCCAAGCAACCCTATAAACGTAATGCGGATGTAAAGTTCCTGTGCGAAATGCTTATAGAAGACCAAATAATCTCACTGGCCAAACAGCTAGGCACTTTTATAAGTGGTGAAAGAAATTTTCAAATGATGCTGTCTGATGAACTGATACTAACCTATCATGTGGTTCTGGCGCAAAAAGTAGTCGACATTTCAGCAATTGAACAAGATGGACACCGAATCGCTACCTTTCGACAAGACTTCTTCGATACCAAAGATCGATATCTCAAACTATTCAAAGATACACTTTACAAAGAGATTCTTGTAAGACGAAAGATAGAAACCTCTGATGTAAATAATCTACTGTCTGAATTCTTAGCCGAGCCCACTGACATAACAAAACTAAGCAAACTGATAGGGACCGTTCTGACATATAACAATGGCCAGCTAGAATTTGTAAACACACCCACTAAAGACAATCACAATTCACAATTAAATCAAGTGGACGTTTCTCAAGCGACTGTCAATAAAGCTTTAGATCTGACTGCAAGAGAAATATTATCAAAGGGTCTAAAAGTCCCGGCTGGATTTGGTAACAAAGACCTGACATTAAGTGGCAGCGATGCAAAAAAAGCGCGAAGAATAAAATATTTAACGTCGAAAGTCATTGATTTGTTAGCCAAGTCTAAAGCAAGTAACATAGTCACTATAGATAACTCTTTAGACAATGGATTCTTGCAGCTTAATGGAGGTATAGCTGGAGCCATCGGAAATTTGTTTGTGCTTGACGATAACACCAAACTGATGAAGATTATAGATCACTGTGAATTACTTGGAGATCATGCTCAAATGCTGTATAAAAAATTAACTGACGAAATTGACAATTTACATGAAATTCGATTTTGTTTCAGTGTAAACAAGTTCCCAAAACTTTTTTTCGACTGCAGTGAGTATGAAGAGACTTTAGCGATAGATTTCTTGAGCAAACTGCTATTCTATAGTAAACAAGCCGATGAGAACGGCGTAGAGGAAATATTAAAAGATAAAATAGAAGATGACCAGCTTTATCACCCAAACTACTTCCAGGCTAAAACTGACGCAATGTTTCTTAAATTTCACAATGCAATACAGAAATGGTGGATGCAGCCATTACAGGCACCGTATCTTACAAAAGACAGCGACATATTTGAAAACGAGGTAAATCACATAATAAAAGACCCTTTGTTGAGCTCAATAAACATAACATGTTTGAGCAAAATAAAACATTTAAATGATTATACATTTATTGAAGACGTGGTGAGCTCCTGGAACTTGCAGGATCAGTCGAGTACTGTCATCATTACAGAGAACAGCAAACTGACTGTTGTTAAAGTGTTGCAGCATTTCAAGAATAAGGACCACGTTGTGTTAGATGTAGAATATATCGTAAATCTTCCAACTAATGATCGTAAAGTATTACGCACAGAATTGGAGAATATAAATAGAGAAAAACTTATTGTTTTTTTATGCGATAAAATACAATATACCAGAAACGAAATCAAAACATTGGAAAACATTGCGAAAATTATTCTAACCAAAAAATCTATTATTATTACCAATTCCGTGTCGGGCGAAACATTGCAGAATTATTTCCCAAGAGCAGATAGTCCTGTACATGATGAAAATAGTCTGATTGACATGACTGAAGAATCACAGAAGAGCATCTTGGAGACTAATAGAGTGATGTTTCAAGGCGTCGAAGTAAGATTAGATTTGATGATCGATGATAAATCAAAAGCATATGTGAAACGAGATATTCTAACCAAAATAATCAGTAAGGACACCATTCAACTCGGTAAACTAATTGTCTCAAGAGATTATGATGAAAAAAAGCACTTGTATATTGACAGAAAGATGTATAAGGCCTATGGACCTACTCTCTCACCAAAAACTCTTTATGATATAGACGATGATGTTGTACTTGTAACAGAAGAGCCCGGGATGGGCAAGTCAACTCTACTTACTCATTTATCGCTTATAACCAAAAAAGACCGCCTAGAAGTATGGATTGTAAGGGTTAACTGGTTAGAATACTCGAGAGAACTTAGCAAGTGGAAGGAAGATAAAACAACCATCGACTTAGTAGAGTCTTTAAAGTTTATGTGTCAAGTTACACTTCGCTTGAAACTTGGCAAAGAAAATGATGTGGCAATTTCGTTGGAGGAACTAAATGGTTGTGTGTATCTCAAAGATTGTACAGGCGATCAATCGAGTGAATTTGAGTTGAAGTTGTTTCTACATTTTTTTAATGTTGGCAAGATGGTATTCCTATTTGATGGTTTCGACGAAATCTATCCACATTACATAAATGAGGCCATCAAATGTATAAAAGTGATTATTAACCATCCTAAAAAGCATAAAATATGGATCACAAGCAGGTCGTATACTGAAATTGAAACTATTTTACAACAAGCTTTCGGTGAACCTTATAAAATAGAACACTTTTCTGCTAAGTTAAAGAAAGAATATCTAAATAAAATTTGGGAGTCCAATTTGAATCTGAAGGAACTTGACTCAACGCATTTGGAAAATGTACATGGCTTCCTGAAGTTTATTTCTAGATCAGAAAGCCACGAGTGGCAAGCTTTACATGAAATTTACGTCAACGCCGGCTACTTTTTGCTTAATAGAATTAAATGTTTAGGTAATACTTGTATATTGGAACCAAGTTATGATGATAGTTTCTACGACGACCTTCTACAGAAACTTCGGGGAGAAAAAGAAATATTTGAACTCCAAGCTAGTAGTCATAAAAATCCTTTACATTTATTTTTGATGGCAGATTTTTTCATAAGCCGTATAAAAGAAGTTAGAAAAAATAGCAACGATTGGAATAAAGAAGTTGACCCATTCACTTTTTATGAAAATTTCTTGGAAACGAAACTGAAAAAAATACGGTTTGAAGATAAAAACAGAATGGACATTTATAAACCTGATATCATGATTGCTTACGACAAAGAACTTGCAGATAGTATAGCAAAGCATAAACAATTGGCGGCTTATGCTATTCTTTATTGGTACTTTCACAAACTGTTTATTGAGAAAGACTTGCGAGAAATCAAGGAGACTATAAAATGTATTGAAAAGGGAGGAGAGAAAACTGGTCTGATATGTAGTGTAGCAAACGGAATCCCGATTTTTATACACATGACATTCGCTGAATACTTTGCAACAGAATATGTTTGTGATTTATTAAAAAATGCTAATGAAAGCAAAAATATAATTCTCTGTATTAAATTCGTATTTGTAGTGATATTATCTAGATCTGAATTTAAAAATATTCAAAGAATTTTTGATTATAAAATCAAAATTGACAAAAAGCTGATGAGTGTTATTGAAAATAATAAAGAAGTAATATGTAGTTTGTTAATAGAGAAGGGCTTTGGGCCTAAAGACCCAAGAAAACCGCAGTTCTTGTACGATTTTTTAATTAGGCGTGTTACTTGGCCACCAAGCGTAGCTGTAGTTGGGCGTCTTCGTAACTTAGTTTCTTTGTATACGTCGATTTTTAAGAAATGTATAAACAGCAGCAATTTTAAACAATTTCTAAAAGTCGTAATTTATAATGAACTGTGTAACTTATCGTATTTCAATAAGACTGACGAATTACTTTTGTGTATCGTCGATATAGTCAGGAAACTCGATAGTTCTAGATTAACTCGTTTTCTGTGGGAATGTCACGAGTGTGAGTTCTATTCAAACAGCACACTTTGTAAGATTTGTGAATATCTACAAAAGCTGATCGACAGAACAGCGGGCCAGTCATGTCAAGGGGCCGTTCAAGTATTAATTAGGCACAATTTTTGTTACTTGTTTTGTTGTTGTTTTTGTCACTTTTTTGATCATGATTGTGTCAGTCTTGTCTGTGTAAGAACAGAAACATGAATTATCAAAATCGGCTCTATAAAAAAATTGGTAAAGGTGACACTAAATCGCTAATTAAAACATCCAAATTCAAATTAAATTTATTGCAACCATAGTGTACATACAGATGGTAAATATTAGTTACAGAAACAATTATGGACCCTGTCGGGCACAGCAACATTCTAGATACATTTAGTGGCTAGGAGAGAGGAATAGCTCTTAATATTTTTCTAAGTAATTAAAATTTCAGTTATCCATTTCTTATCTAGCTGACAAACAAACATAAGTATACAAATACAGAAGGACAACTTATGTACAAAGGCGAGCTTAAACCATAATTGGGTTATCTGACAGCAAACTTCAGTTTGATAGGGATTTACACAATTGGGACAGTTATCAAAAACGCACAACAAAAAATTAATAAAAAAACTTTTTATAAAAAAATACCACCGACTTCCAAATAAGAAAACTACAAAGTGAAAAATAACTTTATTATTGGAAGTCGGTGTATTTCGTAGGTTAGTACCATTTTTTGCGTTATGGACACCGACTTCCAAAAATAAAGTTATTTTTCACTTTGTAGTTTTCTTATTTGGAAGTCGGTGGTATTTTTTTGTAAAAAGTTTTTTATTTTTCACTTTTTAGTTGTACCTATCTAATAGGCAAGTTGTTTAGTAAGTTTCCTATTACGCCAGAATAGATTACCCGAATATCATGAAACTTGAACAAAACCGGTGAAATGAGAGATCTGCTTACCCCTTAAGAGCGTACTGGCGTGATGTTGTGTTATAAAATGGTATAAACAATAAACCGACATGCGATTGCAGCAGTCCCGAGAGATTTGCCGTTATTTATTGAAGAGTTCTGTTTTATATCTCCGAAGTTCTTCATCAGATCTTCACCAAATTAAAATGGGACCAATTTCGAAACATACTCTTTCAAACAAAAGAAGATTTTTTTAAATCGGTTCACAATTGACGGAGATATCGGTGAACATAAACAAAAAAAAAAAAAAACATACATGAAGTCGAACATAGAACCTCCTCCTTTTTCGAAAGTCGGTTAAAAATATGCATACAATCTAAAAACCCGACTGCTAAACATAATTACTGAAAAGAGGAAAACAAGTACTAGACATGTTCGCAACGAAGCGTCACCAAAAATGTTATAATGTAAGAAATAAAGAAGAGGTAAGCAAACGTATTTAATTGCCACAAAACGACATACAAACGTTACGTGACAAGAACAAGAACAGTGGTAGTTGATTTTACAAACGAAACCCTTAACGATAGTGTTAGTAGTTCTTCAATTACGTTAAAAAAGTACAAGTTCAAGTTTAAACAGTTTGAGTTAACATAAACAGCCGCGAGGTGGCTCCACGTGATATTTATAGTTTTGGAGCTTTGGAAACAAATTATAGTAATTAAAATCATGTTTTTAAGGGCTTATCCTATGTACTAGACATGAAATCGGTACATAATGATGAAACTATGTGAAAACCACATAGTTTCCGCTATATAAATATGAATCTTGATATCTCAAACACCAAATATTTTAGGGTATATAGGGGACCTAGACCGAGACGGGAAACCTATATACACCTCATAGTTAGCGTGGTCTTTGATATAAAGCCCATTTACTTGAGATATCAAGTCGGTATATAAAATAAACATGCTGTTTATCTGGTTTTCGGCAAAGGCTAACAGTTTTAGGTGCCCTAAGTACCTAGAAACATATAGGTGTACTGGTAAATGTACTACCATTGGAAAGCTTGTCGAAAGGGCTTCCAGGCGGTTTCTAGATGGGAAGAATCGCTTGGATAGTCAGCGAGATAAACAGCAAAGAAAAATGTAAACAACGTAAAACGTTGAAATTTGTAGACCCTTCAGGTGGAATAACTCCATGAAGGGAATAGATGTACTTATGGTGTAAGTACTTTCGGATGGCTTGCTGGACTAGCTACCAAGTCATCTCTTTGGAGCGAAAATCGCTCAAGTAGTTTAAGTACAATTCCAGAAAATAGGTTTCTGGAAATGTAATTTTTAGTCCGTTTTTGGCATTCCCCGGGACTATACACCCCTGGGAATTCCAAAAATAAGGAATTTTTGGGGACCTCCCGATGGCCCGATAAACGCGCTATCGTGTCGTCCCAAGTTTATTAGGTTTTTGTAAATAGTTTTCCCGATAGCTGGGCGCAAAGAAAGTGACCAGCTATTGATTTTGTACTTATCGAGGCACCTTATGTGCATATAGCCTGGATAGACTTATATAAACACTAGGAATGTAAAGTGTAGTCTATCGGTTACCAGAATCCCCATAATAGGCGGTGATTGTCTGGTTAGCCTAAGTAGAAAATCATTAAGTCGGTGAAATGACTTAGGATTTTATAGAGTACATAAGGGATGATATCCCATAGAAAAATCCCGAAAATAAGCTTTTTCTAGACGTCAACAGACAGCCTGCTATTGGCACCAGCAGGTCAACCCAACCTATAGATATCCTTAGGCTAGGTTAAAAGCTATTAAGATTTTAACCGGAAAATAAAGGAAATTGTCTCTTTATTTTATAGAATTAGTCTAGGGAAGCTATCAATACCTGGAAATTAGGTATATGGATTAGATACAGAGATAGGGGGCGTTACTGTGTTACAGTACGAATAAATCCAGCTATTGATAGCACCGTGGAAGGGGTGCGGTAACCCTATTACCAAATATTGATAAGGGTTTTTTACAATAATAAAAATTAGTTTCGGCGAGAATTTGCGGGGCTCTCAATAATGGCACGGTCCGAGGGTATATAGCTACCCCGGTCCCAAATAGAATTTGTAGTCATCCAAAGCTAGTCGCTTGTACTTGTCTTAGTAAATAAGAAGTAATTCTTATATAGAATCGAGTCTCAGTAATTGTTGAGAGCCCTAGAATCGTGCCGTGTACTGAATAACTTAGTGTTTCATTTAATTCGTCGACTTCAACCCCAATGAAGACACCCCTTTTCGATCCTGTCGAGCTGAACCTCAGGACCTGGACACCAGGAGTGCTGATCCAGAAGTAGGGAACCCAGAACCTGGAAGTAACTTGAGTACAGTCAACACACTGTTGAATCGTTCGAGTCGATTTGCAACCTTACGTCAGTGCTGCAGCTAGGCATCCAAGAACCTTTATTCGTGTGTGATAGGGGCGTTCAGCGGCAATGGCCAGAAGGTTTACGCCCTTCTTTTCTCGGGGCCAGTGATCACGCTACGTCCAGCACAGCTGGGGAGTCCTGGGCGGATTCTCTTACAGGTTGAGAAGTAAAGAGTGTCTTGACGACACTCGATTTCTCTTCCCTTTGGTTGGTTGGGTCGTTAGCCAACCGGCGGCGACTCAGTGGCGCCGCGGCGCGGCGTAAATCAGAACTCTTTTCCCTACTATAGCCCTTCTTCGCTTCGGCGTGAATTGCTGCTATAGCGGGAGTGGAGACATTTGGGCTCTTTTTAGGTTTAATTTTAGGGGGCGCATTGGTCATGGGCGAAATTAGGGACGCGGCTTGTGCGTACGTATCACGCTCGCGAGATTTAAACGGCGGAATGTTACGTAGTGGCGAGATGTTGGGGGCGTCTTTTTTATTTTTGTTAGGTGTAGGCGACACCGAAGGGCGCACTTGTTCTTGTGTAGTGGCAGCTCACCCAGCATTTCGTAAACTAAACAATTCTAACACCTAAGCCTTTGTCTGCGATTAGACTATGTACCAAACTATGTAAAAGGATACAACTCCAAGCCATGTGGCTCACAGAATTCTCGGAACCGAATTGTAAACATACCTACTTTTTTTGTCGGCGGCCGGGTCAAGTACTCGACGCGTAATTTTGTAAAGCTTGTGTTTAGAAAAATATGTATGGGGAGGTGTGATCTAATGATTGATTTATGTAAAGTAGGGTGTTCTTTTGTAAATAAAATAAAGTAAATAAAACTTATTGAAATTAAGGTTTACTTTTTCATTTCTAACTACCTTTGTAAAACTGGGAAAAATTCCCTTCTGACTTTACACATTTTTTGCAAATATAAAACAAGTCCAAATATGAAAAATCCATTTCATATCTGATAGCTTAGTTCATTGACATTACAACAACATAAGTTCCATGTGTAGCTTACATACAAAACTTTCGAGATAACGTCGTTTTAGTGGCGCGCGGCAAAAGCGCGCCAAGCTGCCCGACCGACCCGTCACCGAAGTTCGTTTCGGGCGTTTTCGGCCCAACCCGCCAGCGGATCTATATTCTTATTCTTAACAGTTAAGTTATTTTGTAGAAAATAAAACAATATACTTACTTACTCATTAATTCCGTACACCTGTTTTTGGTTAATACTTAACACAATATTCTAATTTTGTTGTAGGATACACTATTATCAAAGTATGGAAGGACCAAACCATAATTATGTTCTGTTTAACACCCCATTGTAAAGACTTATCCACGGGATTAATAAATCTGCTATTACTGCATATTGGTAAGTTTTAATTAATATTATTATGCTATTCTAAATCCAAAAACTTACTTTAACCCCTTGAGTGTTAATTAGCAGACAATAGAAAAACAAGTGCCTTTTGGAAACTTTGGTTCCCAATACAATCACCATAATATTGGATGTAATAGTTTTCATCTTGTAGGTACCATCGGTCTGAGGTTTCTTCTTCAGGGTGCCAACTGAACAGAACAGTGCTGGGTGTCTGACAAACAGCAAATACTGAGTTGGTAACCCTTTCAGTATGACCATGTTTAGTGCAATTTGTCTCTATATTTCATTACTGTAATTTACTCTGTTGCTAGTGGGTTTTGACTGTCAAATAAATGTATTTCTATTATATTCTTGTTTTTCAGCTAGGACCTGCCTACTCTACATAACTCAGGACTCATATTTTATTATTTGTCTACTGGATCACATACTGGCTTTTTGAATGTAGGTGAGTTGAAGGGATGAAGCCATCTTCTTCACCATTCACCATTGATTATCACTCAGAAATGGATTCCTATAAATATGAAAAATGGTTCACCAGTTCACCCCAATTTTGCCAAAATTATAGCCAATCTCTGTTTTGGTTATGACTTACTTAAGATCCTATGGCCCCTAGCTGGGGCAGAGGGCTTCCACAGAAGTTTTCCATCGAGACCGGTCTTGAGCTTCGCGCTTCACCTCGCTCCACGCCATTCCGATACTCGACGCTTCAGCCAAAACGGTGCCCAAATGTTGACTGATAGAGAATGCCTTGCTGCATTAAGTCCGTCTATGTATCACCATTTTACATAGATTTAAAATAAATAAATGAAGCAAGAAGGTAGGCAATGGAACTACGTAATAAAACAATGTATCCTATTGATGATTTTATTTTCTAATTTGATCACAGAACTAATTACGTTCATTATTAACTGATGTGAGCGCCTGCCGTGTACGTGTTAGCTATTAGTAGCTTCTAAGTGAGCAGTCGGAGTTTCTCTTAACGTTTTTTTAAGGTTCCGTACCCAAAGGGTATAAACGGGACCCTATTACTAAGACTCCGCGATCCGTCTGTCTGTCTGTCTGTCCGTCTGTCACCAGGCTGTATCTCTTGAACCGTGATAGCTATAATAATAATAATAAAAAACAAAACAAAACACCACCACCTACGCGTTGACGGGGAGGACGCCGGCCGCCGGATAGCCTGGGACCTCGAGGCCCATCGGCCTCTGACAGGGTCCCCGCTCCCGGTGGAAGTGTGCAGCGCATGCGATGGACGCAATCGATTAATGAAAACGTCATGCGCGCATACTTTGGGGCTACAGAGGGGGGAAGTAACCTGACTGCGTACCGTGGTCGGATGCTATCTCTGTTTCAGGTGCTTGAGCCAGCAGTCAACGTATCGGCCCAACGTCTATCGGATCAGGTGCGGGTCATCCAACGTAACCGTATGCTGGATGACACCGTACTTGATAGACTGCGTGAGGAATCACGGAGTAGCCGTGTCTCGCCTGCCTTGCCACCGGCCGCGGTGCAAATGCAACCTAGTGTTTCACCGCGACCTGACCATGTTGGAGAGGATGACGACGACGGGGCTATATCCGTGAGTACCCAATGCAATGAACGATTGAGGAGCGCTTTGGAGTGTGCATTCCGAGAGTATCGTTCCACACCGCCTGAGCTTAGACCTCGATTACCTCGTCTGCCCATGCATAAGAAAAATGGGGCGCTGGTGTGTGCTCTAGATTCGCAGCTATCAAATGTTTTTGAAAGCAGCAAAGACCTTGCCGATACCCACTCAATCTTGTACTGTGCGGCTGCAGCGGCATGTCGTGTAGCTAACGTCAAATTTCCCAAAACTGATAGAGCTACACGACCAGCTATACCAGCTTGGCAGTGCAGGATTGAGCGTCGTATCGGTGAGGCTAGAGCACTCATCGGCAAGCTTATCTGCTTCAGGGAGGGCAACACTCGCCCTAGAGTGATGCGCTTTGTGAGGCGGGCATTCTCGGGGACTGATATCAGTTCTCGAGATTATCTGGCCCGCGTCACAGAGCGTATCGACTTCCTGAAGCAGAAGATCTATGCATGGGCAAGCCGTATTCGTCGGTACAAGCGGCGAGTGGAGCGATACACTCAGAATCGCACATTCCGGAGCAACGAAAGGTGGGTTTATAGGTTTTGGGAGCGACCCGACCAAGGTGTGACTGATATGCGCCTACCGGATAATGACGCCATGTGTTCGTTTTGGCGTGATATCTGGTCGGTGCCTGTCAGTCATACCGAGGGTGACTGGACTCGGGAGGTCGAGCAAGCGTGCGATCCGATACCACAAATGGGGGCAATTACCATCAGCCCCCAAGATGTGGCTCGTGCAGTCCGTCCGTTGCCCAACTGGAAATCTCCAGGGCCAGACGGACTGCAAAACTTTTGGATTAAATGGTTCCAAAGGTCGCACGCTCGTTTGGCAACTCAGTTCCAGTCTGCCTTAGAGTCAGGGTCGCTGCCCCAGTTCCTAACGACAGGAATAACCCACCTGCTCTATAAATCGGGTAGTACTGCGGAACCTAAAAACTATAGACCGATAACGTGTTTACCGACGGTCTATAAAGTTCTTACATCCATTCTGAGAGTGAAAATTAATCAACATATTGACAATAATGCCATCATGTCTGCTTCTCAGAATGGATGTAGGAACGGGTCCCGCGGTACTAAGGAGCTGCTCCTCATAGACATTGCCATTAGCCAACAGGTTCGCCGTTCCCGCAAGGATCTGGCGACATGTTGGATAGATTACAAGAAGGCCTATGACTCAGTGCCACATACATGGCTCATGAGGGTGCTGGAGTTGTATAAAATTGATACAACTCTGCGCGCCTTCCTGACGTCATGTATGGGGCAGTGGAGGACGGTCCTTCACTATCCAGGATGTCGACAGATTCAGGAAAATAGTGAACCTATAAGGATTGAGCGTGGTATATTTCAGGGCGACAGTCTGAGTCCTCTGTGGTTTTGTTTAGCCCTGAACCCTCTCAGTACACTGCTGGAGGGTTCAGGCCTGGGCTATCGGTTGAGGAGAGGTGGTCAGGTTATATCACACCTCCTTTACATGGATGACCTGAAGCTCTTTGCCCCCAACAACTTGCAACTGATGAAGCTACTGAAGGTAACAGAAACCTTCAGTGACGCCATCAGGATGGAATTTGGTGTGGACAAATGTGCAGTCATGCATGTAAAGCGAGGGGAGATTATGGAATCCGTGGGAATACAACTCTCGGACTCCATACACCTTAGATCCCTTTCCTCAACTGAGACTTACAAGTATTTGGGTATGTCGGAAGCACTAGGCATCAATGTTACTGACGTGAAACAATCGTTGAAGGAACGCTTCTTTGGCCGCCTGAAAAAAGTACTAAATAGTCTTTTATCAGGCGGGAACAAGGTGTGCGCCTTCAACGGCTGGGTCATGCCGGTCTTGATGTACTGTTTCGGCATACTCAAATGGACTCAGACAGAACTTGACGCCCTGGATAGGAGAGTCCGCACATTGCTTGCCGCAAATCGTATGCATCACCCACGGTCATCGGTTATGAGACTGTATATCCCTCGGAAGAGCGGGGGTCGTGGCTTTTTAAATGCTAAGACCCTGCACAACCGCGAGGTATGCAGTCTTAGGGAATACTTCCAGGCCGCTGACGTGGGTATGCATCGAGATGTGGTAGCAGTGGACAAGGGCCTTACCCCGCTCTCCTTGGCTAACGAGAACTGGCGCAAACCTATAGTATTAGATACTAATGACCGCATGGAGGTATGGCAGAGCAAGGAGCTTCACGGACGCTTCTACCGGGTCCTACATGGGCCCGATGTAGATTTTTTGGCGTCCGTGGCCTGGTTGCGATTTGGTGACCTTTTCGGGGAAACCGAAGGTTTTGTCTTTGCGATTATGGATGAAGTTATGATGACGAACAACTACCGGAAATACATTGTGAAAGATGGCACGGTTGACATCTGTCGGGCATGTCACCGGCCTGGGGAATCCATCCGTCACATTATCTCCGGTTGTTCTAGTCTAGCTAACGGAGACTATTTGCATAGACACAACCTTGTAGCCAGGATTATCCATCAGCAACTTGCTCTTAAATACAATCTTGTGGAATCGGAAGTGCCTTACTATAGGTATGAGCCCGACCCAGTTCTCGAGAATGGCAATGTCACGTTGTATTGGGATCGGTCTATCATCGCTGACAGGACTATTGTTGCCAATAAGCCTGACATAGTGGTGATAGACCGACTAGAGCATCGCGCAATGATTGTTGATATAGCGGTCCCCCATGACGAGAACCTCGTGAAGGCTGAGAGAGATAAGAAAAGCAAGTATCTTGATCTGGCTCGCGAGGTTGTCGACATGTGGGATGTGAATACTGCAATCATTGTGCCGATAGTCGTTACGGCCAATGGCATAATAGCCAAGAGCCTCGACGAACATCTGAGGAGGCTCTCGTTGGGCAGCTGGATCAAGGGCTTGATCCAGAAAGCGGTACTCCTGGACACGGCGCGTATCGTTAGGAGGTTCCTCTCTCAGGAGCCCTGACCACCGGTAGCTTGGACCCTGTTCCCGATACCGGTGGGCTACTATTTTTTATATTTTTAAATGTTTTTCTTTTTTGTATGTATTTTGTAAAAATATTTAAAAATGTAAGTAATAAGAAAGTAATTTAATAAAGGATATAATAATAAAACCCATTTATTTCCAACACCTTAAAAAATTAACATTTACATAATATTTTTACTTATAATCTATTTATCGTTTTTTTATTTTAAAATTATATAATTCCTAAGTTGTCTGGTGCTAGAACCCCAGTCTGGGTAAAGGTCTCCGCCAGTTTACTCCAAGTCTCTCTATGCCTTGCTTTTGTTTGCCATTCTTTTCCTGCTATGGCTGCTATTTCATTAATCCATCTGTTCTTTGGACGTCCTCTGCTTCTTTTACCAATTGGTCCTTCCCATCTTGTGGTTTCTAGTGTCCATCTTTTGTCTCTGTATCTGGCTAAGTGCCCTGCCCATCGCCACTTTAGTGTTAAAGCGTAATGCAGAGCATCTATGAGTTTTGTCTTTCCTCTTATGTAGTCGCTTCTTATTTTGTGTATTCTCCTTATTTTCAATATACTTCTCTCCATTGCTTTCTGACAAACCGCTAGTTTAGTTTTTATTTTGGTGTTGTATGTCCAGGTTTGACAGCCATATGTGAGAGTCGGTAAGATGCAGGTGTCCATTACGGTCTTTTTGAGATGGAGGGGAAAAGCGCCTTTTAGGATTTCTTTTAGGGACCAGAATTTCTTCCAACTCATGTTTACTCGACGTTCAACCTCTTCTTCATTGCTCTCTCCAAATGTTATTTGTTTTCCTAGGTATATGTAGTTGTTTACGTACTCTAAAGGTTTACCATGCAGGCTTACTGTATTAGTGTTGCTGTTTGTCATTATTTTCGTTTTGTCTAGGTTCATTTTGAGACCTACTTTTTCACTTTCTTCACTTAGTGAGCATATCATTTTTTCAAGTTTCTTGCTAGTTTCAGCGAAGAGGACAATGTCATCAGCGAACCTCAGGTGTGTAAGTTGCCTCCCATTCACTCTGATTCCATCTGACTGGCAATTTAGAGGGTCGAAGATTAGCTGTAGTACCGCTATAAAAAGTTTAGGCGACAAGGGGTCGCCCTGTCTCACTCCTCTGCAGATTTTTATGTTCGGGCCACGTTTTTCCATTTTGACTCTGCTGGAACTGCCATCATATATGTTTTTTAACACATTGATGTATTTTTCATGAATGTGGCATTTTTCTAGGGCTTTCCAGATGGACTTGTGTGAAATCGTGTCGAACGCTTTAGCGTAGTCTATGTAAGCTATGTAAAGTGGTCTATTGAACTCTTTATATTTCTCAATGACTTGTTGTATAACGTGTATGTGATCCGTTGTTGAAAAGCTAGAGCGGAAACCTGCTTGTTCAATCGGCTGGTGTTCGTCGATTTTTGAACTCAATCTGCCTTGTATAATTGACGTAAAGAGTTTGTACACTCTCGAAAGAAGACTAATAGGTCTATAGTTGCCTATATCTTTTGGGTCTCCTTTTTTGTAGAGTAGGATTATATCGGATCTCTTCCACTGTTCTGGCACCTGACCTGTGTCTAAAACTTTGTTGAATAAGTAGGTTATTGGGCCAGCTAACAGAGCAGAACCGGTCTTTAAAGCCTCGTTTTGTATACCGTCAGGTCCGGGACTTTTATCGTTCTTAACCTTCTGGATGTGTTTGGTAACTTCCATGACGTTTACAGGATTTATATAGTGGTTGTCAGAGACTATTTCGCGGCTTTCGTGAATTTTAGTAGAATCAGAAGAAATTGAGTTCGAAGAGCAGTTGTTTTTATTTTCATAAAGTAGTCTGTAAAATTCTGTAGCACAGTCTATGATATCCCTTCTGGATTTGGTCTCTTGAGTTTTTGTTTTTAGGTTTTGTATCCAATTTTTGTGTGTTGTTAGTTGTTTGTATGCTCTCTTGGTACTCCTATATGTTTGTAAGTGTCTTTCTATTACTTTATTTCTATATTCTTGGTAGTCCTTTTTAATGGCTTTGCTTGTTGTTTTGTATAATGTGCTTAATTCCTTTTTCATTTCCTTGGTTTTATGCTTAATTTTAATGAGTTCTGTTCGTCTTGTCAGCATATCCCGTGTATGTATACTGAGGATTTTACCAACGGTATCTACTTTTGCTTCGATTCTCTTTTGTGTCATACTCTTGTTGATAATGTTCTCCAAAGCGTCGTAGAGCGTTTGAACGTCATCGTTATCGTCTTTCGTATTTAATGCTTGTATGTTTTTTTCTAAATTTTTCATAAAATAGCTGATATCCTCCGGTGTTTTTAGTGTCTTTGGCTGCGATTTATAGGATGCTCTACTTTTCTTTTGTTTTTCTAGCAGGTACGTAGCTCTGACAAGGCGGTGGTCCGATCTAAATCCTAGGCCATGGAGAACTTCTATGTTCCGTATCTTTTTGGGTTCATTTGATAGGATGAGATCTACCTCATTTTTAGTTTTTCCATCAGGGGAGAGCCATGTCCATTTGCGGTTGTCTCTCATTTTAAAATAGGTATTCATAATTGACAGTTTATGTTCAAGGGCATATTGTACAAGCTTTTCTCCTCTCCCACTTCTTTTTCCGTAGCCATATTTTCCTACAACTAAGTTTTCTTTCGCTTTTGTTTGGCCTTCTTGAGCATTGAAGTCACCGATAACAAGAACATTTTCCCCTGCTTCGTTTTGTGCTGCTTCCAAGGTTTCATAGAAAGAGTTTATATCATTTTCTGGTGCTCTCTCAGTTGGGGCATATGCTTGTATTATAGAAAGTATTTTGCTATCGTATTCCATTTGCAGCAGAGCGACTCGTTCGGATAAACCTGAGAAGCTCAGTATCTGGTTTTTGTGCTCTTTTTTAATTAAGAAGCCCACCCCGTGCAAGCCCGGCGTTTCTCCTTTGTAGCAAAAGATATAATCATCATGTTCTTCGATGTTGCAGCCCATTCTCCTTACTTCTGCTAGGCCGAGTATGTCAATTTCTATTTTCTGTAGCGAGTATATCAGTTCCACATATCTTTCCTCTGATCCCAGGGATCTTACATTGAGTGTTCCAATTTTAAGGGGCTTATTCGTTTCTTTTGCGTAAGCTGGAGGGTTGTGGTCATTTTCCCCCACGGGGACCAGCCGGCTTAAAGGGAGGTTTATTTGAGGTTATATATGGTAAGTTGTTTTGTGTATTATGGTTTTTCCGGTTGCTGTTGTTTTTTAATTGCTAAATACAATTTTTTTCTTTAATTAATTTGCTTCTGGGGCGAGACAGCAAATCAAACGCATTCTTTGCAGCAATTTTCTTTGGGCCTGACGAAGATGGATGGTTCTGTATTATAGATTCTCTCTTCCTCTTTTCACGACTTAAATCAGTTTGTTTGTGAACTATTAGTTTGTCACCTCGTAAGTAAGCGATATTGCCTTTATTTCTTTCTTCTTCTACTTTAGGCTGCAGTGACTTTCTTATTGCCAGCATTTCTTTAGTAAAGTCTTCTTTTATATACATTCCTTGAGGAAATTTATTTTTGTTTTTCAGTATTGCATTTCTTCTCCAGTTCGTTACAAATGAAATAAGGATAGGCCGAGTGCTATTGCTTTTCTTGTTTCCAATCCTATAGGTATTATCAATTTCAGTCTTCTGAATATTTAATGCGAGGTGTGAGTTGATCTTTTCCTTCATATATTCGACTATATTGGATTCATTTTCGCTTCCTTCCGTTATTCCAAAAAAAAGCAATTTGTTCTTTTTCTTCTGCATTTCTAATCCCCTAACTTTTTCTTTCAGTTCTGAAACTTCGGCATGCATCTGTTTGTTCTGTTCGTCTATTTTTTTGAATTTTTCGTCCATTTGCTGCATGATATTTCGTGTAACAGACTCCGTGATTGTAACTGTTTGTCTTTCCATCTGTTCTTGAATTTTTACCAGCAACATTTGTGTTTGGTTGTTCATTTTTGTTGTTAAATTCAAATTCCAAGATTTCAAATTTCGCGCGTTAATTTTAGTCGATTTCAAAGTTTTTTTTTTTTTTTTCTTGGCAACACTGTCTGTCAGATTCGGTTGGTTAGGTTGGCTAGCTTCAAACACAGTAAAAATCTATGATTTGCACCTGTACCTAACTTCACTGCAGTAATTGTTATATTTTATTTTGTGAGGGTACCTTTGTGGATGCTTTCACAGTCAGTATTTCACTTCACAGCGGCTTTTGTTATGTGATTTTTATCTTCCTGCACTTTGTCCAATGTACTTTTTGATGGTAATCCAGTCTATTGGTATTTTGCGTGAGATTAAACACAGTTTTAAACAATTTTTATCGCGAGTGACCTTCAGTACGTCTGTTGATTAATGTGCCGGAACCGGAAAATCGAAAACCGTGATAGCTAGACAGTTGAAATTGTTGAGAGATGATGTATTTCTGTTGCCGCTATAACAAAAAATACTAAAAACAGAAGAAAATACATATTTAAGGGGGGCTCCCATACAAGAAACGTGATTTTTTTCCCGTTTTTTGCTCGATATTAATAACGGCAACAGGTAGACGCATGAAATATTCTCGGCCTATTTAGTTGGATATTCACTTCAAAAAATAATAATTATTAAATTAAAATAAAATAAATTGAGGGGGGCTCCCATACAACAAACGTGATTTTTTTGCCGTTTTTGCGATAATGGTACGGAACCCTTCGTGCGCGAGTCCGACTCGCACTAGGCCGGTTTTTATATTAATGATGACAAAGACTGCCTCGTTAGTTACAAGCACTTCTACTAATTAGAATGATTAATTTCCGGGTGCTCACTTGAGCACTTGAGCAGTTGTGGCCCAGTAGTATCGGCCGCGACTTACAAGTTGTAGGTCGTGGGTTCGAGCCTAGGTAGGCGCTTTACTTTTTGTAAATTATTTCATCACCACTGTTCTCAAAACGGTGAAGGAAAACATCGTGAGGAAACCGGCATGTCCTAGAACCAAAAATTCGAAGACATGTGACATCCACCAACCCGCACTCAGAGAGGAGGCCTGTGTCCCAGCAGTGGGGAACATTAATAGGCTGATGATGATGATGATGATGATGAATTGCCGGCTCGGACGGTAGTTTGATACCAAAGTTAGACAGGTATTGAGGCTAAAGTAATGAACAATGGCGAAATCTTACCTGACTTATATTTCAGCGTCTGGCCGTCTGATAGTAAGTTATATATGAAAAAAATTCCATTAATTGTCTACGTTTTCTCAAAATATAACATTAACTGGTTACCACGAAAAAAACCTATTTAAAAGAAAGTTATTTGTTTTTTCGTTAAATATCATTAGCTCAGTGTTGCCATTTTACAGTGACAAGTATTGACTATGTTTTATTTTAATAATTATTATCTCTTGACCGATAGTGGAACGAATGTAATTTTTGTTGACGATTTCTGAAAGTGTGTGTTAGTTAGAGACATCGTTTAATTTTGTGAAAATGTGCAAATAGCGCTCTTTCATAATGATATCCCAGTAGCCCACTTCGAATTTTTAAGACACCCTTTCAGTCAATATTGCAAAAAAAAAACAAAAATCTTTCTTAATTGCCAAATAGTTGGGCAAGCGTCATCAAAAATTATTCCAAATTTCAAGTTGATAGCATTAGTCGTCCTTGCGATATCCAGCTGCGACAGATGGACAGACAGACTGAGTCGCACCTTAAGGGTTCCTTTTTACCATTTTGGTACAGAACCCTAAAAAATAAAAAGGTCTCTGATCAGGTAATCACATATTCCTTAAATTCTTCTAATTCTCTCCTGCCAACTGTCACGCCCTTGGCGAATGTGGATTCTATCAGTTTGTGTATATTTTGACAACACACTGAGGCTAATTAAAGTCCAATTACAAGTAAAACTTTTAATAAAGAGTATCATGCGTACAGTAAGAAAGCAGACGGCAGAATGGCATGACACTTCAAAATTTGCTGAAACGCGGCTGTTTGCCACAAACAGTGGCGAACAGCAAACACGTGCCAAACACTGACCACAATCACGCAACACAAACATGGCATCCACATGCTTGGCGAACGTGCTTGTATATTCCGGATTGGCAAACATGGCAGACGACGAGCTTGTTGTGGGAGCGATTACTTTCGCATTAAAAGCCTCATTTTTCCTTACAATCAAGCTTAGGATACACAAAATGTCACGATTCGTAAATTTGACCACCACTATTGACTCCGTCCGCCGTCCGCGAACTCGCGCGTACTACTGAACTAAACAAGCTTCAGGATTCATCGCAAACATGTTTGTCGAACACCCTTTAATTTGTGCATAAAATCGGACACCGATGCCGAACACGGGCGAACACAAACAAAAACAGGCGAACACAATCAACACCCATCCACACGTTCGTGTTTGTTGTTTGCTGTTCGCTATTGTTCGCCAAGCGTGTGGAGGCGGCATTAGAGCCGTGCAGTGCTGTATTACTATCCAAAGTAATAAATCGCATTCACTCCTTGCTTAGTTCAAAACTCATCTTAAAAAATCTATCTTATTCACGGACAGCTCGACTGTTTTGTCTTGGTTGAATAATGAGCCAAACACTTATGACCTTTGTGACCTTTGTTGTGCACAGAGTAGTCCTAATTAACGACAGTCCTGTGCCCACTGAGTGGTGGCATGTGTGCACCCATGACAATCCAGCCGACACCTGTAGTCGTGGCTTATCTTGCTTATCTTTATCTTCTTCCGAAGCCTAGTGGTCTGATTCTCAGAGATTGTCTAACGAACTCTTCAACTGGCCTATTTCAGTATTTCTATTTCAGTAGTAGAAGTGTCACATAAAGTGCTCGAACACAAGCCAACACCACGCGCGTTTCATGCCAGTGTGACACCCGATGCTGACGTGCTTGAATCCCTCATGAAACGCCACTCCTCTCTTTTTCGAGTGAAAAGAGTGGTTGCATGGATCTCCCGTTTCATTAAAAACGCGAAAGCTAAATTTTCTGAGCGTAACTTAATACCTGACTTGAACTTAAGACACTGAATTAAGCCAATCTTTAAATCATTTAACAAAGTATGTTCAACATCAAAATTTTGGTTGTGATAATTCAAAAATGGTTACAAGATCGTTCAGTTTTGGCTGATGGTTGCCGTGTTTAAACCATTTCGTTCGCTGTTGTAATGTTTGCAAATAGTCCCTTTGTCAAGTGCGCCAGAAGCTTTGTGATAGGCGCTGTAATAGCTGCCAACGAGTACCTGCGTAAAGTCTCGTTTTCAGCGAATACCGGTTCAGTTAGAGAGATTAAAGGTTGACCGATGAAGAAGTGACCAGCTTTAAGAGCGTCAACCTCGCCGAGATCAGAAGATAGTTCCACTAAAGGTCTAGAGTTAAACATGGCTTCCACCTTTGTTTTGATAGAGTGAACCGATTGCGATGAAACAAAAACTAATTAATACTTCAAGTTACGCACAATTTTGATAAAACACAGTATTGATAAAAAGCTTCTATGTATTGCATTGATGGTAGTTAAATATTCTCAAAATGCCCCAATACATTACCAAGATAATGAGGGAGGCACTAATACCACGCGGGCAGAGCCGTGGGTTGCAGCTAGTATAAAATAATACCGACACGTTTTCCTGTTAGAATAGCAGCCCGTGCACACAAATCAATGTATTCTTGAGTCGAAAACAGGTACCTACCAAAACAGGTATGATTAATAAATATAACGTGTTTTTATTCATTTTCCTTATTCTGGTTTATTGAGAAGTCTGATTCATTTTATACAATACTTGAAACCGAACAAGACCAGTGAAGTTTTTTTTTTAACAATTCCTTTAAATTATTTGTAGATTCATTATTAAGAAACTTTTTCCGTTGCCTCCATCAAAGTTTACTTTGTGACATTTTCTTTCCAAAGTAAATAATAAAGTGTAATTTATTTAAATACTATTTTGAATGTGCTAGTGTACGTCGTTTGTGGACTATCTTTGAGGTAAGTTTATCAAAGCTTTAATTATATTAGCATGCTTTCATAATTATGTATGTCCGGCAACCAGTAATCAATTGCTCAAGCACTGCCTGGCATCCGAATCAGCTGAAACTTGGCGTACTTATGTAACTTTGGAAACATTGAAATAGTATGGTACTGTTACGAGCTGGGGCTCAGGGATAAATTATTTAAACAGCAGACTTCAATTAATCACACTTTATTACAAAAACACTTCTTAAACAATTCTATTACTTCGCACTATTTTCCTTTTCTGATCGCTCTGTGTCGCTTCCGAATCGAAACTGACCCACGACGAACCCGACCGCTCTTTATATAGCACCGAAGATGTTTCTAGAACGTTCCATACTGTTCTAGATAATTCGAGAAACTTCCAGAACAATCGACTTTCGAACTCACTGTTCCCGAAGCGACTAGAAACTTCCAGAATGTTCGGTTCGAACATTCTGGAAAATTCCATTCGACACGAGAGGATTAGTTCCGCTATTCGATACTAGATGGCGCCACTAGTAACTACATAATTCTTCTACTCGTCACTAGATGGCGTTGCCCTATCTTGTAACATTGCCTCCCTCTTAGACATGCTCGTCCCGAGCATCGTTAGACCCATGGTAACGGGCCAACCGATCCACATGAACGACCTTTGATGCACCTAGGGGTCCCTTCTGAATTCGGTAGGTGACGTCATTAATCTGGGTAACTATGCGATATGGTCCATCCCATTTTGCTTGCAATTTAGGCTATTTTCCTTTGCTGCGTACCGGGTTATGTAACCATACCAGCGATCCTTCATCGAAGCCCTTATTGTTCGCCTTCCGATCGTAGCGAGTCTTCATCCTCTCAGACATCTGTTGACCTGTCTCTCTGATGTGCTCATATACCTTTAATGCACCTCTACTACGAGTGTGTGGTCCTTTCACAGGCGCTCCCGCACAACTTGTGCATTTGCAGCACCATTCCTTAACGTCCTCTCGACAATGGATCCAGTAAAAGCGTTCTCGGATCTTAATTAGAGTCCTCTTAACTCCCATGTGACTTCCTGAACTTCGATTGTGATAGAGCTGTAAGACCTCCGGCACCTTAACCTTAGGTACGACCATTTGTAGATGACACTGGTCACCGCGAGTACTCGCCCATTTCCGGCACAGAACTCCATCCTGGATAACCAAGCTTTCCCACTGTGCCCAATAACTCTTGGTGATGGAACTGGTTGCTGCGACATCACTCCAGTGAGGCCTTGGAGCACCTGATTTCTTCCATTCAAGGATCGGTTTTATGTCTCTATCATCTTGCTGAGCACTCTGCAAGATTCCCTTCCAATCTTCGCTAAGATCCGTCCTCAACATCCTCACAAATGTTACCTGCTCAGCCTCTTGCCTGGCACAGGGCTTACATTGATTGGAACACAATCTACGCGAGAGAGCATCTGCATTTCCGTGTGGTGTTTTGTTCCCTTCACATGATTGTGACTCACATACAATTTGTGAAATCGAGTTCCTTGGGGCTCTTCCATCACCAGCCACCAACCGCCAATTAGTCCTGGCGTCTACCGGTTTTCCTGCTGCTGGTAACTGAATTCCACAATGGGGGCTCCTTCGCTTCGGGCAGCTCAACCGGATGTGGCCTCTCTCTCCACAGCTATAGCACCGGGGTGAAGACACATCCTCCCTTATGCGGTGAGCTCGATCGTCCCGTCGTACAGCTTCCACCTCCAAAGCGTAGGCTAGGGCGTTCTTAAGGTTCTTAAAATGGCCTAGCTTTACGGCAGCCTTAACCTCCAGGTCGCGTATCCCATCCGTGAACGCCTGTACGAGGTTCCCGTCGATAAGGACAGGTGACGACTGGTAAGCTTTTCGGACCAGCTTTTCCACCTCCAAAGCCCACTGCTGTAAGGTTTCACCAACACGTTGCGATCGAACCTTCAGCTGGGCGCGAAACACATGTTCCAGGTGTGCGTCGCCGTATCTAGCTTCCAATGCTTCCAGAAGCTTCTCGAAAGTAAAGTTCTGTCCAAGTGCCTCTAACACAGTCAAGGCCTGGTCGCGAAGACCCAAGGTTAGAGCAGTCAAGGCCTGTTCTTTGGTCCACCTATTCGATTTCATGACGGCCTCGAACTGTATCTTGTAGGCAGACCATGACGAAGACCCGTCGAATAGTGGCACTTTAAAATCACCCGGCGAGGGCGCAACTACTGCAGCTGCCACGGCTCCTCCCCCAGATGTGAGCCCACGAACAATCTTCTCCAACTCGGCGATGCGGATTTCCTGCTGCTGGACCTGGTCCATTACCTCTTTCATCTCCTTCCCAATGGCTCCGCGGAGGTCCTTTATCACTAAGAGCTGCTCCTCCTGACGACGAGCCTGCTCCTCCTTGTCGCGCTGCAGCTGCTCCTCCAAGCGCCGCGCCTGCTCCTCCTGACGGCGAGCCTGCTCCTCCTGACGGCGCGCCTGCTCCTCCTTGTCGCGCCGCATCTGCTCCTCCAAGCGGCGAGCTTGCTCCTCCTGACGGCGAGCCTGCTCCTCCTTGTCACGCTGCAGCTGCTCTTCTATGCGGCGAGCCTGCTCCTCTTGACGGCGAGCCTGCTCCTCCTTGTCACGCTGCAGCTGCTCTTCCGGCAGGGGTCGCCGGCGATTGAGCGGGAGCTGCTGCAGTCGCGGAGTCTCGTTGTCCACTTGATGATGGTGAGGGAGCGTCTCCAAAGCGCCTGGTCTAAGTCTTGCTGGCGCTGACTTCTGGTGCGCATCCCCTCCGTTTCTTCCTTCGGTAGAACCGGCATAATTTATCCCGCACTTCTGACACCAATTTGTTACGAGCTGGGGCTCAGGGATAAATTATTTAAACAGCAGACTTCAATTAATCACACTTTATTACAAAAACACTTCTTAAACAATTCTATTACTTCGCACTATTTTCCTTTTCTGATCGCTCTGTGTCGCTTCCGAATCGAAACTGACCCACGACGAACCCGACCGCTCTTTATATAGCACCGAAGATGTTTCTAGAACGTTCCATACTGTTCTAGATAATTCGAGAAACTTCCAGAACAATCGACTTTCGAACTCACTGTTCCCGAAGCGACTAGAAACTTCCAGAATGTTCGGTTCGAACATTCTGGAAAATTCCATTCGACACGAGAGGATTAGTTCCGCTATTCGATACTAGATGGCGCCACTAGTAACTACATAATTCTTCTACTCGTCACTAGATGGCGTTGCCCTATCTTGTAACAGTACTATGGAGCTATAATAGAACTCTTATAATAGAACCGGTAGGTTGCCATGTCCACTACTCAACCAGACAAGATAGCGCCATCGTGTTTAGGCTCATTGGATGTGTATTGACAAGTGGTATTACATTTCATAAAGCTTGCTAGCTCCACAAGGCAGTCACTAAACTGGTTCTTGGAGGCCATCATTAGGTATAAACTGGCTCTCTAGTATATTTGGGTTTACTGCTTGATTCCGAATGCCATATCCCCGTTGGCTAATTCCCCGAAGTCATCAGATCGAACGTCCGAATCGCCGAAATTCCATAGCATCGATTTACCGCAATTTCGAATAGCCTTTAGATCGAGCGTCCGTTTCGCCGAAAAACCATTGCAACGATTCATCGACTGTCCATCGAATATCTATTGGCTCGACATGCCAGTAAGTCGAAAGCTATTCAACCTAAAATATTCAAGAAGACTAAATGGAGGAAAACAAAATGGAAAAAAAAACCAAACAGCAGAGTTGAATCAACATAATATGTTATAGGCAATTTGTGAAAACCATGAATTGTATACAATTCCTAATAAATCAATAAAATTCTGTTGATTAAACCCTGCTGATTTGATATTTATCTCATTTTATATTCCTTGTTTTCGGAATCAAGCAGTAAACTCTCTTTATCCAATTTACACTAGTATTGTGAAGAGTTAAAGTTTGCAAATTTAGATATGCGAGATATACTTCTAAACTACTGAATACTCATTCGATTCTGACTTGTTTTGTTGGTGTAGTGGTCCCAAGCGCTACTGCTGAACAGGAAGTCCTGGGTGCGATAGCCGGATCGGGCAAATGAAGTTGGGTTATTCCATCTGGAATTTCCCAGAAGCAATAGACTCACCACATATTATACATGTGACCTGAACATCTAGCGATATGTCAGTTTAGTATAGGTGCCCAACTCTTCTGGGGATAAAGGCGTGATGTGTATAGTACTGGTCGGATCATTGAGTGGTGGATTACTGTATTAGTTACTTACATTACATTAGTTACTTTCGTATTTTTAATATTGGTATGGATAAAAATATAATTTTGAAGATGCATATGATAGGTACCTGTTCGACCTTCGACCTTTAAGACAGGTTTCGAAGTTGTAGCTGGGCGTTATCGTCAGTCAATAATCTACTACGTCGTTGGTTCGGTAATATTACGGATGCAAAATGCAAAAAGAAATCGTGACATTGAAGTTTAGATTGTCTTGTTTTATGATGTTTTTAGGGTTCCGTAGCCAAATGGCAAAAAACGGAACCCTTATAGATTCGTCATGTCTGTCTGTCTGTCCATCCGTATGTCACAGCCACTTTTTCCGAAACTATAAGAACTATGCTGTTGAAACTTGGTAAGTAGATGTATTCTGTGAACCGCATTAAGATTTTCACACAAAAATTGCTAAAAATTATTAATAAATTGCTAATTATTATTAATAATTATTGTTAAGCTATAAATTATTTTCAAAAAGATTAGATATCTTTATGAAAATTGCAATAATGTAACCTAAAGAAGCAAAATTTTGCCTACACAATTCATTGATTGGCGTGTGCTGAGAAAACTATTGATGATACATAAAAATTATGTATTACATGATTAAACTACTCATTATTAACTGCGATAGAATATATCTCACTATCATAGTTATGCCACAATAGCAAAATCAAAATTTGTTTATTTTCTCTCAAAAAGGTTGACATTGTTACAAAATAAGAAATATTTATACAATTTTGCCTTACGTTATAACCTTTGTGAGAGCTGGAGTCTGAACTAGTTTCGGGACCTGTATGACAGATCTCCAGGCTCACACCCCTTTAAAATAATCATATTTGACGGCAATATAATTCAGATTATTCAACAATATTTTAAACAATTTTGTTAGTAAATCTTTATTAAGGTGATTATATTTGTGGAGTGTAATGTAAAGTGATAGTATTGTTGTGTAGTGTGTGAGTGTATGGGGGTGATTTGAGTATATGAGTGTAATTCCTGTGCGAGCGTTTGTACTTAGGTATCAGTAAAATTAAAAGGTTCGTATGTAACAATTATTTAATTGTTTGGATGATATTTTCTGTACCTTCATAGTCCAAACCCATCAACCAGTCCCTTACAGTAGTTTTGCATTTGCATTTAACCATTGAGTAGATATTATGTAAGGATTTATTGACTCTGTTGTAAACATAAGGACCAAGGAAATAAAAGAATCACTGGGCTAGCCTTGAGTTAACGGAAAAAGCAGTTTTTGTGTTCTAAAATATAATTATACTGTGATTTTTAATTTCGTAGACTAACCTGACATTTATTTATGGGGTTGACACATAACCGTTACATAAAAATAGTGTCGTATCCTGGCTATCCTGAGAGATCGAAAGTTAGTCAAAAATCGAAGTAGATCGAAAATGAAACTATTTCACGGCAAAAAAAATGTTTAGAATCTAACGGTATTTAGTTTCTACTTATATAAGTCAGACTTCATTTTATGGATCGCATTTATTTTATTGTTGATTTCATATTCAACACAATAAAAGTTTATGTACTATGTGTTTTTATACTGTTATGTTGAAATATATTACGTTTATATTACGTCGATATACTCCTATCTATCCTCTCCCATCTTATGGTTTCTTCCGAGGCGTTGGAATGGTTCTCCTCTTATCTTCGGGGACGTCGGCAGTCGGTTCGTGTCGATGAGACTTCGTCGAATTGGCGTGACCTGGATGCTGGTGTTCCACAGGGCGGTAAGATAAGATAAGATAAGATATATTTATTTGCCCAAACATGTGTATACATACAACAAATCATTACACTTGCATGCAGGATGACAAAAAAATAAAGGTTCAGCCATGTTTGCCATACTATGGCGTGCAAATATTATTAAAAAAATAAAAAAATATGATAATAATTAATTACTCCAATGAATTTAAAAATAAAATAATTCTAAATGTCAACAGTAAAAACAATAAATTATATAGTAAAAATGTCAAAAAAATATTAAGCAAACGTCAAATCAAGGCAAAAATAATTTCAAATGTCAACAGTAAATGAAAAATAAATAATGACAATATCAAAAATATTATGCAAATGTCAAATCTCTGTAAATATAATTTCAAATGTCAAAAAATAAATAGTAACAATGTCAAAATATATCAAGTAATTAAAACATACATTAACAGTAATTTGTGTCTAGTCTATGTAAAATATCAATCACATTTCAAATCTATGGAAAAATATCAAACAATTATTCGCGGTATTCTATCTCCATTATTATTCTCCATCTTCATTAATTTTATAACTCACTGTCTTCGGTGTTCGTATCATCTTTATGCCGATGATCTCCAACTATATACAGCGGCGCGGATCGAAGAATTATCTGACGCCATAGAAGATGTGAACCGGGACTTGAATGCTATCAAAGATTGGTCTGACAGATTTGGAGTGTCCGTAAACCCCACAAAATGTCAGGCCATTATTATTGGAAGCCCGCGCATGATGGGTAGAGTGGCGGTTGGCTCTCTTCCCCCGATGGTTTTCAATGGTACCGTCATTCCCATTAGCCCTAGTGTGAAAGATCTCGGTTTGCATCTTGACTCAACACTTAGCTTGCAAAGTCATGTGTCCAGTATCAGTCAGAGAGCAAGCGGTACTTTGCGATCCTTGTATCGTTTGAGGAGGTTCTTGCCAGCCAAAACGAAAACTATGCTTGTACAGACTTTAATTTTCCCAGTGGTTGACTATGGTGGCGTGTGCTGCTTTGACTTTAGCGCGGTCTTACTGGATAAGCTAGACAGGGTCTTGAACAACTGTATTAGATTCATATTTAACCTCAGAAAGTATGGCCATGTGTCGAACTACAGGTCTGAGCTAAAATGGTTGCCGATTCGCCAGAGAAGAAGTTTACGCGCTTTGACCACGCTTTTCACCCTACTCAATTCTCCCATCCCTCCTTCATATCTTATGTCTAAATTTCAATATCTATGTTCTTCACATGCTCGGAATCTGCGTTCTTCCAATAATCTCCTCTTGCTTCGTCCTTCTCATACTACTGATTTTGTTCACTCTTCCTTCAATATTCAGTCCATTCTTCTAGGTTTGCATTCAAGCGGAAATTGCGGATTTATTTTCAGCACAACTAAGAAGAGTCATCTCACTTTATTCTTCTCTGTTACTTCATTAATATATATTTTATATAAGTATATATTATATTATATTATATTATATTATATTATATTATATTATATTATATTATATTATATTATATTATATTATATTATATTATATTATATTATATTATATTATATTATATTATATTATATTATATTATATTATATTATATTATATTATTGACACATCAGGAAGAAACCACCAAATAAATAACTTGGCTTTTATTAACTAAAGAAATCAAGTCGTAAATAAAATAATGTATGACAGAAGATTATAACATTTCAAGTGACGAGTGATGGTTGTCAATATCATAGATATTGATACGAAGCACGAAGGAGATTATATGTCATTCTCCCCCTCTATGGTTTCAGCATCAAGAAGATAGTCATTGAGATGTAAGGGTAATCTCTTTGGCCTTGTAGATCTTCTGACTTGTGGGGCCTCAACATTTTGCAGTGGAGTTCTAAAAACTTCTTCTTCATGTATTCCCCCATCATCAGCCCTGTCTTCCAGTACGGGCCTTTCAAAGTCTTCGTTTTCGACTGTCGGGTTTTCATCATCCGCTATTGCTGGAAGTGGGGCTAAGTGTCTGTTCGATACGGTTGTCTCTTGACCATTACGCCGTCTCACGTAAGAGTAGCTGGGGTTTGTTTGAAGCAACTCAACTTCCTCAACGTATGGTTCAGTTTTCGAACGAACAAACTTTTTTAAAAGTATCGGACCGGGAACAAGCCACGACGGTAGCGATTCGCCGACTGGCGTTCTCCGAGGAAAGTTGAAAAACTTCTCATGGGGAGTGGCATTTATTGAAGTGCATAGTAGAGAACGCACACAGTGAAGGGAGGGCTTTAAAACTTGTTCCCAATGTTCTATTGGCAAATTCTTGGACTTGAGACTTAGCTGTATTGTCCGCCAGAGCGTTCCATTAAGCCTCTCCACCTGGCCGTTCCCCTGCGGATTATAAGGTGTCGTGCGAGAAGTGGCAATATTACAGTTTTTGAGAAAGGTCTGTATTTCTTCCGACATGAAAGAGGATCCTCTGTCGCTGTGTATGTACAAAGGCTGACTGTATTCGTAAAAAAGATCTCTTAGACACTTAATAACAGTAGCCGAAGTAGTATCAGGACATGCGTAAGCGAATGGATATCTTGAAAATTCATCGATAATTGTCAGGATGTACTTGTTTTTTGTATTCGATGGCAGAGGACCTTTGAAGTCTATATTTAATCTTTCGAACGGCGATACAGCTTTAATTAGTGTCCCTTTTGATTTGGCAAAGCGAGGTTTGACTTCCGCACATACACGACAAGAAGCGGTCATCTGTTTAATATCGTCTAGGGAGTAAGGAAGATTCTTTAATTTAATCCAGTGATACATTCTGGTTATTCCAGGATGAGAGAGTGCATCGTGCAATTCGTATAATTTAGAGTTACTCATGAGTGCACACACCCTTGACAGTGCATCCGCGGCAACATTTTCGTTTCCTGGTCTGTAGATTATGTCATATTTGTAACATGACAGTTCTAGCCTCCATCTTTCGATTTTATCGTTTTTTATTTTACTGGTATGGTTTTGATTGAATATATAGCTGACGGATTTCTGATCCGTGATAAGGAGAAAGTGTCTGTTAATGAGGTAGTGACGCCATTTTCTGAGACTCTCGACGATAGCGCAAGCCTCTTTCTCAACGGAAGCATGTTTACGTTCGCTGTCCGACAACGTTCTAGAAAAGAAAGCGACAGGGCGTCCATTCTGGGCTAGCGTCCCGGCTATGGCAAACTCAGATGCGTCAGTCTCTACAGTTAAAGTTTCTTTGTCGTCTATGGCGACTAATGCAGCCTTCACAATATCCGATTTTAATAGATCAAAACTACGCCGTCCGCTTTCGCTTAATGGGAAGTTTACGTTGCCGACGAGAGGATGTACTTTTTCGGAGAATTTGTGTACCCATTTGGCGTAGTGAGCAAAGAGACCAAGAGCTCGTTTGAGTTCAGCGGCGTTATGTGGTGGTGGCAGTTTTAACAGTGGATCAAGTCTGTCTTTATCAGGCTCTATTATATTGTTTTGAATAGTATAGCCCAAGAGGCTAATAGACGTTTTGCCAAAATTACATTTTTGTTCGTTTAGTGTTAGTTTGTACTTCTCTGCTGCAGCCATGAACTGTCGTAAGTTTTTGTCATGTTCCTCCTTATCTTTACCACAAATTGTAACATCATCAAGATACGCAAATGTTCCTTGTAAAACTTCTTGCCCGATAATGTGTTCAAGTGTACGTTGAAAGGCAGCAACTCCGTTAGTTACGCCGAATGGAATTCTTTTGAATTGGTATAATTTGCCACATGCTTCAAACGCCGTATAAATTTTTTCCCGTTCTACAATAGGAACTTGGTGGTAAGCGCTTTTTAAATCTATTTGGCTAAAATAATTAAACTTAGCCACTTTCGTCACGATTGTTTCAATATTTGGAAGTGGGTAGGCGTCCAAGTACGTAAATTTATTGATTGTTCTTGAATAGTCGACTACCATCCTCCTTCGATGAGTTCCACCTCCCGTGACAAGGACCTGAGCACGCCATGGCGATACGCTCGGTTCAATTATTCCATCTTCTAAAAGATTTGATATCTCGGCTTGGATAAATTCTTCTTCATCTTTATTATGACGTCGAGATTTAATGGCAATAGGCGTGATGTCGGCAGATAAGTGCGTAAAGACAGATGCTGGTGGCACTGAAGCTTCCATAACGCACACTTGTAGAGGCTCCCTGGTACCTCCGAATTGAAATTCTAGCTTGGCGTGATCTTTAAGAATGTCGTGTCCAATGATAACATCTGCACACAAGTTGTTAATTACGAGAAGAGGTCGCTGTTTGTATATGTGTTTGTTAATTCCTAGCGTTACGAAACATAGTCCGTCGACATGTGATGTATGGTTTAGCGAAGCCAGATTTATTGTTTGTTTGCAAGGTCGTTGCTTGAGGTTCATCATTCGCGCTATGTTGCGATCAATAAAGCTGACGGAGCTCCCAGTATCTATCAACGCATCAGCACGAATATGATTAACGGTGATGGAAATCGTAGCTTTTACCAAACTGGACGGAGATGCAGCTGAGTAAACGGTGCTTATCGCTTGAAAAGAACTTGGTGACTGCATATATTCGACGGGAACAGTGGGACTCGGACAAGATATAGCATTGCTAGTTGAAGAGTTGTTGCGAGAACGGCAAACTGAAGCGAAATGTCCCTTCTTAGAACAAAGTTGACAATAGGTGTGGAATGCTGGGCATTTAACCCTTTGATGCACTTTTCCACCGCAAAAGAAGCAGCGTCTTGCAGTTGGAGGAGGTGAGGACGAGACCGCTGCATTGTTTGAACTCGGTATTAGGAGTTTAAGTTGTTCTTGTTGTGGGACATTCACTGGTAAAGCATTCAAAGCATTTGGTACACCAACGCCCATTATTGCGGAGTCTTTTTCAGCTGTTTCAAGGACGACGGCTTGGTTGAAGGCTTCATCCATCGAAAGCGTTGAGTTTTCGAGTAACCGCTCTCTTATTTTCGCCGAAATAATTCCTGCGATGAAAGCGCTCCTTATTGCTTGGTTTCTATGTTCGTCGGCGGAGACAGATTTGAAATTACAATTTTGCGCTAGAAGTTGTAAAGCGCGACAATATTCAGCAATTGTTTCGACATGTTTTTGTTTTCGCGCGCCGAGGACATATCGAGCTAAGATTTCGTTCTGAGGCTTGAGATACGTTTTATTCAGAACCGAAATAGCGTCATCATAAGTTTGACAATCTTTTATATGTATGTAAATGTTTGCAGTTAAATGGTTTGCTAGTAATCTTAGTTTTATTGAATCCGTGACGTCACCAGGTATTTCTTCAATCAAGAAGTTTGAAAAGGTGTGTTGCCAATGAGCCCACTGCTCACCCGCTGCGGGAGCATTAGGTTCAACGTCGAATCGATCAGGTCGAAGATACCTGGCTAAAGAATATGTTTTCTCCGGTTCTTTCTTCTTATCAGACATAGTTGTATTTAGTTAATAAAATTGACACATCAGGAAGAAACCACCAAATAAATAACTTGGCTTTTATTAACTAAAGAAATCAAGTCGTAAATAAAATAATAATAAATAATAATAAAATTCGTTTAATTCAGACTATTTAAATGTCCATATTTTTTGTTAGTATTACATTATCTTAAAACTATGTTAGTCATGAGTGTACAAGTAGGTAATGCAAATGATTGAATATAAATTAAAATTGTATTAAAATAAATGATTTAAAATAAATTAAAATGAAATTGAATTAGATAATTTAAAAAGAAATAAAATGGAAATAAATCATGAAATTAAAAACATAAAACAAAAAACATAAAAAGTCAAGTGACATGCAGCCTGATGAGCCTTCCCAGAGCTGCCGAATTTGGTCTGTCTGCAATCATTCTTATGTATGATGTATGACAGAAGATTATAACATTTCAAGTGACGAGTGATGGTTGTCAATATCATAGATATTGATACGAAGCACGAAGGAGATTATATGTCAATTATATTATATTATATTATATTATATTATATTATATTATATTATATTTTGTACGTGAATTTTACCTATTTAAGTATGTTAATAACAACTTTTTTCTTTATTAATTGTTTAAACAATGCACCTGCCATGTTATCTCTTCACCACCCTTGGTTGACTGGTAGAGAATGCCTAAGGCATTAAGTCCGCCTTTGTACCTTTTTGTGCATGAAGTCTAAATAAATAAATATTCATAAAACATTTCATCATCGTCTGCCTAGCCTTTTCCCAACTATATTGGGGTTGGCTTCCAGTCTTACCGGATTCAGCTAAGTACCAGTGTTTTACATGGAGCGACTGCCTATCTGACCTCCACAACCCAGTAACTGGGTAACACGGTACCCCACAACCCAGTAACTGGGTAACACGGTACCACGGTATTTATTTACTCCAATTAGTAAAATTAAATTGAGGAGTCATGACACATCGATTCGATGTATCATATAAGATTGAGCCCTACCTACAACACTATGCACCGCGCTTGCAACATTAAAAAAAAATAAGGTCATTGACAGCTGTCAGTTTAGTCTACGAAATTAAAATACACAGTATGGATCGCTGGTAGAAACAAAAGACGGTTATATTCGTATTTATTCAAATATAAATAGTTTAACAAATTGGTAGGTAGGGTAGGTGGTTAGGTAGGTTAGGTGGGCGGGTAGGTAAGTAGATTAGGGTTTGTAGGATAGGGTAGGTATGTAGGGTAGGGTAGGGTAGGTAGGTATGAAGGATAGGGTAGAGTAGGAGGTTGATCGGTAGGGCAGGTGAGTAGGTTGGTAGGTAGATAAGGTAGGTGGGTAGGTAGGTAGGGTTGACAGGTAGGTAGGTAGGTAGGTAGATATAAAGGATAGGGTAGAGTAGGAGGTTGATCGGTAGGGCAGGTGAGTAGGTTGGTAGGTAGGTAAGGTGGGTGGGTAGGTAGGTAGGGTTGACTGGTAGGTAGGTAGATAGCCAGTTGACGGGAGCGAAGCCGCGGGGTTCAGCTAGTTATTTATAAGTATTTGCTTCTCATAGGCGGTTAACTATTTGAGATATCTTATGCTCGTGACATAATTATGATAGATGGAGCCCCTTTTCTGAACTTAGACTCCCAATTGTTCATTGTGCGTGCAGGCCTCCTCTCTGTGAGAGAGAATGGGCCGTAATCCATCACGCGGGCTATGTGCGGGTTGGTGGATGTTACATATCTTCCAATTTCTGGTTCTAAGACATGCCGGTTTCCTCAAAAAAAAACCTTTACCGTTTTGAGGGCAGTGGTGATGAAATAATTTACACAAAGTAAAGCACCTGGCTGGGTTCGAATCAACAACCTATAACTTGTAAGTCGTGGTGGTTACCACTGAGCCACCACTGCTCTCCGTGACATACTTTTTATTAAGTAGTTCCTGTAGCCACCTGTGGTCTTCTTCATCAGTTCCACTTTACCAAATGATACTTCCTTAGTGCAAATGCTTGCCATGTTGATGAAAATACCATCTCTATATGTATGCCTATAATGTTTGAGGAGTTCCTTCGATTTCCATCGGACCACTTTAAGAGTATAATAACCCTTTCCAACCGCAAAATCACAATTGACAGAGAAGTCGATCGAAATGTATAAATAAACATACATCATCATCATCATCATTAGCCTATTAATGTTCCCACTGCTGGGAAACAGGCCTTCTCTCTGTGAGAGGGAATGGGTCGTAATCCACCACGCGGGCACAGTGCGGGTTGGTGTATGTCACATGTCTTCGATTTTTTGGGTTTAGGACATGCCGGTTTCCTCACGAATAAATAATAAATAAATAAACATACATTCGAACATCAAACCTCCTTCTTTTCTAAAAAGCGAAAGTTGGTTATCCGATAGTTATATTGTTGTAAGAGATTTTTAAAACTGTGGTAATTTATGTGTAAGTTTTTTAGTTAATGGTATTAAAAAAACCAACGACAAAAAAAAAACAAATCCATTCATTATAACTGGGAACTTCTGTATTTTTTCATTTATAATGAACCTTACTATATAATGACTCAACTGTGATAACTTATGGAGGAAAAACAACACTAAATATTAATAAACTAGCTGCGCCCGCGGCTTCGCTCCCGTCATCTGCCTGCCAACCCTACCATACTTACCAGCCTGCCTGCCTACTCCACATACTCAAAAAAACTTTTTACAAAAAAATACTACCGACTTCCAAATAAAACTACAAAGTGAAAAATAACTTTATTTTTAAGAAGAGTTCTGTTGTATATCTTCGAATTGCTTCGTCAGTCCTACACCAAATTAAAATGGGACCAATTTCGGAAGATACTCTTTCAAACAAAAAAAGATTTTTTGAAATCGGTCCACAACTGACGGAGATATCGGTGAACACTGAACATACACAAAAAAAAAATAATAACATACATAATATCGAACATTAGGGAAGGTACGTATTTACGGGACCAGGTTTTTACACCAGGTATTTGCTTCCAAGTACGTACACCAGGTACCGACCCGAAATACTTGCAAGACTTCAAAGTATTTTATACGGCTACTCGGACTCGCTCCGTCGGGGTGAGTCCGCGGTTCTGCAATACCGCGTTAGTTTTCGCAAATGCGATCATGCTCCTTATTTGTAAGGGTCCACGGAACAATTTCGTATGAAAGTATTTTTACTTTAATGGTTTGTCTTTGCAAGTATTTTTTTGAAAACGCGATTGTGCTCCTTATTAATAAGACGTCATGGTTCAATTTCCTATGCAAGTATTTTTCTTCCAACAGGGCTCTTGTATGGAATAGAAGTAGAAACTTTAATCGTCTGTAAGTAGGTATTTATTTGTAAAGGCGATTGTGCTCCTTATTTATAGGAAGTCACGTTTCAATTTCCTATGCAAGTATTTTTTATTTTAACAGGACTTGGCATGGAGGTAGGAAGTTCAATCGTCTGTAAGTAGTTATTTATTTAAAAACGCGATTGTGCTCCTTATTCATACAAAATTACGGGCCAATTTCCTATCCAGATAGAAAATACTTGAAAGTATCCCGAGTCCTGGTTTTAGGACCTGGTTTCTTAAAGTAGACGTACGTGGAAGCCCTGGTATTCGATTTTGCAAGTACGACCCATGTCTATCGAACATAGAACCTCCTCTTTTATGGGAAGTCGGTTAAAAAATATACGTACTACATACCAATTTTTTTTTTCTAGGGTCATTCTTTCGCGTAAAATCTTAACACCGCGATTCAGATAATGACTTTAAATGCACAACGCCATCTATCGAATAGCGAGTTCAACTGTCCGAGTAACCGAATTGCGTGAGCTGTGATAATTTTACTTCTTGAATATTTTAAATTCATCTAACTTTTGATAGAGTGAACCGATTGCGATGAAACAAAAACTAAGTAATTCTTCAAGATACGCACAATTTTTATGTATAAAAGTTATCTACATTGGTTTCGTACATTTCACGTGATGCGTGCACAAATAAACAGACAAACAGACAAACAGATAAACAGACAAACAGACAAAAATGCCAAAAATGCTAGAAATGGGTTCTGTTGGTTATCCTTTAACACCCTGGCTATTTTTTTTGGATTTTTTTTCGATGTACAAAAAATATTTTTCTACAGATTTATTATATGTATTGATTGATGTATGTACCATAACGTTACAGTGGGAAGGCGATGCTACAGCTGCGTGGAACCTCTTCACAGCCAGTTGTTATACGAGATCGCAGAAAGCATGAAATCATCAAGTAAGTGTAGAAGCTATTCCTTTGTTTAAATAATTATCTGTTTCTTTGCCTCTTTTGACTGGCTCGTAGGTGTAGTGGTCACAACTTTACTTCTGAGCATGATAGGTTTGATCCATGGTTACTGGTACGGGCAGAGTTATTGGGATTTACTATAAATTGAATTATTAAACTGTTTTGTAGAGATGTTTTTGTTTTTGGATCTAGTTCGCGGAAAATATCAAGGGTTTTTTTTTTTTTTTTTTTTTATAATCTATAGGCTCGCGTTTATTACTTGTGACTTGGCCTTGATACACAAATCAGAACAAATAACTCTGACCTGTTGAGCTATTTATGTACCAATCCCTATTTATAATAGTATTTTGTGTACGGCGTGACCCATACCACTCTTATCACCAGCCCTCACCGTTATCTCTCCACTACCCTTGGGTGACGGGTAGAGAATGCCTCAGGCATTAAGCCGCCTATGTGCCTGTATGTTGCATGGAGTTTTAATAAATAAATAAACCATCTGTAAGAAAAATCCTTTAAGTTTTTGGCAGAGGTTTCGCTCGCGTGGATATCGGGAACTATCCCACGGGAATATACTACCAGCTTAAAAAGTAATTTATGTGCTATTCCAGACTATAATCTATGTCTGCGCCAAATTAAATCCAGATTCCTTCAGCCACACTGGTTTTATTGAGTAACAAACATCCATCCAAACTTAATTATAGTAGGATAGTACAGGCTCTGCATCGCCTCAGTCATGATGATGATGTCCATAGATGTGCATAATTTGAATATTTACTTTAGTTATATAAAATAAATAAAGAATAACTATGTAGTAACTTCTTTGACGTTTACAGATGTCTTGCCCTGTTTGCGACCTATGACGCATTCGTTTAATTATAATGTATCAAGTTAATATTGTTGTCTTTAGGCCGGCGCATTGTAGTCGCTGATTCGTGTCACTTGTCAGTCACGTATTATCCTGTTGCAATATGACGCCATCCAAGTTTGTGTGGTCAAATAAGTGAGTACGCGTACCGATAGCGCAGTTTCTAGCACATTTAGGTGCATGTGTACTTTGCATAATACATACGGATTACGGCCTTTGCAGACGAAGATTCTGCCGACACTATCGGTAGCCATGCAGCTCCAGATCATAATGCTACCTGCTTATTTATCAATGGGCACCACACAATCTGGATGTTATTTCTCACCTACGCACCACCGCATGAAGGTTATTGCGCAGTTCCGAATATCTTTGAATGAAAACAGAAAAAAAAACACGTTTCAGGACGAGGAAAAAGTCCAGTAGCGGTCCTAGGGCGGTGCCTCGTTGGTCTAGTGCTCGCGAGCGCTACTGCTGCTCTTGGGTTCGATTCCAGAGTCGCGCAAAGGGTTGAGTTTTCCTATCTGGACTGTCTCGGAGTCAGGTCTTGTGGCCGGTTGATGGCAACAGGCTCGGCCCCTGTTGCGACTTAAACAGAACTGGTGAAATGCGGGTGTACTATATGTACTTGTCCGGTTATCGAGTGGTGGATTAGCGAGAGAGATGTAGACTGTATTGCAGAAAATGTATAGTGAAGCAATGCTTACACTACAGTTTAGTGTTAGATTTCTCTTCCTATTCGTTGTTTTCATTGACGGAGTCACTGACGTGACGAGCTGCTTCCGTGAGTCCTGTAATCGCCTTGATCTGATCTGACCTTTTTTCCCGCTACAACCAGCTTCAGCTATTCCGGTTGTCTCCGTGCGATATGACCAAAGTAACATAGGACTCGTTAGTAGCAGATCGAGGAGAATTTGGTTGCTAGTCGCATTTTAAATGAAGATGTCTGATTGATTGCAGGTTCAGGTCGTCAGCCAGACATTTACAAGTTTGAAGCTGCCGAGTGCTCCCGTGTCTGCGAGTGCCGCCTGCCCCTGTGTTGATATCCAACTTTGAAGACAGTGTTAAGTAAAGTAGTTTATAGTCAATATGAGTGCTGCAACGTTTAAAAAAAGTGAAGGAACGTCGGGGATCCGCGGGCAGCTGTACGAGACCAAGCTACTCAGCTTGATATTCTACAGAGCGAAGCTTGATGACAGTATCGAAGAGTTTCAGCTAGCTTCCAATATCGCTGAGATAGGGGCATTCGATGATATTTGCTTCAAGGTTAAAGTGAAGGGCTTTCCGAAACCTCTGACTGTGTTCATACAGGCCAAACATAAAGACGACAGCGAACAGACTCTCGATATCAATATGATGAAATATTTTCGCAGTTATTTGAAAATAAGAGAGAGATTTGAATTGGATAATAAAAACGACCTATTTCAATGTAAATTTCATGAAACAGAATGTTACTTCGTTATATACACGTCCGGAAAAGATACATTTGGTAATGACCCGGTTGAAAGTGATTTTGCTTCAAAACTGAACGAGCTTATTGGTACCGAAGGCACAGCCAAGCAACCCTATAAACGTAATGCGGATGTAAAGTTCCTGTGCGAAATGCTTATGGAAGACCAAATAATCTCACTAGCCAAACAGCTAGCCACTTTTATAAGTGGTGAAAGAAATTTTCAAATGATGCTATCTGATGAGCTGATACTAACCTATCATGTTGTTCTGGCGCTAAAAGTTGTCGACATTTCAGCAATTGAACAAGATGGGCACCGAATCGCTACCTTTCGACAAGATTTCTTTGATACCAAAGATCGATATCTCAAACTATTTAAAGATACACTTTACAAAGAGATTCTTGTAAGACGAAAGATAGAAACCTCTGATGTAAATAATCTACTGTCTGAATTCTTAGTCGAGCCCACTGACGTTACAAAATTAAGCAAACTGATAGGGACCGTTCTAACATATAACAATGGCCAGCTAGAATTTGTAAAAACATATACTAAAGACTTCAATTCACAATTACATCAAGTGGACGTTTCTCGATCGACTGTCAATGAAGCTTTTGATCTGGCTGCAAGAGAAATATTATCAAAGGGTCTGAAAGTCCCGGCTGCGTTTGGTAACAAAGACCTGATGTTAAGTGGCAGTGATACAAAGAAAGCGCGAAGAATAAAATATTTAACGTCAAAAGTAAAAGACTTGATGTCCAAGTCTAAAGCAAGTAACATAGTCACTATAGATAACTCTTTAGACAGTGGATTCTTACAGCAAAATGGAGGTTTAGCTGGAGCCATCGGAAATTTATTTGTGCTTGACGATAACACCAAACTGATGAAGATTACAGATAACTGGGAATTACTTGGAGATCATGCTCAAAAGCTGTATAAAAAGTTAACTGACGAAATTGATAATTTGCATGAAATTCGATTTTGTTTTAGTGTAAACAAGTTCCCAAAACTTTTTTTCGAATGCAGTGAGTATGAAGAGACTCTAGCGAGAGATTTCTTGAGCAAACTGCTATTCTATAGCAAACAAGCCGACGAGAACCGCGTGGAGGAAATATTAAAAGACAATATAGAAGAGTACCATCTTGATCACTCGAACTATTTTACAGCTAAAACGGATGCAATGTTTCTTAAATATCACGACGAAATACAGAAATGGTGGATGCAGCCCGGACGGGCACCGTATCTTACAAAAGATAGCGACATATTTAAGAACGCAGTAAATCTTATTATAAAAGACCCATTGTTGAGCTCTATAAACATAATATGTATGAGCAAAAAAAAACATTTGATTGATTACACATTTACTCAAGACGTGGTGAGTTCCTGGAACTTGCAGGAACACTCGAGTACTATTATCATTACAGATAACAGCGAACTGACTGTTGCTAAATTATTGCATCATTTCAAGAATAAGGACCACGTTGTGTTAGATCTAGACTATATTGTAAATCTACCAACGAAAGCGCGTAACGTATTAAATACAGAGTTGAAGCATACAAATGGAGAAAAAGTTGTTGTTTTTGTATGTGATAAATTACAACATTCCAGAAACGAAATCAAAACATTAGAAAATTTCGCGAAAATTATTCTGTCAAAAAAATCAATTATTATTACCAATTCCTTGTCAGTTGAAACATTACAGAATTATTTCCCAAAAGCAGATAGTCCTGTACATGATGAAAATAGTCTGATTGACATGAGTGAAGAGTCACAGAAGAGCATCTTGGAGACTACTAGAGCTATGTTTCAAGGCGTAGAAGTAAGATTAGGTTTGATAATCGATGATAAATCAAAAACATATGTGAAAGGATATATACTAACCAAAATAATCAGTAAGGAAACCATTCAACTCGGTAAACTAATTGTCTCAAGAGATTATGATGAAAAAAAGCACTTGTATATTGACAGACAGGTGCATAAGGCCAATGGACCTACTCTCTCACCAAAAACTCTTTTTGATATAGAAGATGATGTTGTACTTGTAACAGAAGAGCCCGGGATGGGCAAGTCAACTCTTCTTACTCATTTATCGCTTATAACCAAAAAAGACCACCCAGAAGCATGGATTGTAAGGGTTAACTTGTTAGAATACTCGAGAGAACTCAGCAAGTGGAAGGAAGATAAAACAACCATCGACTTAGTAGAGACTTTAAAGTTTATGTGTCAAGTTACACTCCGCTTGAAACTTGGCAAAGAAAATGATGTAGGAATTTCGTTGGAGGAACTAAATGGTTGTGTGTATCTCAAAGATTGTACAGGCGATCAATCGAGTGAATTTGAGTTGAAGTTGTTTCTACATTTTTTTAATGTTGGCAAGATGGTATTCCTATTTGATGGTTTCGACGAAATCAGTCCACATTACATAAATGAGGCCATCAAATGTATAAAAGTGATTATTAACCATCCTAAAAAGCATAAAATATGGGTCACAAGCAGGCCGTATACTGACATTGAAACTATTTTACAAAGAGCTTTCGGTGTACCTTATAAAATAGAACACTTATCTTACGAGACAAAGGAAGAATATCTAAATAAAATTTGGGAGTCCAATTTGAATCTGAAGGAACTTGATACAACGCAACTGAAAAATGTACGTGGCTTCCTGAAGTTTATTTCTAGATCAGAAATCCACGAGTGGCAAGCTTTACATGAAATTTACGTCAACGCCGGCTACTTTTTGCTAAATAGGATTAAATGCTCAGGCAATACTTGTATATTCAATCTTAGTTATGATAATACTTTCTATGATAACCTTCTACAGATACTTCAGGAACAAAATGAAATGTTTGAATGCCAAGATACTAGTCCTAAAAATCCATTACTTTTATTTTTAATGGCACATTTTTTTATAAGCCGTATAAAAGACGTTAGAAAAAATAGTAACGATTGGTACAAAGAAGTTGACCCATTCACTATTTACGAACATTTCTTGGAAACGAAACTGAAAAAAATACGGTTTGAAGATAAAAACAGAATGGACATTTATAATCCTGATATTATGATTGCTTACGACAAAGAACGTGCAGATTGTATAGCAAAGCATAAAAAATTGGCAGCTTATGCTATTTTCAATTATGACATTAAAACATTGTTTATTGAGAAAGACTTGCGAGAAATCAAGGAGACTATAAAATGTATAGAAATGGGAGAAGAGAAAACTGGTCTGATATGTAGTGTAGCAAACCGAATCCCGATTTTTATACACATGACGTTAGCGGAATACTTTGCAGTGGAATATGTCTGTGATTTATTAAAAAATGCAAATGAAAGCAAACATTTAAGTATCTTGATTAAATTCGTATTTCTAGAGATGTTAACTGAATATCAATTTCAAAATGTTCAAAGAATTTTTGATTTCAAAATCAAAATTGACAAAACGCTGATGAGTGCTATTGAATATAATAAAGAAGTAATATGTAGTTTCTTAATAAAGCATGGCGAAACGCTTCTAGGCCGACGACAACGTTGGGCACCAAACATAGCTGTACGTGGGCGTCTTCGTAACTTATTTTCTTTGTATACGTCGCTTTTTGAGAAATGTATAAACAGCAGCAATGTTGAAAAAATTTTAATAATCGTTATTCATAATAATATGTGCTGCATATCGGCTTTCAGTAAGCTTGACGAATTTTGTGTTTGTATCATCGATATAGTCAGGAAACTCGATTGTTCTAGATTGACTCATTTCCTAGGGGAATCACACGTGTGCCCGTTCTGTTCTAACAGAAACAGCGCGGACATAATTTGTGAGGTTTTTGAATATCTACAAATGATGATTTGGCGACGTACCAGATGATGTAGGTTGGAGACACAATAAAAGTCATATGAGGGTACTCACAATTTCTATTGTCCGTTATACACACGAAACACGTAACACATTTAATAGATAGTTTAGAAGGAGAATAAGACGTAAGAGTTTAGGAGTCACAAAAACAATAATGTTCACGGCACATTACACACAAACAGAAACACAGATACAGTTCAAGTTCAGATCGCGTAAACAATATTTAGCGGAAGCGCAGTAGTGGTAGCGGGAGATACAGACCGACTAGCAGTGCGTCACTGCGGGTGGCAGAATAACTTAGTAGGCTCGCGGTGCAGTACCACCGGAGCCGTTGGTGGTAACGTTCAACCAGACATCAGCCGACATTATATCGTATGCGATATACGATGCCGTGAATGTCTGTCGACGGTGTGTTACTGTTATCACTATTATATATAAATAAATATAACGATATTGTATGTGTGTCTTGTATGTTTGTGTATTATATAAATAAATAAACTATGTGGGTGGATAGTGTACACTACAGATGATATGAAATAAATATTTTTAATCTGTTCTGGTTTCCTTATTGATTCATGAGTAGGTAGAAGTTAACAAGGTCTAGAAATAAGGAATTAATAGTATACAGAGGAGTTAACCTTTAGTGGTTCACTACTACGGCAAAGGTAGCCCAGTGGATAAAACCACGCGCTTCACGTATATGGGGTTGAAGGTTCAATCCCAGGCACGCACCTCTGGATTTTCGAAATCTAAGTGCGGATTTATACCACTCCCTCGGCAGTGAGGGAAAACACCGTGAGGAAACCTGCACATCTAGAAAACTTAGATGTGAAACCATGATCCTATTTGTCTGATTCCCCTGTCGTAGAAAATGAAAGACTAAACTAACCTTAGCAGAAAAGCTTAGTAGACTGGATTTATTCCTAGTCGCTGCTTGCAATTCTTCTTCAACTCTCTTAGACACAATAACATCAAGTTCCTTGTCAGACTATTATTTGATCATGTGTCAATCTAGTCTGTGTAAGAACAGAATATAGAGTAGAAGAATAAGAACCGGGTCAATTAAAAAAATAATAAAGGTGACACTAAAACGCTATATAAAACGTTCATATTCATAATACACATAAACTCACGCCTTTATATTCATAATCTTCATTGTACACAAAACAAACTTATGTATACAAATACAGAACGACAACTTATGTACAAAGGCGAGCTTAACCCATAATTGAGTTCTCTGACAGATAACTTCAGTTATATAGAGATATTTATACAATAAGGAATCAAAAAGGTACAACAATATTTTTTTTTAATATAAAAAATACTTAAATACCGACGGCTAAATATAATTACTGAAAAGAGAAAAACAAGTACTAGAAATGTTCGTGACGAAGCGTCACCAAAAATGTTATAATGTAAATAGTTTGAGTTGACATAGATTTAATGTACACTTATACAGGGAAACAAAAATCTACAGTACAGATAGAAACAAAAAGCTCTCTGATCCTACTCTCAAGCTAATGAAGGAGAGCTAGTGATATTCACAACTTTAACACCAGAAATAAGGACAAATTACGAGCTCCCTTTCATCGACTTCATAAGGTGCATAGTTCATTCGTTGGGGTTGGTATAACTTTTTACAACAAGTTACCGTCTTCTTTTCTAGATTTGCCATTTAACGCATTTAAAGCAAAAGTAAAAGCTAATCTCTGTTCTAAGGCATACTATTCTATTAATGATTATTTAGATGATAAGCATAGTTGGTCGCTGTGTTGAACTCAAGACAATGTTCGTGTTCTTTTACCAAAATTAGCTTGCTGTCAGGTTAAATATTATTATTTTTTAATTTCGTTTTTATGTGTATTTTTTAAATTTTATTTTTTTGGTAAGACTGTCGTAGGTATCGTTTACTGTTATTGTCGGAGCTGATGAAGATTGCTACTATCTTTGCATTATATAGAGTCAATCTTTCTAGTATTATATAGCAGCATAGCCAGCATTGTGTGAGTACCATGTACTTCAGAGCTATCATTGTCTAGATACCTACGTCTTCTATTGACTTAAATGACTCCGGTGGTTGAGAGTATGTCATGCTCACTCAAATGTCTCGCCGATGGTGGCGCGTGTGTCGGATCATTTAGCTCCCTTCAAAATGGTTGAGCTGAATGGTGCTGATACATGTGTCATGTTCGTGAACGGGCGCTGTCGGTTGGGACTGGTCATCTCTTAGCTGCCATGGTTTATTTTAATTGATTCTAATTTTATTTCTGAATTGTCTTTTTATATTTACTATGGACACTTTTAACTTTCTACATCGTTCTCACATAATGTGTAATCTCAACATGAATTATGTAACAAATGATTTGTAATAATTACCTAATTGAAAAAGAGTGTCCATGGAGTTTCTTGCCCGTTCTTCTCCATAGAGATCTACGCCTTGGAATGGGCATCTACGGTACTTTCACAGTTATTATGTCTTGTGACTGGGACTGTAGCACCATAATTTTGTAATATTTTATTTTGGCTTTTGACAATTCAAAAGTGCCTACTTGAAATAAAGTGCTTTGACTTTGACTTTGACTTAGAGGCTTTTAGACTTTGAGATGATCCTGTAGTCTTCAGACTTTTTTGTCGTTCCAAGCGTCACAACTTCGAGGGATGGGCGCACGGTTGGCGCAGTGGTTGAGAGATTGACTGCTGCGCTGCGTGTCGCGGGTTCGATTCCCGCACGGAACAATTATTTGTATGATCTACAAATAGTTGTTCCGGCTCTGGGTGTTTGTGTATGTGAGTTTATATGTTTGTAAACGCACCCACGATACAGGAGAAATTCCTAGTGTGGGGTAATGGTTTTCTTAAAAAAACAGTTCACATTAATTATGTACACCTTGATGCAACTGGCGCCATCTAGTGATTCATTCGTAAAACTTTGGTTACAAACAAGTATTAATAAGAAACTACAATATATTATTAGTTATTAGATAATTATAACATAGTAGAAAATTATAGTTCGTCGTGGTGTCGGTGGCCTCCGTTCAATCCTGTGCTCTGTTTACATTAGTGCATACTGCAACTAAATCTTTATTCACAGCTTGTGGGGTGGTTTATATAACTTGAAGTATCTAATTGCTCTTCTCCATTGTTAGGGATACTAGTTGTGTCCACTCACTTCTCTCTTAGTCATGATGCTGCTGCCATGCCATGCATTAGGGTCTCTTGACACTCATAATATTTTTAAAACCGATTCATATCCCAGCATCTCCACTATGTCGCGACGTCTGCTTAATATTTAGGGATTCTATTATTCGAAGGAATCGTATGATACCTGAGTATTAGTTTGATCTCTTCTGAGGGAGTAACCTTAGGCAGACGTAGCGAATAAGAAAAAAAATATAATTTCCAATTTGTACCTGGGTTTACTTTATCTGCTTCGCTTATTAATTCTTCATGGAGATGGAGCAAGGAACGCAGAGCAACAGAACTTGAACATAGAGGGCCACTTCCACCATCTGTAGATAGATACCATCGATGATACTGACACTTTAATTATTTTATAGATACCATCGATGATACTGAGACTTCGATATTATGGACATCTTATATTATTGGTATAACTTGAAACCAAATACCAAATATTAGATCTTGTATTATATCGCTCAACAGCTGGAAACCGGCATGGTTTCCGTCCTAGGAAGCTCACTTCCAAGAACACTCATGAGACTGGCGGAGTATTATTGCCACCTCATCTACTGAGGCCGGCGGCGTATTATCGCATCCTCAGTTTTGTATTACATTGCTCAACAGCAGGAAACCGGTATGTTTTCCGTCCTAGGAAGCTCACATCCAAGAACACTCATGAGGCTGGCGGAGTATTATCGCCACCTCACCTACTGAGGCCGGCGGAGTATTATCGCCGCCTCAGTTTTGTATTACATTACTCAACAGCTGGAAGCTGGTATGATTTAGCCCTTGCAAGCTCATTTCCAAGGGCACTCATTAGGCTGGCGGAGTATTATCGCCACCTCAGACTCATGACGCCAGCGAAGTATTATCGCCGCCCCAATCTACTTGATAGCACTAATTGAGATCTCAAGAAGCTTCATTATAATAAACAACTACAACATACAAAGTTTGCCAACATCGTTGGTTTATATGTAAACACAATTCATCAGTATTTCTGTATTCTCAAGAAAGACAGTTCAGTTCATATCATAGATAAGTGTATACAAATAATAATAATCTTAAATCATAAAACAGTCGGCTTTCAATCCAGGGATGCCGACGGCTCCAACCCCGATACGAACTCTCCTTGATAAACACGGCCTTTTACTAAACTTAAGCTAAACACAACAAGACAAATACTGGTTCTTACCGCGCTAATACTGATTTGACAGGTACGCGCCGCGATGTCCCATCGATGTTGCCGTTGCATAAAATTATTGTTTTAATGTTGCTATGTCTGATTATTGTTGTATTTACATTTGCGGCTTATATCTTCTGTAAGTCCGCGACAGCCTATGTTCAGCAGTGGACGTCTTTCGGCTGAAATGATGATGATGATGATGAGATTCAATGTCCTCGAGACCAATCTGGAAACGCAGGCGCATGTAGTGTGGAGGGCGTTATACCGACGCCCCATTCATTTAACACTTTTTCTTAGTCAATTTTACATAGAACCATGATTTTAGTGTTTTATAGTATTTATTGTACGTACTTGATTTATAATCAGTATATAATAACAGTAAATAGTGAATAGGATTTCACCCTAAAATTGTAAGTACTGACGTATTTTCTCAAATTAAGTGGGCTAATGCCATATTATTGTTGTTTTAGTTCATTTTAGACATCTAGACAACCTAGACCGAGACCTAGACCCTGTCCCAACCCCATCGGGTTAGCACTTTTTGGTGCGCTAGGTGCCTGGAAGTTACTCGTATAGAAACACTTTCTGAAGTACAACCTTTCGACAGCCTGCTAGAATTACTACCAAGCCGTCTTTGTAAGGTGGATATCGCTTGGATAGTTTAAGAGAAAATCAGCTTGTAAGGTTGAGGATCACATTTTTTTTTATCATATTGGCACTTTCGGGCCCGGTACGTGCCTGAGGGTTATAGATGTACTTGTTAAAATATTACTTTTCGATAGCCTGTTAGAATAGCTATCAGGCCGTCTTTGTAAGGTGGCAATCGCTTGAATAGTTTTAGAGAAAATTAACTTGTAAGTTGTAAAATCAATGAAATTCCCTTCCTTTCCGCATGCCCAAAGAAAAATGTTTTCAGTGCGTATTAATAGTTATATGTATATGAGTATAGTTCCTATAGATAGATGGCTTTACGGGGCATCCGCAAACATAAAATTTGTTGTTGTGTTCCGAGGTAGACAAGGGGGTTTTATTAATTTTATGAAGTTTAACAAAGAGGAAATTACCAAAAATCAAAACCAATTTTGAGAGCTTTTTTGAGGTCCTCACTACGGTGACGGGATCCCAGGGCTAAGTAATAAAATATGGTTCGGTTCAAGTAAATGTCACTAGATGGCGCGATATGCATCGATATGTCATTTAATTGTTTGTAAAATTAACATTTTATAGAATTGATCATAAAAATGGTATGCTCTTGTTTAACTAACTCTCCTAATCGCAGAATTATGGCATATTGGGCTCTTATTTCATATTTCAAAGATTATTTAAACTTAGTTGGTAGTTTTTAATTTAAGTGTAAAGGAAGTAGTTACAGTTAATAAAGTATTTTGTACGCTGTGTATATTTTTATATTTGAAAATAAATATCTTCTTAAATAGAACAAAATAGTTATTTTATTTCTACCTTGATTCAGTGAGACACCAGCGGCACAAATTGGCCGTAAGGTTCTTAAATATTTTTGTAATTGATGCAAAATACTTTGTGTCTTGGAGTTAACAGCTAACATTCATTTGAAGACTAAAAGATAAAGCAAAAAAATACACCATTTTATCATCATACTTAAAAAAAATCAGCTTGCAGTGAACTTGTAAAACCATATTTCTTTACTTTTATATATTTTTATCACACGGTGCTTATATATCGTTTTTCTTATTAATAATTATGGAATGTGCTGCCTCAATATTCGTCGTGTAATGGGTAGTCCGGATGATCCGTGCTGTAACAGAAAAACAAACAGGTTAGCTAGGTATATTAGATAAGTCAAAGTCAAAGTGCAAAGTTTGAAGTGAATCGATATATATAATAAGAAGTTTTACACAAAACTAACCGCTCCCATTTCTTCTTCTTCGATTTTTATGCACAAAAAAGTAGCCTATGTCCTTCTTAGGATCTCAAAATATCTCCATAGCTAATTTCATCTAAATCGGTACATAAGAAGAAGAAGTTGCATGATAAAAAGTTACATACAAAATTAATCGTCCCTCCCCTTCCTGTTTTATGCAAAAAGAAGTAGCCTATGTCCTTCTCATGGTCTCAAACTGTGTCCATACCAAATTACATCTACATCGGTTCATAATAAGAAGGAGTTGCGTGATAAGAAGTTAGATACAAAATTAACCCTCTCTTCTATTTCTGCCCCTTTCTTGTTTTATGCAAAAAAAAGTAGCATAAGACCTTCCCAAGGTCTCAAACTATCTCAATACCAAAATCTATTTAAATCGCTTCATCGATTTAAGCCCTATTAAGAAATTTCGAATAAAATAACGCCCCATTTCTCCCCCTTCGTGTTTTATGCAAAAAGAAGTAGCCTATGTCCTCCCCAAGATCTCAAACTATCTCCATACCAAATTCAGTCTAAATCGGTTCATCGGTTTAAGCCCTATTAAGAACATTCATAAAAACCAACGGCCCATCCCCCATATCTCCCCTTCGTGTTTGAAATGGGAGCGGCTAGTTTTGTGTAAAACTTCTTATTATATATATCGATTCACTTCAAACTTTGCACTTTGACTTATCTAATATACCTCGCTAACCTGTTTGTTTTTCTGTTACAGCACGGATCATCCGGACCACCCATTACACGACGAATATTAAGGACGCACATTCCATATTTATTAATTATTAATAAGAAAAACGATATATAAGCACCGTGTGATAAAAAAGTAAAGAAATATGGTTTTACAAGTTCACTGCAAGCTGATTTTTTTTTAAGTATGATGATAAAATGGTGTATTTTTTTTGCTTTAACTTTTGGTCTTCAAATTAATGTTAGCTGTTAACTCCAAGACACAAAGTATTTTGCATCAATTACAAAAATATTTAAGAACCTTACGGCCAATTTGTGCCGCTGGTGTCTCACTGAATCAAGGCAGAAATAAAATTACTATTTTGTTCTATTTAAGAAGATATTTATTTTTAAATATAAAAATATACACAGCGTACAAAATACTTTATTAACTATAACTACTTCCTTTACACTTAAATTAAAAACTACTAACTAAGTTTAAATAATCTTTGAAATATGAAATAAGAGCCCAATATGCCATAATTCTGCGATTAGGAGAGTTAATTAAACAAGAGCATAAAATTTTTATGATCAATTCTATAAAATGTTAATTTTACAAACAATTAAATGACAATTAAATGAATTAAATGATGCATATCGCGCCATCTAGTGACATTTATTTGAACCATATTTTATTACTTAGCCCTGGGATCCCGTCACCGTAGTGAGGACCTCAAAAAAGCTCTCAAAATTGGTTTTAGTTTTTGGTAATTTCCTCTTTGTTAAACTTCTTAAAATTAATAAAACCCCCTTGTCCTCATCGGAACACAACAACAAATTTTATATTTGCGGATGCCCCGTAAAGCCATCTATCTATAGGAACTATACTCATATACATATAACTATTAATACGCACTGAAAACATTTTTCTTTGGGAATGCGGAAAGGAAGGGAATTTCATTGATTTTACAACTTACAAGTTAATTTTCTCTAAAACTATTCAAGCGATTGCCACCTTACAAAGACGGCCTGATAGCTATTCTAACAGGCTATCGAAAAGTAATATTTTAACAAGTACATCTATAACCCTCAGGCACGTACCGGGCCCGAAAATGTCAATATGATAAAAAAATTGTGATCCTCAATCTTACAAGCTGATTTTCTCTTAAACTATCCAAGCGATATCCACCTTACAAAGACGGCTTGGTAGTAATTCTAGCAGGCTGTCGAAAGGTTGTACTTCAGAAAGTACTTCTATACGAGTAACTTCCAGGCACCTAGCGCACCAAAAAGTGCTAACCCGATGGGGTTGGGACAGGGTCTAGGTCTCGGTCTAGGTTGTCTGGATGTCTTAAATGATCTAAAACAACAATAATATGGCATTATCCCACTTAATTTGAGAAAATACGTCAGTACTTACAGTTTTAGGGTGAAATCCTATTCACTATTTACTGTTATTATATACTGATTATAAATCAAGTACGTACAATAAATACTATAAAACACTAAAATCATGGTTCTATGTAAAATTTACTAAGAAAAAGTGTTAAATGAATGAGGCGTCGGTATAACGCCCTCCACACTACATGCGCCTGCGTTTCCAGATTGGTCTCGAGGACATTGAATCTCATCATCATCATTTCAGCCGAAAGACGTCCACTGCTGAACATAGGCTGTCGCGGACTTACAGAAGATATAAGCCGCAAATGTAAATACAACAATAATCAGACATAGCAACATTACAACAATAATTTTATGCAACGGCAACATCGATGGGACATCGCGGCGCGTACCTGTCAAATCAGTATTAGCGCGGTAAGAACCAGTGTTTGTCTTGTTGTGTTTAGCTTAAGTTTAGTAAAAGGCCGTGTTTATCAAGGAGAGTTCGTATCGGGGTTGGAGCCGTCGGCATCCCTGAATTGAAAGCTGAGTGTTTTATGATTTAAGATTATTATTATTTGTATACACTTATCTATGATATCCACTGAACTGAACTGTCTTTCTTGAGAATACAGAAATACTGATGAATAGTGTTTACATATCAACCAACGATGTTGGCAAACTTTGTATGTTGTAGTTGTTTATTATAATGAAGCTTCTTGAGATCTCAATTAGTGCTATCAAGTAGATTGGGGTGGTGATAATACTCCGCTGGCCTCATGAGTCTGAGGTGGCGATAATACTCCGCCAGCCTCATGAGTGTTCTTGGAAGTGAGCTTCCTAGGACGGAAATCATACCGGTTTCCAGCTGTTGAGCAATGTAATACAAAACTGAGGCGGCGATAATACGCCGCCAGCCTCAGTAGATGAGGTGGCGATAATACTCCGCCAGCCTCATGAGTGTTCTTGGAAGTGAGCTTCCTAGGACGGAAACCATACCGGTTTCCAGCTGTTGAGCAATATAATATAAGATCTAATGTTTGACATTTGGTTTCAGTGTATACCTAGAGTGCGCGCAAGATAAGTCTGCGCGCGACGGGTGGCGTGCTTAATGTTGCCAGCATAACTGATCTTTTTTCCTTCATTGAATCAATAGTCATTTTTCATTACTCGAAACTTAAAGTAATTTAAGTTAAACATATTTAATTACTAGCTTTTTCTTCCTGCATAAAATATGATGAAAAAGCTTCATGAAATGATTGTAAATCTTTTATTGAATACTTAGTCATACAATACCTACTGTTAAATTTGGTCTAATAATGATCCTGCAGTGGCTAATACCGTCCATTTCAATTTCAATTCTTTTTTAATTTCTTTTCAACAATTTTTGAAGAAGCTGCTGATACATAACCCTCTTCAGTTATTTGGACGGTGCGTTCAGAAACGCCTAAAACAAAATAACAATTATGCATTATATTACAAGATGCCGTTCCTGTCCCGCCCGCTCTGCAGGCACCGGTAGTACGAAAATTTAAGGAAATTTTAGTATAATGGTATCCCTAAAAGTTACCTGTCAAATAAGCAACGCGGGCTATATCTTTGTAAAACGGTACCGTAGGCCCGTTAATGTCTTGTTCACTTCAAGGAAACATCCCTGCCAGCGCTTTAAATTACTTTTGGCATAATGATGGCGTTTATTTACTTCGGAAACGAATAAAAACACGGCTTCAAACACACTCTCTTGACACCTGACATAATTGACAAACGATTAGTTCCGATTTTGGCCGCGCGCAGACTTATCTTGCGCGCACTCTACCAATAATATAATACTATCGAAGTCTGACACTTATTTTTTTTATAGATACCATCGTATCTATAAAAAAAATAAAGTGTCAGTATCATCGATGGTATCTATCTACAGATGGTGGAAGTGGCCCTCTATGTTCAAGTTCTGTTGCTCTGCGTTCCTTGCTCCGTCTCCATGAAGAATTAATAAGCGAAGCAGATAAAGTAAACCCAGGTACAAATTGGAGATAATATTTTTTTTCTTATTCGCTACGTCTGCCTAAGGTTACTCCCTCAGAAGAGATCAACCTAATACTCAGGTATCATACGATTCCTTCGAATAATAGAATCCCTAAATATAAAGCAGACGTCGCGACATGGTGGAGATGCTGGGATATGAATCGGTTTTAAAAATATTATGAGTGTCAAGAGACCCTAATTCATGGCATGGCAGCAGCATCATGACTAAGAGAGAAGTGAGTGGACACAACTAGTATCCCTAACAATGGAGAAGAGCAATTAGATACTTCAAGTTATATAAACCACCCCACAAGTTGTGAATAAAGATTTAGTTGCAGTATGCACTAATGTAAACAGAGCACAGGATTGAACGGAGGCCACCGACACCACGACGAACCATAATTTTCTATTATGTTATAATTATCTAATAACCAATAATATATTGTAGTTTCTTATTATTACTTGTTTGTAACCAAAGTTTTACGAATGAATCACTGATGGCGCCAGTTGCATCAAGGTGTACATAATTAACGTGAACTATTTATTTAAGAAAACCATTGATTTAAAAAAAAAAAAAATCTCCATTTATATATATATTGAATCGTAATGGAAATTCCTGCATCCAGTCATAGACTAACCTTCGGTAAGCATTTGACGCGCCAATTTCGAATGGAAAATCCATTTAATTTAAGAAATTATCTCGATTAAATACCGCATTATCGGATTAAATAATTCTTTATTAATTTCTTTGTTGTTTAGACAATGCTTCCTCTTTGATATGAGTAATAAGTTAAATATGTTAGAACATTAAGAGTACTTCAACTGACGTACTAGTCCGTAGAGATGTGCGACATTGAACCGAATTTGCGTAATGACACCCTCGCAGAAATTATCGATTGAGGTTCTGTTTAATTTATGTTTTATCTTTAACGCTCGATTATCGTGAACTTGATGTCTTGTTGTATGATTAATTTGATATTTGACATAAAGTTAGGAGCGAGATACCGTTTAGTTTGGAATATAAATATAATCGATAAATGAGAAATAGATAATAGACAAAAACCGATTGTTTTTACGGTTTATGCAGTTGACCACCCCCGCAATGATTTTCCGGCAAAGTTCCCTCGAAGTTGTGACGCTTGGAAGGACAAAAAAGTCTGAAGACTACAGGATCATCTCACGCCTCTCCTTCATTAGCTTGAGAGTAGGATCAGAGAGCTTTTTTTATTTATTTATTTTATTTATTTATTTATTCATTTACACATACAATTATTTTTACAGGTAGAACCCAAGGTAATAAAAGTAGTCGTACAATGCGACACCCAGAGACGCCTCTCGAAATCTGATCACACACCTACTCGCGTCTATGATAGACCAGTCCCAAGAAACGGCTCCTTGTGCCGGCACAAGTTACATGGAGGACAACACACTAACGGTCACCCTCTGGAATTCCGCCAAAGAGCAGGAAAAAATGTCCAACCGTTGAGAGATGCTATTAATGATCGTAACCGCCCGACATACGGGTGCAAACTTTAATAGGTTTGTACGGGCTACCGGAGTTTTAAACAGACACTCCCTCGGCCCCAACCGTAGCCTACTGTTTGGAACGAGTAATCCCAACGATTCTAAGATTTGCGGATTGTTTAGCATCCCACGAAATACCATAAAGACATATTTGACCAGAACAAGATTGCGCCTTACTTCCAACTTATAGTACCCAACCATTCCTATTACAAATAGAGTTGGGTACATAAACGGGTAAAACGGGTAGACGCCAAATTTCCTCATATAGAGGTACCGTGTAAACTTGTTCTGCATCTTTTCCACCATCTGAGAATATTTAGTTTCATAAGGATTCCAGATGACAGCACTAGTTTCCAAGTTGCTTCGTACCAACGCATTATAAAGTGATTTCACTGCTGTCATGTTAGTGAAGTCCCGGGTTTCTCGCATGACGAACCCAAGATTTTTGAAGGCTTTTTTACACACTTGCACGACATGAGTTCGAAATGATAGATCCTCAGTAAAGGTGACCCCAAGATCTCGCACTGACCCCACCCGTGGTATGACGTGACCGCCCATACTATATTCGTGACGTAGGGGTAACACGGCCCGCGTGAAGGACATTATATTACACTTCGCCACATTGAAGTGTAACTTATTCTCTACACTCCATGCCACTACCCGATCGATGTCACGCTGAAGCTTATCACAGTGAGACTCGTTGGTTATCCGCATGAACAACTTCAGATCGTCAGCAAATAAAAGGCAGCCAGCGTCTTCAATGACCTCCGGGAGATCATTGACCATGATAATAAATTCTAAGGGTCCTAAATTCGTCCCCTGGCTTACCCCCGTAAGGGTGCAATACGGGTCAGAGGTGTAGCCTGCGTATTCCACCACTTGCTTGCGGTTGCCCAAGTAGCTCGAAAAGAACTTTAAAAGGGCTGGGGTAAAACCGGCCCTCGCAAATTTACTTAAAAGAATATCATTGTCCACACTATCGAATGCCTTCCTAAAGTCAAAGTAAGCGACGTCTAGTTGGGCACCTGCCTCAAATTCCAGTACTGTGGAGGCCTGGTTTAGGAAACACATTAAATTCGAATTCGTGCTGCGGCCCGCACAGAAACCATGCTGTGCGTCATTGAGCTGTGAGGCTACTTGCGAGTGGATAGATGAACATAATGCAGACTCAAAGATTTTAGCAAATGGTGACAGTACTGCTACAGGTCTATATCCACTAACGTCTGAGCTCGGGGCCCCTTTCGGTACCAGAGTAACCCTGGTCAACTTCCAGCCTTCCGGGTACGAGCATTCCCGTAAAAAACTATTGAACAGATGCATGAGCGGCCGGGCTAGTACACTTCGACAATCCATAACAATAAAGGGGGGCACCCCGTCTGGTCCAACCGAACGCTTGGGCTTGAGGCGCGTGAGCGCGGCACCCACCTCGCCGTAAGACAGCTGCCCCACGTGAACGCGGGTGCCGCGCTTGGGCCCTACCTGCCCGGCTGCAGCCGCATCCAGCCTCGGCGCCATCGTCCCATAAACCGAATGGAAGTAATCCGCGAACGCCTGGGCACACTCATGCTCTGGCACCGGCCCACCATTATCACCTATCTTCACTTTGCTACGTTACGAACGCTTGCTCCCAATGAAACCCCAAAAAGACCTCGGTTCTTTTACAAATTGTTGCTCAATACGGTTTTGATATTCTCGGTATGCGGTACTGATCATAACTTTGACAACAGAACGAAAGTAAGAGAAGTTAATATAATCGCTGTCCGACCTAGTCTTCTTAAAAGATTTATGCCAAAAAGCCTTCTGTTTAATATGACTAATTATGTCAGCAGTGAACCAGTCTGGGTAGAGATAACGAGAGCAAACACGCTTGGAGCTCTTTCTTGGAGTGCTACCATCTAAAACTCTGTAAAATATGTTATAAAAAATCTTATATGCTTCGTCGGCATTACTCGTTTCATACAGGGCGCTCCAGTCTACCCCTGCAAGTGCTAAGTATAAGGAATGGAAATCCGTCTTGCTATAATTCCATCGCGGTAGGGAGGCAGAAGCCTGCGGTACCGGGCCGCCAGGGTTAGCAGGGACTCGCGCACGATCTACACTTATTCGCAATGGCGGATGCTGTGGGTCTATACATCTTTTTTATTTTTTTTTTATTTATTTATTCATTTACACATACAATTATTTTTACAGGTAGAACCCAAGGTAACAAAAGTAGTCATACCATGCGACACTCAGAGACGCCCCGTAAAACTGATCACACACCTTCTCGCGTCCAGGATTGACCAGTCCCAAGTAACGGCTCTGGGCGTCCGCACAAGTTAACTAGAGGACAATACAGTAATTGTCACCCTCTGGAATTCCGCCAAAGAGCAGGAAAAAATGTCCAAACGCTGAGAGACGCTATTAAGAATCGTAACAGCCCGACACACTGGTGCAAACTTTAATAGATTTGTACGGGCTACCGGAGTTTCGAACAGACTCTCCCTTGGCCCCAACCTTAGCCTACTGTTTGGAACGAGTAATCCCAACGATTCTAAGATTTGTGGATTGTTTAGCATCCCCCGAAAAACCATAAAGACGTATTTTACCAGAGCAAGATTGCGCCTCACTTCCAACTTATAGTACCCAACCATCCCTATTACAAAGAGAGTTGGGTTCATAAGCGGGTAAAACGGATAGACCAAATTGCCACATGTATAAGTACCGTGTGAATTTATTCTGCATCTTTTCCACCATCTGAGAATATTTCATTTCATAAGGATTCCAGATGATAGCACTAGTTTCCAAGTTGCTTCGTACCAACGCGTTATAAAGCGATTTCACTGCTGCCATGTTAGTGAATTCACGGGTTTCACGCATGACAAACCCAAGATTTTTGAAGGCCTTTTTGCACACTTGCACGATGTGAGCTCGAAATGACAGATCCTCAAAAAAAGTGACCCCTAGATCTCGCACCGACCTCACCCGCAGTATGACTGACCGTATATTATATTCGTGATATCGGGGTACCACGGCCCGCGTGAAGGACATCATATTACACTTTGTCACATTGAAGTGTAACTTGTTTTCTAAACTCCACGCTACCACCCGATCGATGTCACGTTGAAGCTTTTCACATTGTGACTCGTTGGTTATCCGCATGAACAACTTCAGATCGTCAGCAAATAATAGACAGCCAGCGTCTTCAATGACCTCCGGGAGATCATTGACCATGATTAAGAATTCCAAGGGTCCTAAATTCGTCCCCTGGCTTACCCCCGTAAGGGTGCAATACGGGTCCGAGGTGTATCCTGCGTATTCCACCATTTGCTTGCGGTTGCCCAAGTAGCTGGAAAAGAACTTTAGAAGAGCAGGGGTAAAACCAGCCCTCGCAAATTTACTCAGCAGAATATCATTATCCACACTATCTACATGATAAACATTCCCTACGTTCCTCGCTTACTGCAATATTGTCTTCGGTCAAAGTAGTTAGGACTACATCGAGAGTACGATTGTTACAATTAAGAATGTTATTACATTGGCGGAACCCACAAAAGGTGACAAAGTATTCGTAATAACACTGTACATCTTGGCCCGTTGAGTACATATTGAAATCAGCAACTAAAACAACTTTATCATAGTTAACACATAACTTCTCCAGTAAATGGAACTTATACATGTATTCCCTTTCAATCGTTCTTGGCGGAATGTACGCAACACAACACAAAAAGAGAAAAATATTTTTTCTAAATACCGTCGCACATACGATTTCGAACGGGTGGTGGTTCAAGCTAGCTTTATCAGATAACGGTACTCTGCGTAACTCAAGAGCGCCGCGCGGGGTGGCGGCCAGCATGACCCCTCCGTGTTTACTGCCATCCGCGCGGTCACATCTAAGTATTATGTACCCACTCGGAGCCAGTTCACCATCATGTATTGAGTCATTTAATCCAGTCTCGGTTATGGCTACCAAGTCAGCCAGAGACCCTACAATATTACTATAAAATGTTTTTAATTTAGTGCGTAATCCTCTAACATTTTGGTAGAACAGATCTAATGAACATTTCTTATTACTAGCTTGCACCACATTCACGTCGTTCGAGCACACCTTTCCCAACGTTTGTGAGTGGGAAGTATTTAAACTATTAGCAATAGCATACCGACACTGAAAGTCATTCACGTTTGGTCGTTCCGTACCGTGTTCACTGAGAGGAGCGGTCGACGACTGCTGCGCTTGCACTGGCGCCGGTGCAAATCTCGGAGCTTGTGTCCCCCCGCTGCTCGCGGGGACGCCTCGGAAACCAGTCAGACAACTTCACTCCCGGGGGCCACGTCGCCGGCGTGTTTATCCGCTCGTTCAAGCTCTCAGGAAAGGCAATTACGAATGCAGCATGCCTTGTAGTTTTAATTACACGTTTCTCCACAAGATACTGTTCACAACCTTGAAGCTTATTCAAATAGTTAAGTACGTTTTTTGCCGAGGTATCTGGTTTAAAAGACCAAACCTGTACATATTTCAGTTTTTCTACAGTTTTAAGTTCGTCATCCTCTTGTCCGCTACCAGTAACCACTCGCTAAGAGCTTCGCTTTTCCTTCGATGTAAATTGAACTGGCTGATGGTAGCACGTATATGTCTTGCTGGTGGATGGGAATTCTGATTTCATCGTTTTCTCTAAAGCTGTTATTGTAGGGATTGTATGAATGGACTTCATAACTTTCGATCGAAGTGTCGAAGTGTGGTGATTCAGTAATCTGTAGTATATTCATACTTTAAATCCTAGGGCTTTTAGAAAATCCTTATTTGCTTTAGTCAATTTCTTAACTTTTTCCTTGCGTCTTTGCACCTTAACAATCGCAGAAGAACTAAGACGTTTTTCATTCGCTTGAGTGTTTTTATAATGTACTATCATTTTGTTTTCCTTAAGTGAAGACGTAACTGAACTTGTTCCTCTCCAAAATTAATACAGTGTCCAAATTGATCTACAATCTTAACAGATACCGATGGAATTATATTTTTATTTACTGGAAAGTAAATAACATTTTGCGGTATTTCCATGCACTGTTGACCTGGAGTAGTATCAGACACAAATTCATGAATAAAATGAGTTGGTAATCCGTTGCAGTACGAACCCTGAACAAGATCACATTCGATTCTGATTACAGACAGACCTTTGTTAATAATGGGAATATTTGGTCTTGATTTTAATACTGAAAAAAAGTATATCAAACCGCACTCATATTGATCTGACAAATGCAATGGTGGTTGAAAGTATGAAACTAGTTCCGATTTTTTCCCAGAGATGGTAATCGTAGTAGACATACTTCTATACTGACAACTTTCGGCAGATCCTGCTTATTTTATTCCTTTACTACACCAAAAATTCTTCAAAAAGTTTAAACTAAGATGTCCACAATTAAAAGGGTGATCACGCTGAATATTATCATAATTATAGTGTACTTTGGATCCCAAGTATTTTATAAATTCCTTAGGAGGCTTGAGATTTCCGTAACTATCAAAATACTCAATATAATCGTTGTATTTTGCATAGGCTACCCAATGAGAACCAGGATTTTTAGAGCTATCTAAATTTATTACTCCACATTCTTTTTTAAAAGGATGTTTAGGGAGCTTATCTCTCATAAAGACACCTCTGAAATAGGGAATATTATTTCCATACTTCAAAATGTCTAAATTACTCAAGGCTCGTTCGGGTAGCCAATATCTTAGTTTTTTTCTTTTGATACAAAAATACCGAGTCCATCTTTATGCGGTTTAAGGTGTATTCCTTTTCCGATGCAGAGAGCTTCCATCTTTTCATTGTGTCTCTTCGATTCAGCCCATAACTTTTTCGCCATCTTGAATTCATTTATGGTTTTAGCAATACCAGCTGCACCGCCTGCTAAAGCTCCCGCCGCAGATAATCCCGCAAAAATCGGAATCAACGGCAATACTCCACCAGTTTTTGGTATAGGAATAACACGAGGAAGTTTAATGGCTGAATCACCAGCTAATTCTCTGGCAGCGGCCATAGCTGATTCTATTGCCACTTTCTTGCATTTCGGTTTTAATTTTTTTATATGTTGCCCCGTTTTTCTAATAACATTTTTAAATTTATTTTTTAATCCTTTTCCACATTTAATTTTAGGAGAACTCTTTTTGTCGTCTTCTTTTAGACCAAATCTAGTTTGAATTTTTGCTGTCATAGCACTGCTTACTAAGCGTGCTGCAAGTTTTTCCCCTACACTCGCATCTGAGGCAAGTGCTCGCTCTTTAGCCATATTTAACAAAACTAAATCTGCCTTGTGGCGATCCTTTAAGTTTGAAGACTCGTGATAAGCAATGTCGTGTTGTTTGCAATATTCGTCTAACTTGTTAACACCTTTATCTCCACGTGTAAGCCTTTTAATTAATTTAGTGCCAGGCCCACAATAATTGTATCCCGGTAAATGTAATTCAAATGGTAAATGATTTATAATCCAATTGAGAAGACTACTCTCTTCAATACACATCATAAGACTGACACATTTGGACTGAACACTTAATAAATATTCGATTTATCAATCCAACTGTTTTCAGAAGAAGGCAAACCTAACCATTTTACCAAAACCCTGTTTCCTTTCCTTCTAAGAACTTTTTCAACCAGATACATGTGAGGATTTTTTGTCTTTTGAAGCTCCTGTACATAAAATGCTCCTAAAATGGGTTGGCCTCTGATTGCATCTTCAATTAAGTAGGTGATAGGAGTTGTATTTTGTTTTTTTCGAACTTTAAATATTTCTGTCGACCAGTTGGGAGTATATCCTTTTTCAAATGTCCCCTTATACTTACTTATGCGTACATAATCACCCTCTTTAAACTTGCTTTTTAGGCTAATAGTTTTTACTAGACTGAAATATCTTTGTAATATGTGTTTTTTATTAGTGTTATCCACGTTTGCTGGGATTTCATCAATTGTACGATGATAGGTGTGATTGTATTCATAAATAACATTATTAAGAGTACTGTCTATCCAATTATAGTTACCTTTTAAACTAAATTCCTTGTACAGTTTCGATTTCAATGTTCTAATAAATCGCTCGACTATTGACGCCTTTTTTGTTGAGAAGGTTGAATAATGGTTTATGTTATAAGATTTCATAAGGTTTTGAAATATGTTATTATAAAATTCTGTTCCATTATCCGTTTGCAGATTTTTGGGAACACGCCCACTAACCAAAAAAATCTTGAAAGAATTGCATACACTATCCTTTGTCTTACTTTTCAAAGGAAAGGCCCAGGCGTATTTCGAAAATGTGTCAATAACAGCAAGAATAAACTTGTAATTTTTATTTTCTTTGGAAATTGATTGCATATCAATTAAGTCTGCTTGCCAAAGGTCATCTATATCTTTCATAATAACGTGTCTTCGTGGAAAGTGTAGTCTTGCATTTTTATGTATTTCGTTGACTACGTCGGCTTTACTCATATTTTTAATTCAGTATATCAACATTTGTCTTGAACCCACCAATAATACTGAATGAAAAGCATACTATCTCCACTATTTATTCTCTAATTATATCAGCTTCTTTTAATTCTTCAATTATCGATAAAATTTCGTTATCATGATTTGTATTGCCAGCATCTCTTGAAGCGACTAATAACTTTAATCTCTCAACCAATTCATTGGGATCATCCCAATATACCAAGTCGGTATTGTTTTTGTACTTCTTTAACTTTGGCAAGTTGCCTCCAAGTTTGGCGTGAATGTTATCATTTAACGTGTCAGTAAAAAATGGTCTGATTATTTCACGATATTTTATTCCTTTATCACCTTTTATTTGGCCTTTAGGATTAAAGTCTCTTTTGTGAGCATTTGTGTAATGCAATATATCCTTGTAGACAAGTTTATCTTTAGGGGATACTAATTGTAAATCAGGTTTTTTTCGAAGTAAAAGTTCTTTCAGGCCAGGAGTTAAATTGTAAGATTTATCACCGATTTTAATCAAAATGACGCTATCGTTGTTCAAACTATCAATTTTAGAAAATGATACTATCGAATTACCCATAAATAAAGTTTTGTTTTCACTTCTTATTCCAAACGGTATATTTACACCATCATAAATATCATAATCCTCTAATGAAATCTCTAAATCATCTTCCATTTTAGGAGACTTTTTAACCAAGTGTGTGGAATTTTGATTTGGTTCGTAACAATCCTCAAATTTTGTAGTCGACCTACTATTAATTTCATCTAATTTAATATCTCCAGAACATGTGGGGGTTGTATTTTGTAACAAAAATATTTTTTCCATATTTGTGTTGGAATCAGCTAGCGTTTTAAGAGGATCTGTGACAGGTTTAAGCATTTTATCGAGTGACAAGTTCATTGTGTGTTCCTGGTTCTTCATATGTTTTATTTTATTCTTTATGGAGTCTACGGACTTTATTAATTCTATCTTAATATTTTTCTCCATATTTAATTATCAACCGCGTTCAGCTAGTGAACAAATCATACTGAATTTGTTTTCGCATGTTAATTACTTATATGTATAAACAATAACATGGGGCTTAAACATAACTGGCTATATGTGGGTGTACTATTAGGGTATGCCTCTGCATAACCCTTCGAGGATTACAGACATGATGTATATAGGAACAATCAATCAAATTTAAAAAAAGTATCGAAGTTCTGCCTGTACCTTCCATTATTTAATGACGATTCTTTGTTAATAAGTAGAAAATTATAAGGTTTACTCCAAACAGTTTGACAAATATTTTTAAACTCTTTCCATTCTAAATCAGAACTTACATGCTCTTCATAAATATGCTTTAAATTTACATCGTCTTGTTTAAATATTATAAGAAAATTTACATTATCACGTAACAATTGTTTGGGAATTTTGGAATAGGTTTGTGATAGGTAGAAGCAATCGATTTGCTTATGTCTACCCATAGAAAAATAATTGCGGATATTAATTTGATTTTCACATGCTACATCATCAAAAATAAATACCGAGTTAGTTAAAGCTTCACTCGGAGATATTACATCTTTGTCATCATTAAACTCGTAGAACTTTATTTGAGGTACTCTTCTTAATACTTCGCTTAAAAAACGATATTTTGTCTGAAAACTTGTTTTTGAGTAAAGATAAAGATTCTGAAATTTTAGTCCATTTTCATGCAGAAGCAAACTGATCATCACGTTTGTTTTACCACAGTTCGAAGGGCCGCATATTATACAACGAATCGTATTAGGCAGTAAAATGCTGTTTTTGATTTGGTGAGCAGAGTCACTATTATATTATTATTAACGTTCAGAGATATGGGTTGTTTAATCAACTTCATCTTGCTAATTACTTCAATTCTTTACAGACCTTCATATTTATATACACGACTTATATGGTAAGTAACTTTATCCCAATCCTACAACAAGTTTAGACTTGATTATTTGCATCGTAAAAGATAATATTAAATATGGTAAGTGTAACTTAATTCCTGTACCAGTTTCAATTTAGTGAAGCAACAAAGCTCATAATTCAGTTTATTACTATTCTTCCAATAAGTAGGACCTATTCAGAATTAAATCTTCAAGGCAAGTATTTCTATAATTCTTTAATTTATTTTCTTATAATTATGATATCTCAATAATTAATTATTAGAATTTATGTCTAACCTTTTTTTTTTCGTTTTTACAGAATTATGTCTGTCTCCCCAACGTATAGTCCTGTGGAGAGTGGTTTTCTTGCGGTGCGTATTTAATTTATCGTTATTTAAGCCATTTGTAATTTACTTATGTTATAATTATTTTATGTTATTACAGGAAACGAATAATCTTTGTCCAGACGACACCTACTCTCTTGGAAATCCGTTTCTTTTTGCGCAAGACAGGGAAACTTTTTATAACACAGAAGCAGAACTAGCACATCAAGAGTATCTAAATGAAAAAAAAGAAGAACAGAAATCTGTGGAAACTAAAGACCATAAAAGAAAGAAATCAAATATTAACAAGAAGGTCATGAAAAAGTATCCTACACAGTCTTCATCTTACGTTATTCGGAAGGAGACAGGAATACCTCATCATTTGATTAAAATACTTATATAAGATCTTACCAAATGTGTTAAAGACAATAAACAAAATTGTGAAATTGACTATGATGTGGGTGACAGCGCTGACGTAAACATCCAATACCTTGTAAAAGATGATTATGATGACATTTTAGATGAAACTGAACATCTAGTCGGCAAAGTAGTGAAAAAATTAAGTAATAAGCAGTTTTAAATGTGTGTAATATAAAGAGTTTGTTTTGTGATTGTGAACATTTACCTAAGTGCGTGTTTTGATTATTTGACTATGTTAAATTATGTATTTTGTTTTTGTAATATTTAAGTCTTTCTTTTTGTCTCATGTAAATATATGAATCTGAAAGTTTAATAAATATTATGATTTCCAACTTAACTAGTTTCATTTTGTGTTAGACTGCATGGGTAGTAAAATAACATAATAAAACACATCACACAATACTCATTCATTCCTAGAGTTCATTCGTACATTCATATTCATTCATCCTTTGTAAATGTCATTCGCATTGCGCCCATATTTTGAAGTTTTGGATGCAAATTGAAAAATACATTAATCGATGAGAACGAGCCTCATAATGCATGCCATCTATAATTTAAACGTGAAATTAAGTTGGACTTGACTAACTATCAAGTTCATCACTTAGTAACTAGATGGCTCACTACAGTAAAACATTATCACATTATAATAAAAGTCTAGCCTATTGTCATTTCCTCTGATAAAATAATAACTTTACTAAGGATTTCGGAGTAAAGTTTAAAACATTAATTTGAACTGAGAATTGAACTCAGACTCAGGTTAAAGGTACTTTAGACAAATGAGTATATTTATTACATAAAATGAGAAATAAAACAAGAAATATTATAATACATGAGATTTTATTGTTCATACAATGATATATTATTGTAACATTATAAAATAAAATAAAGTAAATAGTAGATAATAAAATTAAGCAGGTACATAGTCCAAAATAAACATCTTAGAACATAGTACGATGATGACCCCAAGGTACAGTATCATTTTTATTTTTTCTTATTTGACGTTTGTCATCATTTCCATTAAGTACTAATTTATTAATTTTCTGTGTATACAACTTATGATTTTTAGATCGAATGACATACATAGTATCTCTGAGATTTATGTCATTATTCAAAGTATTTTTATATTTCTCAATTGTGAGTTTATTAGAAACAGATTTTTTAACTCCTTTAGCTTTTTTAATTGTGTTGTTTAAACTATTTATACAATATAGTTTAGCCCTCAAACCAATAAACTCAGTAATGACATCTCCACCCATCTCATCTTTAAAATAGCCAGGTATTTGTTTATTCACTTTCGGAATACCATAAATATTATTTTCTTCAAAGTTGCTAGTATCAAAATATTTTATATTTTGTATCATGTCTTTATAAAAATCTTCTGTATGTATTAAATACAAGAGACTATCAGTATCAGTATAACAAAGTTTTATGCCATCTTTATATATTTTCTTCATAACAGAATAGTGAAATTTATATAAATGACACTTTGCTAATTCCAGTATTGTAAAACCAATGTATATTGGTCTATCTAAAACAACTTTAGCAGGCTCTAATTGAATAGCAACAAGGTTCTCTGAAATAATAGCCATATTTTTAAAATTAGGGGCACTTACATATTTTTCTGCCCCCTTTATTTTATTGGTCTTATTAAAGCTATCTTTCCACACATTAACTAATTTAACATCTACTTGTTTCCTTTTGTTTTCAATTGTTTTACCAAATATTGAATTATTTTGCTTCTTGAAAAAATCTCTTTCGAAATCTGAGTTAGCTTTTTGTCTGAGTACTGTATTAAGATTTATGTATGGTTCTAAGATATTTTTTTGAGTAAATGCTAGAATTTTGTGGATATTTAATAATATAAGACCATTCTTTAAACATTCTTGTAAGTGAGCATAGTGAATGACATATCTATATTTATCATACAGATTAGCAATTAGTTTTGTGTTTTTGCTACCAGATGGAATAGGAACGGATAATTTTTCTGGCGCAAATGGCAAATCAGAATGCGTGTCATGTATATCAGGAGGATAATGAATATCAACTTCAAGTATGTACCCTTCGTCACTATCAGCAGAAACGGATGCAATTTCAAATAAAGCTATTTCAGATTTTGTTAAAAATCTAAAATTGCCAGCGGGAAGTCTTTGTTTCATAGCATGCCCATACAAATTGACACAATCTAAGTAAACTAAAAAAGTGCTTGATTCTTTTTCGTTATAGTCTGACAAATATTTATTATTAGCCTTTGCATACCGCAGCGAGCATTGAGCAAGACCTCCTCTGATACCTTTTTCTAGCATTTGATATATTTCTATATCAGATATTAAATCTAATTCTACTTTAGTTAACAAGAGCATCGCGTCCCAGCTTAATGATGGTGATGAAACATAATGGCAAGGGTCAAGCTCATAATGACGTAAACACATAGATCGGAATTTCTCAAATATGTCACACAATAGTAAGACATCACATTTCAAATATAAATCAGTATATTCACCTAAATTCTTAATACCAAATTTAGACCACACATTTAAAGCGTGATTGTAATCGTCAGTAGACACTGTATCGGATGTGAGTTTATTAAAATAAAATGAGCGATCTGGTAACCGAGTTGCCGCATATCGTTCCCAGGAGTCTATATAATCATAGCAATACACACCTTTCCTGAGGCATAGTCGAATTAAATTTTCATTAGTGAAAAATGATCGTAAATGCTTTAAATCATTGGAGTCCAGCGTCTTTACTAAGTTGTCTAAACTCGAACTTAAGAAATTAAAAGAATCTATAAATTTTAATTGGACTACTTTCTGAGGATTAAATGGGAAAAATTTTGTAAAAGAAATATATTTTTCCTTGGTTCTTGGAATTAAATTGATTCGACCGCAAACACTTGAAAGTTCTTTTATAAATAAATGGCAGTCATATCCTGAAAGATTATGAAATATTATGGGAATAAACTTTACAGACTTATTATTTAAGTTGCATGAATTATGAGCTGGACCACGATATTTACCGGTGAAATGATCATGGTCATGAACGATAAGATCATTACTAGAAAATTTTTCTTTACAAATATGACAAACTGCAGCAGTCTTAAATGAAAGAAGCTCTTCATCATTCAGCGGGGACATGTCTCTAGGCAAAGATAAAATATCATATAAACTTTCTAAATCCTTAGCAATAGATTCTACAAATTTTTTTGAACAATTTGGACCTCGATAAGATACTAAATTATTAAGTTCTGGATTAGTCTCGCAGCATATATAATAGGCAAAACATGTTGCTTCATGAATTTGTATGTTTTCAACAAACTGACTTTTATTTTTGTCTGAATATTCTCGAAGTAAGCTTTCAAAGTCTCCATAAATTACAATAGGAATTCTTTGAGTCCTTATATAATTAGAAAACCGAAGCTTGCTATTCTCTTCTGGGAGCACTGATTGCATTCGTGCACAATTATGATTATCTAATTTTGCCTCTGAATCAAAGTATATAAAACATTCGTCACATAAGTGAATTTTAGATTTGTGTTTTGTTAATTGATGATGAACTAGTCGCGCAAAATTCTTTATTAAACAGAAATGATTTTTGTCTCCTCTTTGAATTAATAATAAATTTACGTGAGCAAGTTTCCGCTGTAAAGTTTTGTATAATGGTCCAGTAATAGTGTTTTTTTTTTCTAAACCATAAACATTTACACTTATATGAGGATTTATTTTTTCGAATTGTTTTATGTCATCAAATGATGGTGGGAAAGATATACCATTTATATTTAATAATTTAGAGTAATGTGGATATGATGAAACTCTATTACTGTTATAGTGTGCTGGATACATATGAGCTACAATACACCAGAGAAAGCAATGTCTATCTTTATTGCAAATATTAAGACATGACTTTGTTTTAATAATTTTTATCGGTAAAGATATGTAACTGCCAGCTTTTAAGGGATTATACTTTACAATATTAATTTCCAAATGATTAATCAACTCTATAGCCCAACCAGATTCTGATAATTCAAATTCTGTGTACTTACACAGTATTTTTTGCACACATTCTTCAAAAACTAATTTTACATTAGTATTCTGAATTATCACATAATACTTTGTATTGAAAGATTTCAAAGACAATTCGTCGTTTTTAGGTAACTTGTATAATACAAAAAGCTCAAATTGAATTTTAATCGCTCGATGTTTTAATCTCAATGTATCAATAATCTTGTAAATCATGCTAGAAATATCTGATAAAAATATCTCTGGTGATATGTTATCTAAACTTATTGGATTAAATCTGTAACTAGCAATTCTGTTTTTGAAAGCAGTAGCTATTATTTGTACATTATCAAAATCAGTACTCAACAAACAGTTTGATTTATGTATATTACTTTTCTTATGTGATGAATATTTTTGAGTATAAACCTTACAATCTGGGCAAAACTTCATGTTTGATTATATTGAATAAAAAACAGTAAAACAATAGTCCATTAATTTAACCTTAACTATATTCACCAAAATTAAAGTTGTTTCAAGTTTTGTTCTTCAAGGTCAAAATTACTAGTCTAGAATTTATAACTTCTTCAAAATTAAGTTTCAAGGTCACAATTACTGATCTGGATTTTTTAAATATTTAAAGCATCAGATTCAAGGCCATAATTACTGGTCTAGTATTTTAAGCTTTGAGATTAATTATTTCGAGTATATTGGCTTTTGGTTTTTAGTTTTTTGGCTTTTGGTTTTTAGTTTTTTGGTTTACTGAAAGAAAACATACATATAATTATATACAAGTAAGTACTTAAAGCATCAGATTCAAGGCCATAATTACTGGTCTAGTATTTTAAGCTTTGAGATTCATTATTTCGAGTTTATTGGCTTTTTGGTTTTTAGTTTTTTGGCTTTTGGTTTTTAGTTTTTTGGTTTACTGAAAGAAAACATACATATAATTATATACAAGTAAGTACTTAAAGCATCAGATTCAAGGCCATAATTACTGGTCTAGTATTTTAAGCTTTGAGATTCATTATTTCGAGTTTATTGGCTTTTTGGTTTTTAGTTTTTTGGCTTTTGGTTTTTAGTTTTTTGGTTTACTGAAAGAAAACATACAAATAATGATATACAAGTAAGTACTTATACTAATCTACTTAATCTACGGCAAAAAAAAAAAAACATTAAAAAGAAATATCAATTATAGACTTCATGGATATGTACTTACTTAAATTGTAAGTTTAGACAGTTTATTACTGTTTAATATTAGACTGATAAAGTGATCGTTACAACTTTTTCTGTCTTTAAAAATTGTGGTAAGAGACGCTTACCTACCTATTTTTTAAAATAAGTTAGACTGATAGAGTATCGGTTGTATCTTCCGATAATCTTCTTTAGCAGAATTCACAAGTTTTGTGACTGCTTTCCATACCGGACTGCTGTCATCAACAGCCGATTTGAAGGTAACTAGTGCTCGTTTCCAGCGGTCGGTGCCGAGCGCCTCCGCTTCCCGAGCGTTGTAAACACGCAGTTCCACGTAGTAGTTGCCCTGCCGGGTGGGATCCCGCTGGAGCGTATAACCAGAACCGCTACGTCTTGACAAGAAGCTCCGCAGTGCAGCCGCGCGGATGGGTTCACCACCAAGTTCTTGTTCGTTCTGAAATTAAAAATGATTATCATTAGTGACCTAGTGGCAAAGACCTTGATTCACATGCTTGAGGTCGTGGTTTCAAAACGGGCAAGTTCCTATGCGAATTTATCAAATTCATTTGTATTTTCTAAGTTTATCTTGGATGGCCCTGACAACGGTGAAGGAAAACATCGTGAGGAAAACCGGCACTTTATAGTTAATACCTATAAGTTTGAAATCGCAAACCCGACTTGAGCAAGCGCAGTGATCAATGCTCGGGCCTTCTCTGTATGAGAAGAGTGGTTTGCCCTGCAGTGGGGGGTTCCTTAAAAAATAAATAAACTTTAGCATACCTAACGTGACCTTTTATTTTTTGACTCAAAACGGGACGTTGGCCACAATTCGGATGTGTGGTCTTCAAAAAAGTTTTTTAGTAACAAGGGACATTTTTCAATACTCAAAAAGTATTTTTTTTAAAGGCTGATACATTTTAAACCCCTTTCCAAGGCAGGCATAAGAGCAAGCCATCTGTTTTTTCTATAGCCGAGCATTTGTTGATATTCCGTTTCAGTTTCGGCGCATAACTCCTTTAGAGCTTCAACTCGAATCGTGTAAATATAAAACAAAAATATCTGCTGCAGATTTTATTGCATTGGGAATTTTTCAGAGATGATTGTAATTTCGTTAACACGTGCGGTGGCCGTCCGGCCGGCTCGACTACTCAAATTTTCGCGATGTTTCAGAAAACGGGACAATTTTGCGTCCCAGAGTTCATTTCGGGGACACCGGGACTCTTAATTATAAAAAGGGACAGTCCCGTTCAAAACGGGACGTCTGGTCACGTTAAGCATACCTCTGAATCCGACAGCTTCCTTTTTTTGGTCGATGTCGATGGCGCCGGCAAATCAACATCCGACTCCGTGTCGGACCCAAAAAAGCTAGATTTTACCACTGGAGCACTGGAAATCTTCTTTATTGCAGGTTTATTTGTTTTGCCGGAAACCTTTTTCCTTGACTTCTTTTTCTCTACCGATGGTGCTGGCTGAGATGCTGGTATTTCACAGTCAGAATCGAAGGGATTTGTCGACCTAAAATTAAGAACACCATAAATAAAGTCACTCATAAATTCAATTAACTATTACATATTATAATATATCGAATTTATTATTCGATATTAATATTATTTGAGTTATACGCACATACTTGAAGTTCTATTGATCACAATAATATTGAAAAAAGCAAAAACCACAAGTACTCGGGATGAGTGCTAATTAAAATGAAATTATTGAATGCAGTCATATTTATAGATTACACGATTTAAAGCAGTGATTACAGTTACAAATCGCTAGCAAAGTGAGAAAGCGTTTTCGACATGTGTGCTAAAAGATTAGTTCTATGTCATCAGCAAATAGGGTCTAAAATTCATTGATTGTTACTTACTCAATATGATCGCATCCTTACTTTCCCTATTTGTCGACGGCGCCGCTCTGTCGCGTATACCTGAGATGATTTTCTAATAATAAAAAGGAAGTGGTATGTACTCTCTCAGAACAATAAGATTGATACCTATCACTTGGTAAATTTGTGTGGAGAAAGCGAGGAATATGTTTAGAATCGGGACTTCTCGCAGTTTTATAAATTGGTTGTAAATGGTATGAGAATTCTTGACACTCTTTTACGTGTAATAATTAACAAGAAATTAAGAGAGTAATTATAATCTTATTTTTATTCGTACTGTGGTGAATAATAAAAAGTATAATATGACCAATAATTTTAAGCAGATAATATCACATAATTTTGTATAAAGTGAGCTAATTTTATATAACAGACATCAAACGAATAAGACACGTTCGACAATTGTCTCGATGCGACATTTATTATGATCAGTCGTTGTAAGCAGACACGCTTTGAACTATAACTGCTAACAATTAAGTAATCATAACATCATCGCACATCTGAGTCGATGCAATCAGATTCAGATGTGCGATGATATTTGTTTATGTGTGGAGAATTGGGTGTTCTGGATCATGCGCTCGAGCAAAGCGAGAGCAAGTGTAAATAATCATAACATCATCGCGCATCTGCGTCGATGCAATCAGATTACTATACGCATTGTATTAATCATGTGTGGAGAATTGGGGCTTCTGGATCATGCGCTCGAGCAAAGCGAGAGCAAGTGATCCAGAACCCCCAATTCTACCCTACTTCTGTGACATGCGGCCCCATCGTGAGCCGACGGTCGATGGTGACGCCCAGGTACTTGGCCTGGGGGGACCACTCGACGTCGACTCCTTGTAGCTTCAGTGGTGGCGGGAGGGGGACGTGACCTGTAACTAAGGCCTGCGTCTTACTCACGTTTACCGACAGCCGCCATTTGGCTAGCCATTCAGGCATCTGGTCTAGGGCGCGCTGCATCTTCCGTGCTGCATGCTTTGGGTTTACGGACGTGGTGATAAATGCAGCGTCGTCTGCATATAGTGCTAGCGTCGCTTCTGGGGTCGTGGGGATGCCGTCTGTGAAACATGAGTAAGACGCAGGGGACAGGCAGCTTCCCTGCGGCACTCCTGCCAGTATTGGGCGGGGGGCGGAAAGCGCTCCTTCTACCGCCACTCTGAAACTCCTGTTGGACAGAAAGGATTGAATTGTTTTTACCACGCGACGGGGCGTGCTAGTTTTGGCTAGTTTATACACTAGCCCGTCGTGCCAGACACGGTCGAAAGCCTTTTCCATGTCGAGGAGTACTGCTACCGCGTATTCTTTTTTGTTCATTGTAGATGACAGCAGGTGCAGTACCCTCGACAGCTGGAGCGTCGTGCTGTGTTCAGCGCGGAACCCGAATTGCTCCTCTCTTGGTGTAATGTGCGGTGTGAGATGTCGCAGCAGGAGCGACTCGAATACCTTGGAGATGTTTGACAGCAGCGTGATTGGCCGATAGCTTTCCGGCTTCAGGATGTTTTTCCTCGCCTTGGGCAGCATAATGACGTGCCCCTCTTTCCACGAGGCCGGGAAGGAGCCCGTGCGCAGGATCCCCGTAAACAGGCGCGCCAAGGCCGCGACCATTCGGTACGGCAGGTGGCGCAGCGCTGTGTTTGTGATCCCGTCGGCACCTGGGGCCTTCCGGGGCTTCGTTCGCAAGATGGCGCGCCTGACTGCCCCTGGCGAGAAAAAGATAGCGTCTTCTTCGGGAGCTATCGGCGTAGCGAAGTACTCCCCAAGGTATTTCTCAACCGCTGCGACATGTTCGTGCTCGGTGGTCGGGTTCGGCTGGAATTGACGCTCCAGGTGTTCCGCAAAGACCTCCGCCCGGTCCTCGGCTATGTATTTTAATGCCCCGTCGCTGCTCTGGAGTGGTCTTACCGGAGCTGGGGTGTTGTTTAGTTGGCGGCACAGCCTGTGAACGGAGGGCCAGTCACCCTCCGCGGCGTCAATTCGTTCCTCCCAGCTCGCGGCTCTCAGAGCGCCGAGCTCGGCCTTCACGTTTTCGGTGAGCTTGTTTAGTTTGGTTTTTAGCGTGGGACAACGCAGCTGTTGCCACTGCTTGCGTAGGCGTCGCTTCTGGGCAATGAGGTTGCGTATGCGTGCAGGTAGGGGCGGCTGACGTACTCTCCCCTCCTGTTGCGGTATTGTTGCACTTTCTGTTGCTCGTTTTATGCAAGCAGTGACTTCCTCTGCTAGCGTGTCGACGTCCGTGGCGGTCGTGATAGGCCGAGTCGGTGTTGTGGCTTCAATCCTTTCTGCGAATATTGTCCAGTCAACTTGACGACGTGGCGCTTGAGGTCTTATCCTGGTAGGCATACTAGATAGGACGACGAGCACAGGATGATGGTCGGACTGTAACTCGTCGTCTAGTACCTGTTGCGTGACCTGGCATGTAAGCCCTCGGTGTACAATGATGTCGAGAATGTCTGGCATGTGCGCCGGGTTGTCCGGGTAGTGTGTGGGTATTTCAGGGCCCGACACTGTGTACCCGAAGGCTTCAGAGTCCGCGAAGAGTCGTCTCCCGTCCTGGTTATTGTTGTATGAGTTCCACGCTGAGTGTTTTGAGTTCAAATCACCGGCGAGGATTGTTGGGTGACTTTTGTTAAATAGCAGCGCCCGTAGTTCTGTCAAGTCTAGTTTGTTTGTGGGCGGTTTGTAGCAGGCGTATATAGCTAGATCCTCGCCGGCTACGTGCAGCTGAACACCCAGCGCGTAAGCTGTCTGCATAGCTGGCAGTGGGAGTTCCTGGTGGACGACTCTTCTCTTTACAAGTATAGCCAGGCCACGGTAACGGGCATTTGCCGCGTTTGCCACATCTTTTCGGTAAACGAGATAACCTGGGAACCTACACCTATCTCCGGGGCCCAGGTGTGTCTCGTTTAGTAGCGCCACGTCGATGTCCTGCTCCTGTAGGAGGTGGCGGAGGAGTGCGACCTTGTTTTTGAGGCCGCGGGCGTTCCAGTGTATCATCCTTAACGGCCTATTATTCATTGTGATACAATGTTAATAGTGCGGCTAGGCCGTCAAGGATGACCTGCTCCACGTCATGCCCCTGCCTGATGGCCTTAATTAGGTCCATCAGCAGTTGGATCGCGCAGGCAGTGAAATTTCTATTTGGTTTTGCGTTTATTTGTGTCCTGTTTTGTGCAGCCTCTTGATTGGCTGCGTAGTTTTGGTCAGTGCCGGCTGATTGGTTGACGCTTGTTTTTCCCTGAATTTTATGCGACAGGTGGAGCCTCTGTTGTTCTAGGCCGGCACTGGCGGCCATCTTGTCATTTTTACCCGACTGGTACAGGAGGGTATCCTGAGTTTCGGGTTTTTGGTACGTTTTCACTGCCTGCGCCCGGTGGTTTGCAGGGGCTGCCTCTTGGTTTAGTTCCTGTTCCTGGTCCTGGGTCGCAGGGGGGGTTTGCCTCTTGCCCTTTCCCCCCCTCTTTTTGTTCCTCCGCCCTGAGGAGGAGGTGGCTTCACCACGCTGTGTGGGCCCGTTTGCAGCCGCCATCAGCGACGCACCTCGAGCCTCTTCTTGTGGCTGCCTTCCTTCTGGTTGAGTGATTTGTGCCGCCTTTTGTGGTCGACGTGTTGAGGTGGTCGTGATAGCGACCGTGCCCGCTCGCCTGTGTAAAATTTCTTTTTGGAACGTTGGGCACTTAACGTTGTTTGCTGGATGCGCGCCCCCGCAGTTTGCGCAGGTGGCTGGCTCTTCTCGTGCCACATGCCCTTCCCCGCACCGTACACAGGCGAGCGGCCGGTGGCACTGGTGTGAGCTGTGCCTAAATTTTTGGCAGCGGTGACATTGGGCGGGCCCACGTTTACCACGCCATGCCTCGATTTTGACGCCCCGCATATACATGAACTCAGTAGTGTCAGAAATAGCGCGGACGTTTTCTGTTTTTGAGAGCACGGCGTGGAAAATGCAGCCGGGACGTCCTTGGCGTGCATTAATGTGCCTCACGTACTCTGGTTCGTATCCCAGAGTACGGAGCTCCTCCTCTATCTCCTGAGGATCCGTGTCAGCAGGAAGCCCCTTGATGGCCACCTTCATCTTATTGTCCGCCTGTAGAGAGTAGGCGAACCAGCTTATATTGGTTTCCTTTTCTAGGGCTATTAGGTACTTTTGTACCACCCTGTATTCGTCTTCGCTTTCGGGACAGAAGCGAACTCCCTGTCCGAAGGGTCTGGCGTTGGGTGGTCGACCTAGTTTGGTGGCTAGGGCCCTAAAATGTGTCGCCCAGTTGGGCAACTTTTCCACTATAAGTGGAGGGTAGCGTGGGCGCTTTTTCTTTTTATTTGCGTCCGCTGGGTTGCTTGTGGTGGTGGCCGGGTCAAGGGGTGCGTTCCCGGTTTGGGCCGGGTTGGGTGACACCCTTGTCCTGGTGGTGTCGGTATGTGTCTGTCTAGTTTTTAAAATAGCACTCGGTGATGGCGAGCGACGTACCGCGTCGGCGAAGGTGGGCGATTTTTGCGCCTGTTCGCGTTGTTTGTCGACGCAATAGCGCTTGGCCTCGTCTATCGATGTTTCGTCTGGGCTTCTCCGCCTCCTAAGGCCTCTACCCCCCGTTTGAAGGTCAAAATCCACATCCATCGAAGGAGTGGGTGAGGTCGGCGTCATTAGGTCCTCTAATTCTGCCCTACGCCCTATGGATGTAAGCGACGTGTTTGACCCACTTAATGACGATTGGTTGGATCGGTGAGCGGGGGAATCGTAAGCTGAGGTACGGGGGGGCGCTGGCGAGCCGGTATTGGCTACCGATGCTACAGCTGGCGCCATCTGGCGGAGTGGTTCTCTGTAAGTACGTGGGTCGTTGACGAAAGTTTTCGTACCTACATCTGTTTTATTTATTGCAGGATTTTTGCTTGCTCGTGTCGCAGTGTTTTGGGACGCGGCTGTAAGCGGGGTGGCTATAGTCCCTTGGGTTACGCGCGGCGTGGTGCGCGTCGCTGTGTGTCCTTGGGACAGGTTATTTCGTGTGGACGTTTGTGCAACGGGTGCATGAGATGCACTTGTTGACGCGGTGGTATGTCTTGTTTGTTGGGTGACAGGACGAGAGGCGTTCGAACTTGTTTGTGTCGGATTTGTGGTTACATTTGAACGGTTTCCCGATTTTGAATGACTACTGCGGGTAGTCGGTGAAACCGTTGAAAATTGGCTTTCTGGTGTTCTTACCGTCGACTTGCGGTCGGTAGGTATCGGGGTTTTAACTGGTGCAGGGCGGCACATCGATGGGGCACTGTACCTTGTTGGTGATGTTGGTGGCGGTGACGCTGGAGAGTCGACGACGGTTGATCTGCCTTGCCTCCTTGATGCGTCTCCCTGCTGGCTGCGTCTTGGGTCCACCGGCTGGGCACCTGGCATCATGGTCCCCAGGTTGGGGAGCGATGAGGTCCGGTCCAGTTGGTGATGATCTCTTGGGTTGGGGGCGCCGCGGCCAGGAGGGCCGCGTTCGCCTGGCGGCGACATCTTCTTCTTTCTTCTTGTAGTTTATGCTGTGGGGACTAGCATGAAGCATACGTTGCTAAAAACTAGTCTCCGCGACCACTGTAACGGTATCGCGCAAGCAAAGACCGTTAGGTGGCAACGAAGTCCGCCCTAAGTGCCCCCGAAAGTGCAAATTTGTAAAAATTTACACTATCGGAAGCAAAGAGGGTAGGCTGATTTGGTCCGTGCGGTGATTTGCAGTAAACGTGTTGCAGGTGCTCGACTAGTGGCTATCCCCGACAAATGTGCAGCAGGCCACCCATCCTTTATACAATTCTGCTGGCGCAGGTAAAAGGGTGGCGTAGAGTGCAGGTAATTTCCGCTCGGCCAATCGGAGCGCGCCCCCGCCTTTAGTCTACGCATGTGCTCGGGACAGGTTTGTGCTTGTCCGATATCCGCACGTGGGGTTTTAGATCGCGCTCTATGCCACCTTACAATTATGCTTACTCATATACTTACATCTAAGGGAGTAATACAAACCTAATCTAATTATTTACATGAAAAGCCCTACTTAAATCTGTCTTTATTGGATACTTAAATCTAAACCTTAAACAATCATGCAATCCTACTTATATCTGACTTATCTATTTGCTTATGTATATCTGGGTTATTTATTAACATCCTAATCATACTATACATATCAAAGTTACATACTACATAGCTACGACGTCCGTATCAGTCAGTGTCTACTACATTCGGGTTCTCTGGTTGTTTTGTCGTGATATTCCTGAATTTATAGAGTTAAATATGCCAAAAGCTATTGAAAGTGATGCTCGAAACATTATTATAAAGGTTAAAACCTTTTTTGAAGAAGAAGCTCGGGCAGGGTCTCCGATTATTCCATTTAAGGCGCAGATAACCTTGAGTAGCTGATTTTAAAATGAGAATTACGTCTAAACGGCTAGTCGTGTTTTTTTGGAAAAATATATGTTACACTAGAGCGTTTTCTCAATAATTCCATCTGAGTACATTTTAAAATGTATAAGTATAACATAGTTTAATTAATTTTCAAAGTAACGCCTTACGCGGACCAAAAAACGACAATCACGCAAAAACCACTGGGCGTATTTTAATGAAACTTTCACCATCTAAAAGGAAATTTAATTTTAAAAAAAATAATCTGCGGCTTTTTTTTTAATTGTGATTAGTAAATCAAGGTTATTAGTTTTGCCGACTAAACTTGGTGCGCGTTGAAGCGGGGGCTCCCGGGGCTCTACCGGGCGACGGGCGGCACCGCGGCAGTGTATCGGTGACCACTGTCACGGATGGACGCCGACGCTCGCCCGCTCGGAGCAAAAGGACACAATTTTATTTGCTTGTTTATAAGGTTCGCGCTAAAATGCAATCCAATTTTTTGAAAATATATGCCTTATAATGAAACAGAGATAGATTACTTGGGTAAGTAGCATATTTTAATCAACAATAAAATTATCAATAAAAATCAATAATTATTAAATTTAGTCATGAAGTTTAATTTAGTACAGGTACGTAACTAAATAAAAATATTGGCGCTTGGCGCTGTCACGTCAGCGACTCTGTCGTAGTGTCGTTCGACTCTCGCTCGGGACAAACGTAGGGCGCCGCGCGGGTTGGCAGAAGTGGGTTCCTAATCCAGCGAGGTGCACATTTATTTTGACCGTGTTGTACCTTTGGCTATTGGTTTAGGTTTTAGTAATACCTATTTTTTTGTTTACTCATAAAAATATTAATATTGTTGTAAAATAAAGTTAGTAAAATAATAATTTAAATATAAGTTTTTAAGCTGACATGGTCACAATCATCAGATGTAATATTTGTTTCCCTCCTCTATAATATACTATTTTTCCCACAGAACAGAGAAGACAGTAGAAATCGCATATAGCTTTATTAGTATCGGAACCAGCGTACCCGAACTCACACATATACAGATTAATTGTATTTCATAACACTAAGAAATCTTTGGTGTGATTGGTAGTTTAATTTTTAGATGAAAGTAGAAAATATGTCAGTCGTCGCTTAGTTGAAAATAAACCACAGCTTTATGACAATAGAGTTGGTTTATTGTCTACTCTTTTTGAGTATTTATTACTTTTTTCGTTTAAAGCGCACACGTAATAGTTTTATGAGCAAGTTACGCTACCCGCCACTAGATGTCACTATAATAAATTCATTTAATTTAAAGCCGTATTTCGTTACCGATAAGATTTATATTTGCGAAATGAGGTCATTACTACTCGTCCTTCTGTAGTGATGTACCACGGTCGTTGACTTATTTATCGACATTCCGTATTATTTTCAAACAAAACAGTTTAGTTAAAAAAAAAACGTTGCCCCACTCTTGGAATTTCTCCTGTATCGTGGGTGCGTTTACAAACATATCATTTCACATACACAAACCCAGAGCCGGAACAACTATTTGTAGATCATACAAATATTTGTTCCGTGCGGAAATCGAACCCGCAACACGCCGCGCAGCAGTCAATCGCTCAACCACTGCGCCAACCGTGCGCCCAATAACTAGAGTCGATAAATATTATTATGTTTGTAATCAAGTTTTTATATAAATTTATTCCAATACTTACGATTTATAGAAAGTATTATTAAGATATTTTATGGTAAACTACTGATCCGATTTTGAAAATGATTCTATTGATACAAAGATGGGCGTATCTTAGTGTTTTTGTTCTATCAATAGAATTATAGAATACAATACTCTTTATTATGTACACCATATAAGTTACAGAAAGTATAGACGAAGAAAACATTACACTGGGTGGCACAATGGGCGGCCTTATCGCTAAAATCGATCTTTTCAAGACAACCTTTCCATGGATTTAAAAAATGAAAGGAAAGACAGTACTGTACGTAGTCTTTGGTGTACTATTATTAATTACAAGCTGTGACCGCGGCTTCGCTCCAGTCATCTGTTTGCCAACCCTACCCTACTTACCTTCCTGCCTACCCTACTTACCTACCGACCATATTTGTTTCTATAGTCATCAATCTTTCACGGAGAATCTTAACACCGTGATTCAGAAAATGACTTCAAATTCACAACGCCATCTATCGAATATCGAGTTCAACTCTCCGAGTATCTGAATTGCGTGTGTTGTGATAATTTTACTTCTTGAACACTTTAAATTCATCTAACTTTTGATAGAGTGAACCGATTGCGATGACACAAAAACTAAGTAATTCTTCAAGGTACGCACAATGTTTATGTATAAAAGTTATTTACATTGGTTTCGTACATGTCACGTGATGCGTGCACAAATAAACAGACACAAATTCCAAAAATGCCGGAAATAGGTTCTGTTGGTTATCCTTTAACACACTGGCAATTTTTTTGGCAATATTTTCGATGTACAAAAAATACTTTTTTACAGATTTATTATATGTATTGATGATTGATGATGATGATGCGATAGACTACACTACAAATGCAATACGTCCTACTGATATGGGCAGCTTACGCTTTCGCCTGCGGCTACACTCTTATTATGATTAGCTTGACTAACTTCCTTAATGAACTGATGAAATTTTGGTCTATACACCAGTAGATCTTAAATTTCAGACTAACACATATGCCAGTTTTTAACTGACTTAAAAAAAGAAGGAGGTTCTATGTTCATGTGTTATTATTATTACACTTTGTTGATTTTGAAGGCTTGTTGTCTTTTTAACCGACTTCAAAAAAAGGAGGAGGTTCTCAATTCGTCGTAATCTTTATTTTTACACGGCTACAAGGAAAGGGTTATGTTTTTCGCGCGTAAGAAGATTTTTTCGAATATTGTAAGTTTAAAGTATCGATAACTCATTATCGATATTGGTAATCTCTAATTGAGTAGCTGAATGTGACATGTGCATAGTTGGAATCTTCGAGAACAATGTTTGAGTTTTAAAGAAAGTAGACCTTAAGTTTAACACCATAAAATCAACTTTTCTTTGTCTTGTTTAATAAAATATTGTTTTTACATTTTTATCGAACTAAAAAAAAAAATAAGACTTGCCGATGGTAAGATATACCTACATTTGATACATTTTTGGTTCTGCTATCGTGTTTACATTCTAAAACAGCACAATAAGGCATTTTTGTATTTTTTTTCAAGTTTTTGTTACCGTGACGGTTGAACCAAGACTGATGTGCGTAGTGTGTGCGCGGAAGGAAACATATGCAGAACTGTGCAAAGCTCGGGGTACGCGGGCCCCGCCCACTTGCGACTTCTATTGTAGTAGGCGTTTTTTTTGTTCTGTGATTTTTCCGACTCTTTACCTCAAAAACCGATTTCAGTTTTTATTTGACTCGCACACGAAGGTTCTTAGGTCATCGGATAACATGAACCTTAAAATGCCAATGCATTCCACTATCTTCCTGGGCAAATCTTTTACTGTCCAGGCCGCTCGTCTATGGAATGCATTGCCTGTGACAATAAAACGCGCGCAATCACTACCGATCTTTAAAAGACTGGTAAAGGAGCACTACCTGTCACTGTGATCTTATTCTTGTTGGAGCTGTATTGTTTTCTTGACTGTATATTTATAAATGTATTTATGTATTTATGAATCTATTTTAGTATTTTATATTTGGTTCTTCCTATGTTTTGCAGTTTTGAGTAGTTTTAATGCTAATAAAATAATGTTAATAATTCTCATCATTTTATTTCAAGGGTCCCGTGCCCCTTCCTCCTGGATCCGCCCATGCACACAAATGACATGTAAAAATTTTATGTTTTTATCACTTGTTAAAAATAATGTTAATAATTCACATCATTTTATTTCAAGTGTCCTGTGCCACACCCCCCCCTCCCTAAGTCCGCCCATGCACACAAATCATATGTCTTTATTTTATGTTTTTATCACTTGTTACCTATTATTTTTACACTATTTACCTATCTACCTTTTCACGCCTAAACCACTAAGCGGAATTCAGTTAAATTTGGCAATAAAATAAAAAAAACTTTTTGTTTTTTTTTTATTGGTAGGTAGGTAGAGTAGGTAGGGTAGGTAGGTGGGTAGGGTAGAGTAGGTAGGGTAGGGTAGGTAGGGTAAGTAGGTAGGTAGTTATGGGTAGAGAGATAGGTAAGTAGGTAGGGTAGGGTAGGTAGGGTCAGTGGTGTCTCATCCCATACAAAGTGACCGTGCCGACGTACTGTACTGATTATTTTTTGTACATCAATCGCGTTCGATTCCGTTCCACGGATATAAATAGTGATATATCTATCGCCGTGGAACGGCACCGAATGCGATCGATTTACAAAAAATAATCGGTATAATCATATGAAAACGCTAGTTACGTCGGCACGGTTTCTTTGTATGGGATGAGGCATCTTAAGGCTAGTATAATATTATCTGTGGTAGGGTAGAAAGGTAGGTACCTACCCAGCCAGTTCACGGAAGCGAAGCCGCGGGGGACAGCTAGTTGCCTATATATGAATGAGCACATTGATTACTAATGTAAATATATAAACCACTAGCTTCCGCTAGCGGCTACACCCGCGTGTAGTGTTTTGTTACTCCAAGGGAACATTTTACCGGGATGAAATAAATGTGATATTCCAAACTTTAATCTATCTCTGTGCCAAATTTCACCCAGATCCGTTCACCCGTTCTGGTGTGATTGAGGAACAAATATCCATCCATTCATCCATACTTTCGCATTTTATAAGCAGGATCTTAAGACTATTAAAATAATATTTATTATCAGGATGCTACCTTATTATTTCTCACTACATAAAAAAAAAAACATTCAGTAGTCCTCACCGTCTGAAGCGTATGGTTACCCTTCGAAATTACGAGAGTGTAGTTGCGGGGTCGCGGGGGTGCGGCGCAAGCTCCTCCCAATCGCTCAAGGTCGCTGGGGCTTGTTGTCGCCTTAATCAAATATACAAACTGTACGGGACGGACGTGATCGCTTGAGTTATGGTAGAATTCGGGTGGTTGTAAGGCTCCTGCTCTAAGCGCGTTGACGCCCCTTGTACTAAAGTTCAGTTATCGTTGGAAATTCAGGAACCCAGGAGTCTGTTGAGGGCCGCTAGGTGTTCGTAGGTGAAGGTCTGATGTCCAGGAAATGAAAGACTTTATTCTTCTTAACGTTCTGCAATGTTTTTCGAGGACTTTGTTATGCAAAGCTGCGTGGATTTTGACTTGTTTAAAATATGGCTACAAAAAACTTTTTCACTAAAACTTTAAATTTCGGAAGTCGGTGTTCCTGCTTTGGTTTCTTCGTTTTTTTTGACACCGACTTCTGAAATTTAAGTTATTTTTCACTTTGTAGTGTTTTTATTTTGAAGTCGGTTGTATATTTGTAAAAAAGTTTTTTTTTATTTTTAACTTTTTAGTTGTGGTTCATAATATACCAGTTCTATAGGCTAGGTACCTTTTTGGGAAGTCAGTTAAAAATGAACGCCGCGCATGCGTACTATTCAACCACCAAACTTTACCGTAACGAGCGCCGCGAATTTGCGCACGCGCCGATCTTTATTTACAAATATTTTTATCCTAGCTTCTAGCTAAAAACCGACAGAACCTCCCCTTTCCCTGAAGGGATCACGAAGTGTGATACCTTGTTGGATGCGCCCCTGGAATGGCCTTTCCAACGAACCTTTGACCAGGTTCCTATCTGGTACCCCTAAAGAGATTCTCCAGGGAGAATGAGGAATGAGGGGAATTTCCGTCGATTTTGGGACTTATCGGCTATTATCTTCTAGACTATACAACTTAGTACTAGATACTTATATGGGTCTTGTAGCCCTTCTATGAGGCTATAGAGTGACACCATTTCCATGCCTATATTTACATCTTCCAGGCGCTCAGCCGTCTGGAAGTGCTAGACTCAATGAAAAGTACTAACTTTCCACATAAAAGGCTATGTACTACTTAGGGATCCTCACCGATTTAGTACCATCCGGTAGCTCTCGCGACAAGCTACCCCATGACACCACGCCGGTGGGTGTAACCCTAACCCTCGAAGTAGAATTCACCCTTATGTGGTTGTTGCTACACGAAAGCTGTGGAACCTTGTAGTCTTTCAACAAGGTTATCTCCCCAACCGCCAGAGCTAGGCTCCTTGCCGAAGTGCGGTTGGGAGGCCAGAGAACTGGGCCATCACATGGTGGTACCCTGATGGGTATACTACCAGCCCTTCTGGTACTTAAGGTGCCGGGAAGCGGCCGAAATAGGAAAACGTGTGCGCTTTCCACAGCTTTAATGAGCCTATGTCATCAAGTGAGCCACATATTGGCTGCGTGTGATGACTAGATCGGCACCAGGTGTGTCTGAAGGCTGGCGCATAGAAATGTCTTTCATTGTTTATACAAGCACATTATCTCAAGTAAACAGTGTCTGTGTACTAGAATTACATAAGCGCCACTCAATTATAGAACTTAGGCAGAAGTCTAGGCACTAGATTTGCAAGAAACCAGTTTTCTTAGTGTTTACTTGAGGGAAATGTGTGTGTATTCACCTTTCTAGGGTGAAGTTCTATTAACCCTGGCTATGTACCGTTATTGTGTATAGTTTCCCAGTCATAGCCCCAGGGTAGGACACCTAGGTTATGTGCCCTGACAGACTAATGTGTGTTAGGTAAATAATACAATTTGACGCGTGTATGCATCGTACACGGCCCTACAGACGACCCTGCTTTTTTGAGGGTTTCATGAAGATAATTAAACAATTTAATTTATCTTAGCTACTACATAGGTTACCTAAATATTTAACACATAACGTTAGTACATAGCTTACTATCAAATTCCTTCTAGCGCAGTTTGTCACACTCTTCGCCAGCCGTCGCCCTGCGCGGACGTCTCGCTGCTCGCCGCGCCGCTGCGAGCCCCCACTCATCGCTCCGTCTCGCTCCTGCGTGACGTCACTGCGGCCGACGCGCCCCGCGCCCGCCGTCCCACCGCTGCGCGCTCAGCGCCCCGGCCCCCGCCTCGTCTCGCTCCTGCGTGACGTCACTGCGGCCGGCGCGCCCCCCGCTCGCCGCCTCCCCGCTGCGCGCTCCGTGCCGCGGCACCACTACTAGTAACCTAGGTTGCTAGTAGTGTCTTCATTTTCAAATCCACCTCTTGTGGTCCTTGGCGGATACCTAACGGTGTTAACTAACCCAAGGGGGTGTCGACCCAAGCACCCGCTAAGCCCCTTCAGGGCACGGCAGTTATTGGATTCGGGAGCAGGATCGTTGGCCTTGGTAGATAGCCTAGTCAACCCCTGCTTCGTTCCACAGCTCACACCTGGCACGGTCGGGTGTTTCTACCCCGGCGTGCCAGACTTTCGGTACACAGTGGTGGGTGGCCCACCTTCGGTGGGTTTACCGGTACCTTAGGGCCCCTGTCACACAATAAGATTGGTGCAGGGATACAAGCTTAGGGCTCACCCAGGTACTCACCTCCCAGTCTCACCCGGCTGGGAGGGTAGGATTTTACACATCCCCGGGCCCATCCACCCGGGGAAGATTACCCCTTGCCCGGCTTCACCGGATTTATTCCCCTCGACAATGTCGTTCGCGGCAGTTGTCGACCTACTGCAGGAGATTCTCCTGGCAGAGCCAAAACTCAAGAAAAAGTATGGGGCAGCTTTCATAGCTGCGGCTACAAAGCCCAACCCTACCACCTCAGCCCAGATAGAGGCTCCCATCAGGGCCTTCAAGCCCTTCCCGGACGAGGACACTCCGAGGTCGCCCTCACCCAGATCCAAGCCTAGGCAAGAGCCTAGATCCCCAACCCTCTCCCAGGCCGAAGAGCCTAATTCACGCCCTATCTCCCCAAATTCACGCCCTGCCTCCCCTATGGAGGACTCCCCCATCCCCGCTAACGAAGAGCGGGACCCTACCCCTCCCCCCACCTCCTCAGACGAGGATGACTTTCAAGTCGTCGGTGGTAAGAGGAGGAAGAACAAGGCCCCAGCCCAGGCCTCAAAACCCAAGGCCAAAAAGACGGTCGTAGTCGCAACCCCGTTTGCGTCACCCGTCGGCTCCCCCTGCCCCTCCCCCGAGCCGTCTATTCCGGACGACCTACCCGCCCCCAACAACGCTCCTCAGCGTTCTAGCCGCCCCCCGAGCCCGATGGCAACAGCTCACGCTGCTACCACCAGGAAGCTCCCCCCTCCTCCGCCATTTACCTTCAAGACAAAGGGAAATGGAACACGGTATCCAACGCTTGTACTGAGCAAGGCATTAAAATCCTAGTCCCCACATCCCGGGATTTCCGCGAGCTAACTCGCCTCCTTAAAGACAGGAACATTTCGTTCCATACGTACTCGCTCCCAGAGGAACGTGCAATCCGTGTGGTGATCCGCCGAATCCCAAAGTAGATCCCCACGGAAGAAGTCCGATTAGACTTAATAGCCCAAAATGTCCCGGTAATAGAAGTCCACCGATTGCACAAGGCAAGAGGTGGCAAGCAGTACGACATGGTCATGGTCGCCTGTACCCCTACAGAGGGACTTAACCCCATATTCAGGGTAAAAACGGTGTGCTCCCTGTCGGGCATTACCATAGAAAAACCCTACCGCCCGCATCTCGTTGGTCAGTGCCATAACTGCCAACTGTATGGCCACTCCCAGGCCAATTGTTTCGCCACCCCCAGGTGCGTAAAGTGCACAGGCGATCACAGCACAAAAAACTGCCCCCGCCCCAAAGACCGCACAGAATGCACGGAGCCTCCCAGCTGCGTGCTCTGTGGTCAGGTCGGACACCCAGCAAACTACAGGGGCTGCCCCAAAGCCCCTAAGCTTGCGCCCAGAGCGGCCAAAAACTTCGCTGCTCGTCAACAGCACGATAATCCCGCGAAGAGCTTACCCTCCTCGCAAATCCCCCAAAGACTCGCCCCACAAAGATCTTCACCTTGGGGTAAATTGAACCACCGGGCCGTCAACCCGGCCCAGGTGGCCTCTCAGTCCACTCAACCTCCAACCATACCTGCACTGTTGGACCTCAACATCCCAGTGCCTAGCCCACTCCCGGCCACAGCGGCCCCAGCGCAAGCCAACAAGGTGGCTCCCACCACCGTCGTTGGCGAGCGCTCTCGCCCTTTGTCCCAACCCACCATGACTTCGTATCGCAGTATCGCTAATACTATCTTCAGCGCATACGCGATCTGGATGACTCCAGAAGCCCGAGCCCTCCACGCTGAATTAACCAACTCAGCATACGCGCTTAACGCCATATCTTGCCTCCAGATATTTGATAGATACCCCTCGATAACGAGGGAACTAGACTCGCTAGTTTTTAAAAACGGGGAATGGGTTCGCAATTAAAAACTAATTGCCTCAAACCACGTTCCCTAAGGTTAGGTTTTTTCGATGCCGATGGCATTCAAAGCCAGCGTGATGAGATCGCCACTTTCATTCGCGACCATCAGCTGGATATCTTCCTCATTCAAGAGACCCATTTAAAACCCCACCATCGCAATCCCAAAATTGCCAACTATCGCTTAGTTCGCAATGACAGGATGCGCGCTCACAAGGGTGGCACTCTCATTTACTATAAAAATGAGCTCCACTGCAGCGAAATTACCCCACCCGACCCCACTTCGTGCCTCGAGTACACAGCCTGTCGGCTAGGAATGACTGGTCATCAAACGATCACCATCATCTCTGCCTATTGCCCTCCTCACTCGGCGTCATCGCCCGACAACCCAGAAGGTTTCAAAAAAGACCTTACTGCCCTCTTCAGCATAAGTGACTCCGTTATCCTAGCGGGTGATCTAAATGCTAAACATCCAGCCTGGAACAGTACCGCTACCAACCCTAGGGGAAAGTTGGTGCTGGACCTAAGCTCATCCCTCCACTACGACGTCATAGCCCCAATGAGCTTCACTCACTTCCCGCATGATCCCGCACATAGACCCGATATCCTCGATGTAGCGTTATTTAAGAACGTTAACCTTCGGTTACGCTCGATAGATACGCTAGACGAGCTCCATTCCGACCACCGCCCTGTGATCATGGACCTAGGCAACCGCTCAGGCCTCCCAGATCTAGGTCAGCCACCCCCTACTAAAAAGGTCACCGACTGGAGGAAAGTAAGTGAAAAACTGAAATCCGCAAAGTCACCCCAGCTAGACTCAATCCCCTCGTCCATAGAAACAGCCGCAGACGCGACGGCGGCGATCGACTCGCTTACAACTCACGTACAATCTGTCCTGAACGAATGTTCAAGGGAGGTTCCAGTGCTGGACATCCAGCAAGGGAAACTCCCGGACGATATACGGAAGTTGATAACCAAGAAGAACGCAGCTGTCCGTGCCCGTAGGAACTTTCCCAGTGCCGCAAACGTAGCTCGCATGCGGGAATTACAGCTTGCTGTAAAAGAACGCACTGATGAGCACCGTTCTGCGACATGGAACATGTTACTGAGCGAGCTTGAGCCCACCCACCATGCTTTCTGGCACCTCCAGAGGAGATTACGCTCCGCTGAAGACTCAGCCATACCCCCGCTTATTCGCCCTGATAAGAGTGTAGCATTTGAAAACACTGAAAAAGCCGAATGTCTGGCTGACAGTCTTGAAATTCAATGCTCACCCAGCTCCCAACCAGTAGACCCAGCTTACCTAGCCATGGTAGATGCTGAAGTTGAACGCAGGACCTCCCTCCCCCCCGTCGAAGACCCTGATGATCCGCTACCTCCCGTCACCCCAGACGAAGTAGAGGAGGTCATCAAAAGGCTTCAGCCCAATAAAGCCCCGGGCTCAGATGGCATCACCAATAAGGTGTTAAAACTCCTCCCCGCCCATATAATAGTGCTAATGACGGCCATTTTCAACGCTGCATTAAGCAAAAATATCTTCCCACAAGCTTGGAAACAAGCCACTGTGATAGGCATCCCTAAACCGGGTAAACTCAAATCGGAGCCTTCCAGTTACCGTCCCATCAGTCTGATAAACTCCCTCGGTAAAGTCTACGAACGGCTTATTTATAGGCGGCTCAAAGACTTTGCCGAGCGAAAAAGTCTTATCCCCGACGAACAATTCGGTTTTCGTGCCGAACATTCTTGCATCCAACAAGTGCACCGCATCGTTGAACACACTAGTGCTGGCTTCCAGCGTGGCCTGATGACGGGTGCCTTGTTCTTCGACATAGCGAAAGCGTTCGACAAAGTCTGGCACAATGGCTTAATTTGGCGTGCCAGATCGTCTCGTGCTCATCATTCGAGACTGGTTGTCAGACCGAACTTTCCGCTACAGAGTCGAGGGAGAACTCTCCTCCCCTCACCCCATACGAGCCGGAGTCCCTCAAGGCTGCGTACTATCACCTATATCTTTCACGCTGTACACCAGCGATATCCCAAAACCCAAAGAGGGCCAGTTGGCACTATTCGCTGACGACACGGCCCTTTATTACGCTGGCAAAGCACCCAATGCCATCGCCCAAAAACTCCAGAGAGCCGCCAACGCCCTGTCCAAGTGGTTCCGCCTCTGGAGAATAGAAGTCAATCCCGAAAAGAGCCAGGCTGTCATTTTCTCGAAGCCTCGTAGCCTTTCCACAAAAACCCGACCCACCAAAACAGAGACTATGTACGGCAAGCCGATCCCCTGGGAAGAGCAAGCCAAGTACCTAGGCGTGACCTTAGACAACCACCTCACTTTCGCCAAGCACATTAAGGCGGCGCGCTCGCGAGCCGCCTTTGCTATGGGCAGACTTCATGGGATGATAAACGCAAGCAGTGGCTTGTCACTTAGGTGCAAGCTGCGCACCTTCACTGCGGTTATCCGTCCCATCATGACCTATGCCTGCGTAGTGTTCGCGCATGCTAAGCCCCACCACATTCACAAGCTTCAGGTTATACAAAACCGATTCCTCCGTAAAATCACGGGAGCCCCCTGGTACATTCGTAACCAGGAACTCCATGTCGATTTGAAAATCCCCACCATTCAACAATTCATGAAGCGCATTTCAAAGAGCTTCTTCGACAAAGCTGTCAACCACAGCAATCCCCTAATTCAAGCGGTCTCTCGCTATGAACTCTCCCAAATCTCTAAAGTTCGCCGACCAAGGCTCGCTCTCTCCATCCCCGATGACGCCACTACCCTGCTCCAAGAGAGCAAAAAAGAGACCAGCACAATTTTCAAACACAGACCGCCTTCGATCCGTCCTCGCCGCCGAGGCCCGTCGCGACGTCCCCGTCAAGATATACAAGCCAGCCCGCGAAATGCTGTGCCGTAGTTAAATTCTAGTTAGTTAAATTGGAGTTTCTTGTCCGTTCTTCTCCACGTAGGCTTATTCCGAACGGATGGTAGAATCACTTTAATAAGATCCAGCCTTAGTTGTCCCCCCAGCGACGCCCTGAGCCGAGGTTCGACCCCACAGGGGGTAGCCCTCAGCGTTGTCGCTTAGGTTTAGAAATTTGTGCCTGGCTGGAGGCTATATAGCTTAGTCTCCACAGGGAAAGCCCGGTTAAGTAGTTGTCAGTCGCTTTGACCGAACTACGAGATGCCCCGTAGAAAAAAAATAAAAATAAAAAAAAAACCTAGCGCGCATTATATATAAATATTCGCTGCTGCCTCCAGCGGCCCATTTGGAACTAAAATGTCGTGCCAGACGCACGTCTCTGCTGATTTTGAATTTAGGTTTTTACTATGATAACTGCAATCAATCTGTTTGTTGATGCTTTTAAACTATTAAGGTTGCTCTATAGCACCCTGTCACCCACTAATAAACCTTAAAATCATTATCTAAGTTCCCCAAAAATGTGAATGAAATCCAAAATTCACGAATCTATAAATATGACCGCGCCATCCGAAATTTGTTTAGTAGGCGATGGCGCGCCGAGGTGGGCAGACGTATGTTATGTAAACATGTAATGTATTACATTAGTTCATAAGCTATAACGTTCCTATATACGTTATCGTATGCGGCGTGATGCACCGTCGCGAACATTTACAAATATAAAAATATACACAGTGTACAAAATACTTTATTAACTATAACTACATACTTATACACATAAATTAAAAACTACCAACTACTACTTTAAATAATCTTTGAAATATGAATTAAGGGTACACTAGTCGAAAATTCTTCCATATAAACGTAGTCTAGGGATTATTCCACTGTTTGACAATGTACGTTCAAAATAAAAAGTGATATCAATTTATCTCATCATTTTCTAGCCCTGTATGGAAGTAAAAAAAGAAAATATTTGAAAGTTATTAGCGTCGAAAGTTCCACATTTCGACACTTATTTTAACGCATTTTTGGGCGCAAATAAATGCCATAAAATAGAAAAACACCATACAGGGATAGATAAGTAGTTCAACAATGCAAATAATTTAATTTAGAACAGATACGTTTAGTCGTTTTTTCATGATATCCAGACTCCCAAAGGTCTGATTATAAAATTCCGCGCGCTCGGTTTCGTCTTAAATCATTATCCATTTCGCTACAAATTTGTTAGTGTTAATTCGTACGCGAACTAGCTTCCTACTGCTCATCACAGCATCTATCTCTTCCGCAAGTGTTGTCGGTTGATACAAAATGCATTTTAACCCCAACACAAAATAGTTCGTGCCATTGACTAGTGTAACCTTAAGAACCCAATATGCCATAATTCTGCGATTAGGAGAGTTTATTAAATAAGAGCATAAAATTTTTATGGTCAGGCCATTTGAAATAAACTACGTCCTCGAGCAAATTCCAGCAGGTGGTGATGGCAACTTTGGACCGGAGTCGATGGAGGCAGATTGTCTGCTTAAAGGGGTCCAGTGACCACGATCTTCAGTAATGAGGGACCGACTGAAGAACAAGAAGACTTGTAGATGCTCGAAAGCAAAACACATATTCCAGGATTCCCCAAAACGCATTCTGAATCTCGCTCACACGAGTACGGGAAATAGCGCGTGCGCTATTCATTTGTCAAATTTGCTTACGCCACTTATTGGTTCGGTTCGGTATCATTGGCTTTGACGTGTTGAAAGTTAAAGTTTGCTGTACCATTGATCTACTCCCGCCAATGTCAAATATTTTTAAATGTCATCTTATATTAGACAAGTCCTAGTATATTATTTTTTAATTTTAAAACATCTCATACATGTACAAAAGTTAGTTACTGAAGTGTGGCGTAGTTATTAGTTACAAGCAAAGTCTGACAAGGATATTGATGTTATTGTGTCTAAGAGAGTTGAAGAAGAATTGCAAGCAGCGACTAGGAATAAATACAGTCTACTAAGCTTTTTTGCTAAGGTTAGTTTGGTATTTCATTTGCTACGACAGGGGCACCAGACAAATAGGATCATGGTTACACATCTAAGTATTCTAGATGTGCAGGTTTCCTCATGATATTACTACACGATCTACCATCGCCGCAGTAGCGAACCACTATAGGTCTCTACAGATTATAAATTTCTTATTTCTAGACTTGTTAACTGCTGCTCATGAATCAATAAGGAATCCAGAACAGATTAAAAATACTTATGAAATGTTCATGTAAGCATGGGATGGGGTAAGAGCTTTGTTTACTTTTGCTGACGAGGTGAACGGGGCGGTCAAAAATTACAAAAATTGTGCTTAGTTAATACTTGAATGGTCTTAACTGTCTGGCCCGCTGTTTCGCCGATCAGCCTTTGTAGACATTCACAAATGTAACAAGGTTCGCGCGGGTCGCGATCGTTTGAAAAGGACACATACTCGTGTGATTCCATCCGAAAACGAAGTAATCGAGAAATATCGAGTTTCCTGGCTATATTGTTGATACACATACGTAATTCGTCACGTTCAGATCCATACCCGAAGCCATATACGCGCCTAAAAATAACGATTTCTAGAAATTGATCAAAATTGCTGCTGTTTATAAATTTTTCAAAAATCGACATATACAATGAAATTATGTTACGACAACACCCATATAGAGCTTCTATTAGCCCCCAACAATGTCCTTGTCCGTCTATAAGCCTTTCGTCCTTCTCTATTAACAAACTAAATATTACTTCTCTATTATTTTCAATGACACTCATCAGTGTTTTGTCAATTTTGATTTTATAATCAACAAATCTCCGAACATTATCAAATTGATATCCAGATAATATCACTTCAAATACGAAGATAATTAAATTTTCGCTTTCATTTGCATTTTTTAATAAATCACAGACATATTCCACTGCAAAATATTCAGCGAATGTCATGTGTATAAAAATCGGGATTCCGTTTACTACACTACTTATCAGACCAGTTTTCTCTTCGCCTTTTTCTATACATTTTATCGTCTCCTTGATTTCTTGCAAGTCTTTCTCGACAAACAATTTGTCAATGTCCGGATTGAAAACAGTATAAGCCGCCAATTTTTTATGCTTTGCTATACAATCTGCAAGTTCTTTGTCGTAAACAAGCTTAATACTAGGATTATAAATGTCCATTCCGTCTTTATCTTTAAACCGTATTTGTTTCAGTTTCGTTTCCAAGAAATGTTCATAAAAAGTGAATGGGTCAACTTCTTTATTCCAATTGTTACTATTTTTCCTAACGTCTTTTATACGGCTTATAAAATAATGTGCCACCAAAAATAAATTTAAAGGATTTTTATGTGTACTAGCTTGGATTCTTTTATATTCTTTTAGATTTCTAATATTTCCATTAAATATTTCTTTTTGTCCCCGAAGTTTCTCAAGAAGGTTGTCGTAGAAAGTATCATCATAACTTGGATAGAATTCACAAGTATTGCCTAAATATTTAATCCTATTTAGCAAAAAGTAGCCGGCGTTGACGTAAATTTCATATAAAGCATGCCACTCGCGGATTTCTGATTCAGAAATAAACTGCAGGAAGCCATGTACATTTTCCAGTTGCGTTGTATCAAGTTCTTTCAGATTCAAATTGGACTCCCAAATTTTATTTAGATATTCTTCCTTTGTCTCATAAGAGAAGTGTTCTATTTTATAAGGTTCACCGAAAGCTCGTTGTAAAATAGTTTCAATTTTAGTATACGGCCTGCTTGTGACCCATACTTTATGCTTTTTAGGATGGTTATTGATTACTTCTATACATTTGACGGCCTCATTTATGTAATGCGGACTGATTTCGTCGAAACCATCAAATAGGAATATCATCTTGCCAACATTAAAAAAGTGGAGAAACAACTTCAACTCGAATTCACTCGACTGATCGCCTGTACAATGTTTGAGATACACACAACCATTTTGTTCCTCCAACGAAATTGTCACATCATATTCATTGCCAAGTTTCATGCGGAGTATAACTTGACACATAAACTTTAAAGCCTGTAATAAGTCAACGGCTGTTTCATCTTCCTTCCACTTGCTGAGTTCTTTCGAGTATTCTAACAGGTTAACCCTTACAATCCATACTTCTGGGCGGTCTTTTTTGGTTATAAGCGATAAATGAGTAAGAAGAGTCGACTTGCCCGTCCCGGGCTCTGCTGTTACAAGTACAACATCACCTTCTATATTATAAAGAGTTTTTGGTGAGAGAGTAGGTCCATTGGCCTTATGCACCTTTCTGTCAATATACAAGTGCTTTTTTTCACCATAATCTCTTGAGACAATTAGTTTACCGAGTTGAATGGTTTCCTTACTGATTATTTTGGTTAGAATATCTCCTTTCACATATTCTTTTGATTTATCATCGATTATCACACCTAATCTTACTTCTACGCCTTGAAACATTACTCTAGTAGTCTCCAAGATACTCTTCTGTGACTCTTCACTCATGTCAATCAGACTATTTTCATCATGTACAGGACTATCTGCTCTTGGGAAATAATTCTGCAACGTTACGACGGATACGGAACTGGTAATAATAATAGTTTTTTTGGTTAAAATAATGTTCGCGATTTTTTCAAATGTTTTGATTTCTTTTGTGGAATTTTGTATTTTATTGCATACAAAAACAATAAGCTTTTCTTCATTTATATTCTTTAACTCGGTGCCTAATACGTTACGATCTTTCTTTGGTAGATTTACAATATATTCTAGATCTAACACAACGTGGTCCTTATTCTTAAAATGCTGCAACACTTTAACAACAGTCAGTTTGCTGTTCTTTGTAATTATGACAGTACCCGAGTGATTCTGCAAGTTCAAGGAGCTTACCACGTCTTCAGTAAATGTGTAATCAATCAAATGTTTTATTTTGCTCATATATATTAAGTTTATTGAGCTCAACAATGGGTCTTTTATAATATGATTTACTGCGTTCTCAAATATATCGCTATCTTTTGTAAGATACGGTGCCCATTCTGGTTGCATCCACCATTTCTGTATTTTATCGTGATATTTAAGAAATATTGCATCAGTTCTAGCTTGCAAGTAGTTCAAGTGATCAAGGTGGTCTTCTATTTTGTCTTTTAATATTTCCTCAACTTGGTTCTCGTCGGCTTGTTTGCTATAGAATAGCAGTTTGCTTAAGAAATCTCTCGCTAGAGTCTCTTCATACTCACTGCAGTCGAAAAAAAGTTTTGGGATATTGTTTACACGTAAACAAAATCGAATTTCATGCAAATTGACAATTTCGTCAGTTAACTTTTTATACAGCTTTTGAGCATGATCTCCAAGTAATGCCCAGTTATCTGTTATCTTCATCAGTTTGGTGTTATCGTCAAGCACAAATAAATTTCCGATGGCTCCAGCTATACCTCCATTAAGCTTCAAGAATCCATTTTCTAAAGAGTTATCTATAGTGACTATGTTACTTGCTTTAGACTTGGACACTAAGTCTTTTACTTTTGACGTTAAATATTTTATTCTTCGCGATTTCTTTGTATCACTGCCGCTTAAAATCAGGTCTTTGTTACCAAACGCAGCCGGGACTTTCAGACCCTTTGATAATATTTCTCTTGCAGCCAGATCTAAAGCTTTATTGACAGTCAATCGAGAAACGTCCACTTGATGTAATTGTGAATTAATGTCTTCGTGATTGAAGTGTTGAGTATATGTTTTTATAATTTCTAGCTGGCCATTGTTGTATGTTAGAACGGTCCCTATCAGTTTGCTTAGTTTTGTAACGTCAGTGGGCTCGGCTAAGAATTCCGAGAGTAGATTGTTTACATCAGAGGTTTCTATCTTTCGTCTTTCAAGAATTTCTTTGTAAAACGTATCTTTGAATAGTATGAGGTATCGATCTTTGGTATCGAAGAAGTCTTGTCGAAAGGTAGCGATTCGTTGTCCATCTTGTTCTATTGCTGAAATGTCGACAACTTTTAGCGCCAGAACGACATGATAGGTTAGTATCAGCTCATCAGATAGCATCATTTGAAAATTTCTTTCACCACTTACAAAAGTGGCTAGTTGTTTGGCTAATGAGATAGTTTGGTCTTCCATAAATGTTTGGCACAGGCACTTTATTTTATCCGCATTATGTTTATAGGGTTGCTTGGCTGTGCCTTCGGTACCAATAAGCTCGTTCAGTTTTGAGGCAATATCACTTTCAACCGGGTCATTGTCGAATGTATCTTTGCCGGACGTGTATATAACGAAGAAACTTTCTGTTTCTTGAAATTTACCTTGAAATAGGTCGTCTTTAAAATCCGATTCTAATCTCTCTCTAATTTTCAAATAACTGCGAAAATATTTCATCATATTGATGTTGAGAGTCTGTTCGCTGTCGTCTTTATGTTTGGCCTGTATGAACACAATCAGAGGTTTCGGGAAGCCCTTCACTTTAACCTTGAAGCAAATATCATCGAATGCCCCTATCTCAGCGATATTGGAAGCTAGCTGAAACTCTTCGATACTGTCATCAATCTTCGCTCTGTAGAATATCATGCTGAGCAGCTTGGTCTCGTACAGCTGCCCGCGAATCCCCGACGTTCCTTCACTTTTTTTGTACGTTGCAGCACTCATATTGACTATAAACTACTTGACTTAACACTGTCTTCAAAGTTGGATATCAACACAGGGGCAGGCGGCACTCGCAGACACGGGAGCACTCGGCAGCTTCAAACTTCTCTGACGACCTGAACCTGCAAACAATCAGACATCTTCATTTACTATGTGACTACCAAATTCTCCTCGATCTGCTACTAACGAGTCCAATGTTACTTTGGTCATATCGCACGGAGACAACCGGAATAGCTGAAGCTGGTTGTAGCGGGAAAAATGGTCAGGTCAGATCAGATCAAGGCGATTACAGGACTCACGGTGACTACTGTCCTGAGAAGAGCCGAAGACAGAGTGGCCTGGAAGCAGCTCGTCACGTCAGTGACTCCGTCAATGAAAACAACGAATAGGAAGAGAAAAAACTAGAGATTTCTAACATTCAACTGTAGTGTAAGCATTGCTTCACATTTTCTGCAATACAGTCTACATCTCTCTCGCTAATCCACCACTCGATAACCGGACAAGTACATATAGTACACCCGCATTTCACCAGTTATGTTTAAGTCGCATCGTCAGCCTGTTGCCATCAACCGGTCACAAGACCTGACTCCGAGACATTCCAGACAGGAAAACTCAACACTTTGCGCGACTCTGGTATCGAACCCAAGAGCAGCAGTAGCGCTCGCGAGCACTAGACCAACGAGGCACCGTCCTAGGACCGCTACTAAACGTTGTCCTCGTCCTGAAACGTGTTTTTTTTTCTGATTTCATTCAAAGATATTCGGAACTGCGCAATGACTGAGTTCAACACTGATACATAAGTAGGTAGCATTATGATCTGGAGCTGCATGGCTACCGATAGTGTCAGCAGAATCTTCGTCTGCGAAGGCCGTAATCCGTATGTATAATACAAAGTACACATGCACCTAAATGTGTTAGAAACTGCGCTATCGGTACGTGTCATCTATATATATAAAACAAAGACGGGTTTGTTACAACACTTATAACTCGAGATCGGCTGGATCAATTTTCATGGTTTTTGTTTCGTTGGATTTGTCTCCGCCCTGAATAGCAGAATACATTTAAAAAACAATGAAAACTTGACGAATACATAATTATGAAAATGAATCATTTTCCATTCTATTCTATTCTATATTTATATATGGCAAGCAGAGCCGATGTCGACTATTCTGCCAATGTCCAAAGTAAATTGGAAAACAAGTGTGTCTGAGGTTGGATTAATTAAAGGAGGAGAAACTGTAGGCGAAAACTAAGTTTTTTTTTTTTTTTTTTTGATACAGTTGAACACTCGGTGAGTTAGTACGGGACTGAAACAAACAAAAATAAGAATACATAAATAGTAAAACTGTTAAAACATTAAAATACATATACCACAACACCATATAAGCAATAATCGGAACTAAAAATTACAATTTAATATCGTTGTGGCGGATAAAGCTCATCAGCGCCACAAGCAGCTCTTGGGAAGAATATGTTAGGAGGGATGGGAAATTAATTGGAAGAGGGATCTTGAATTTAGGGAGGCGACTATATAAATCTAAAGGAGGGATGTTATTGGAGCATTCAAAAAATATGTGGTCCAACGTACCGTCTTCCAAACCGCATTCACATAAAGAGGAGTCACGGACGTGGATTTTTTCTAGAAAAACTGGAGTACAGCAAAAGCCTAAGCGGATTCTACAGAGGACGGATACAACGGTTTTCGATACTTTTTTGTATGGGTAGAACCAGGGTTTTGGTTTTATAGTAGGTTGTACTGCATAGTAGAACCTACCCTTCCTCCTACCAGTGGAATTCCACTGTTCCTGCCATGAACATAGAAGGTTGACCTTTGGCATGTTCAGTAAGTCATACCCCTGGTAAGAATTGTGGGAGAGGTTAGCTGTAGCTGACGCGCAAGCATCCTTGGCTAAGGCATCAGCGTATTCGTTGCCCAGAATGCCGCAGTGACTAGGAATCCAAACTAACTGAACCTCTTTTTGACTATTGGCGCACGCAAATAAACATTTTTTAATTTTTAAAATTAGGGAGCTGTGCAATTTACTTTTGAAGGGGCTTTGAACCAAAGCTTGTAGGCAGCTAAGAGAGTCAGTGAAAATAACGGCTTTGTCAATGTTATGGTGAGACTCTATAAAAAGACATGCTTCCAATAAAGCCACACATTCGCCCGTGAACACAGAGGACTCCTTAGGACATTTATATTGTAAAATAATCCTGGAGCTTTGGTAATATACTGCAGCCCCAATGCAACTAGAGTCGGTGAACTTCGAAGCATCCGTAAAAAATTTTTGGAAGCCATTCCATCGCTCGCCCACCACCGCGTTGAAAGACGAATTCGCCGAAGGGGACTTTTTGGATATGCCGATATTAAATAGAATTTTTGGTGTAAAGCATAAAGCTTCATATTCGAAGTTAAAGAGGGGTAATTTGGGGTACTGGACGATCGGGCATTCTAAATTTTGGATTAAACGAAAATGTTTTAAGATCAAAGGGATTTCTTTATTTTTCCAATAGTTTGAGTGTCTGCATAAGGCATTCAACTCGTTCAGTTTTGCAATAAGAGGGTGGGAAGATCTGCATATTATCCTAGATAAAGAACGGGACGCTAGATATTGCCGTCTTAGGGCAAGGGGAGGTTCAACGCATTCGACCTGCAGCGCGTTAATGGGAGAGGACTTCATACAACCAGAGATGATCCGAAGGCACTTAGATTGAATCCTATCTAGTCCTGCCAAGGCACCTCTGTTACATGGAACAAGGTGAAACGTCCCATAATCTAATATACTACGGGCTAAGGCATTATAAACTAATTTTAAAGTGTATGGGTGGGCACCCCACCAGACACCCGCAAGGACTTTTAGGATCGAAATGACTCGTTCACATTTTTGGATTAAGTAATTTATATGATACTTACCTGTTAATTTAGAGTCGAGAAAAACGCCTAAAAATTTAACCTTATTTGTTAAAGGAACAACGTTGCCTGAAATGGCCACTGAGATATGAGGGATTAATCTTTTCCGAGAAAAGATTACTGCCGAACTTTTAGGCGCGGATAGCGACAGGCCATGGCTTAAAAGCCAATGATTCAAAGAGTCCAGAGAGAGGCAGAGAGAAGACGCGGCGTCAACTATGGAGGAATCTGACACATACAAAGCTAAGTCATCAGCGTACTGTAGGATATGACAGTTATTGTTTAGGCAGGAGCCGATATCAGCTGTATACAGATTGTAAAGTAAAGGACTGAGGACGAAGCCCTGCGGGAGTCCCCTCCAAGTCTGCCTTTTGTCGAAATCCTCGCCCTGGACTCTCAGAACCAAGGAGCGAGACCAAAGAAGTCCACATATGCATTCGATCATCTTGACTGGAATACTCAGCTGGTGCAGTTTTTGCCTGAGGACAGGAAGAAGAACATTGTCATATGCCGAAGAGATGTCCAGGAAGGCTGCTACAACAGAATCGTTTTTAGAAAAAGATAAACGAATGTCTGTTATTAGAATACCAACACTGTCCATTGTGCTGAGGCCCTTCCTAAAACCGAATTGGTAGTTCGGCAGTAATCCTCTAGATTCGACTATCCACTCCAGTCGATTTTTAATAAGGTGTTCCATTAGTTTGGCTAAGGCTGAAGACAGAGCAATAGGTCTAAGGCCATTCGGATCATCCACATGTTTGCCTGGTTTCAATAAGGGGATAATTATTTGTAGTTTCCACTGGTCTGGAACCCAACCATGATTAAAACAAAAATTAATTAAATCTAAAAAATATTGTTTAGCTTTATCCCCAGAATGAGTTATAAAAGAGTATGGTATACCGTCAATACCAGGTGCTGAGTCCCGGACATGACTGAGTACCAAATTTAATTCCTTCAAAGTAAATGGCGCATCAAAGGGGTCATCAGACTCAATATGTGCGGGAACACTAATGCATTCAGAAGAGAGTGGGACATATGGTGGGGCAATTTTGTCAAAAAAAAGTTCTGCTCTTTCCCTAGTGATTGGTGAAGAGATTAATGGCGAACAACCACGTCTAAACCTATTAATGTTTTTCCACACAGCTGAGATTGGGGTGGAGGGAGATAAGGAAGTGCAAAATTTAACCCAACCCGCACGTTTCTTCCTACGAAGGAGACGTCTAGATCTGGCATGAACCTGCTGATAGGCCAACAGGTTTTGGGTGTTCATCTCCCGGTTGTATTGTTTTTCGGCTTCATTCCTCGACCTGACCATCAAAGTGCATTCCTGATCCCACCATGGGGGTGAGGGGATTTTATTCCGGGCACTGTTTTTCAGAGGGAAACAGGAATCTGCACTAGAGGTTAGAGCCTCAACAAAACCTAAATAGCAGTTCTTGGCATGGCGGTGATCAGAAAAGTCAAATAAACTTGAATTTAAATTTGGAAGATTATCAATTTTCTGCTCCAATAATGATACAAACCTATTCCAATCTGGATTGGACAGGCTATATTTCAAAAGTGGAGGAGAAGTTTTTTCTAAATAAGTTTTATTAATTAAAGATATGATTATAGGGTAATGATCACTACCATGCGACAAGGATGTGCATTCCCAGTGAGATGATGCTGCTAGATCAACTGAACAGAAAGTGAGGTCAACGCAGCTCTTCTGTTGTCCAGGAGGAGACCTACGGGTTGGGCAGCCATTGTTCAGGACGCAGAGGTCTAGGTCGTCCAGGATCTCCACTAGAGCTATACCGAAGGTATCACAGCGTTCAGACCCCCATCTGTAATGATGGCAGTTGAAGTCACCCATAACCAGCAATGGACCGTGTACATTACTAAAAATGTTTTTTAATATGACTAGGAAATCCAGGTGAGGGTGCGCAATATAGATGGAAAACACTGTGATACCTTCAACTGTACCTGCAACTACACTCAAATTACCCTGAAGGGGAGGAAGGGATAAAGGGGAAAGTGGGACCCGATCATTTACGAAGAGAGCTGACCCTCCGTACCCATCGGATCTATCACATCTAAGGATGTTAAAGTGTGGTATACGAAAGCTGAGACTAGGGGTGAGCCAAGTCTCAGCTATGGAACAAGCCAACGGCTTGTATTTGTTAAAAAGGAATATGAGGTCGTGCTTTTTATGCCACACGCTCCTCACATTCCACTGGAGAAATGTTTGGCGGGACGCCATTTTTTATGGATAGTAAAAGAGAAATAAGTTGATCGGCAACGTTGGACGGTAATTGAGAGTTACTAGAAGAGGAAATAAGAGTAGGTAAAAGTTTTACTAAAAGTTCAATGACTGAAACTGTATTATTGCTAGGGACATTACTATTTAGACCACAGCCATTAGACTGTGAGGATTGGGGGGTGCTTACTATCTGCTGATGAGCAGTTCGATCAAAAGATTGAGATAAAGGGGCATGGGTCCTGGGCTTGAGGGTGACGGTCTTACGGTAAGACTGTGATTTAGTGGCATTAGCGTAGTTACGGGAGACTATTGGGATGACTTTGCTAGCCTCAACATAGGAGATGGATTTCTCCGCCATTACAGTCTTAATAGCTTTCTGTCTACCATGCTCGGGGCAAGACTTGCTATTAGCAAAGTGGTTTCCCGAGCAAAGCACACAGAAGGCCTCGCCCTCTGAAATGTTGCAACCATCACCAGGGTGATCGTGGCCACATTTGCTGCAGCGTGGATTCGACCTGCATAAGTTTGCAATATGTCCAAAGCGACAGCACTTCCGACATTGGATGGTAGGAAAGATATATTGTTCTATGGGGAGGGATGTGTAGCAGCAGTAAACACGCTTTGGTAAAGTTTGTCCATCAAAGGTAAGTACACATGTTTCTGTGGGTTTCCATTCCACTATGCCTTCTTTGTTAACCTTTCTATTGATACGGCGTACTTTTAAAATATCTCCACAACCTGAGGGCACAGATAAGTAAGATAGGGCCTCTTCCTCATTAATGTCTGCGGGAACACCTGTCACAACACCCATCCTGGTGATGTTGAAGGTTGGAATTGTTGCAGTATAGCTGTGTTTGGAAAGCAAGGAGTTGACTAGAAAGGCGTTTGCATCCTGAGGGGATGTAAACTCCACAGATACCCTATTGCGACCCACTCTATTGACGCCACCGCGAACAACGTTTGCAACCTTATTAAATATTAAAAACTTGCCAAAATTGACGGGGTGAAGTGTGGTGCCAGAATTTTGCTGCGTTTCTACGTGTGAAACGTGGACGACATAGGGACCCTTATCCATGACGGAATATTTCACTCTGCCAATTTGACTCTTTGCTAATTTATTGGATGACGGAGTGGATAATTCAGAGTTCCCAGGTCGTTTACGCGTGATTTGCTGAGTTTGCAGGACTTCCATTTCGGATACGCTGCAGACAACATCAGCAAATTGCGAGAGAGGATTCGGGGAGGGATGAGTCGGATATAAGGAGGCTGGGGTATCAGGAGGATCGGGGTCGGGAGGTTTATTCCTATCCATAATTATAAATGTATGTGGTAAAAGGGAGGACAATCACAGAACAAACCTGTTACAAACAAGGACAACACACTTAAAATACACAAACACGTCACAAAAGTAGCAAAAATTGATTAAAACACCACTAGGCACTCGGAACACACGTGTAAGCCAAGAGACTCGTGGCGAGAATCCAAATCATTTTCCATTTAATTATGTTTCGTACCTGTCAAACATTTGTTTTCCTCCTGTCATCCTGTCAAATACTGTGATTGACATTTATGCATGCGTTCAGAAATGTATTTTGTGTAAACTTTTTAAAAAGGGTGAATAAACTTTTGTCTGTATTTTTTTAATCAATTAAAAAGTTTGAAAAGGGTAGGTGTAGGGTAGGTGTAGGATAGGTGTAGGGTAGGAGTAGGGCAGGTGTAGGGTAGGTGTAGGGTAGGTGTAGGGTAGGTGTAGGGTAGGTGTAGGGTAGATGAATGTTTGGTGTTCTTATGGCAAAACAAAGTTTGCCGGGTCAGCTAGTAGAAATATAAAATACAGGCGAAGTGGCAAGGGGGCGTGTCGGTGTCCGCGCGACGTGGTCGGACTGAGCAAGTAATTTTTTTTTTTTTATTATTATCTATAGGCTCGCGTTTGACCACTATCTCGCCTGTTGTTAAGCGATGACGTGGTCTACGGTGAAGCACGCTTGCCTAGAAGAAACCTATTCACTCTTGACTTAAAGACCCCAAGGTTGTAGCTATCAGGGAACAAAGACCCCGGAAGGGAATTCCACTCCTTAGCTGTACGCACAATGAAAGTATTAGCAAAACGCTTTGTGCGTATGGGAGGGATGTCCACCATGTACCAAAGGCGCATGGCCGTACGTCTTGTAGTCCGATGATGGAAAGGGCTAGGCGGAATCAAATTGTGCAGTTCCGTCGCACACTCCCCGAAATGTAACCGATAAAAAACCGACAGGCTGGCAACTCGGCGTCGATGTTCGAGGCTCTGGAGCTTTGAGGCGACCAGTGCATCGTTGCCAATAAGCCTTTTGGCCCGTCTGTCGATCGACTCAAGTGCATCAAGCTGGTATTTGGCAGATCCATCCCAGAGGTGAGAGCAGTATGACCGAACTTGCGCTTTATACAAGTTGAGCAGCTGTTCAGGCGTGAAGTACCGTCTCACCTTAGCAAGAATCCCCAACTTTTTTGTAGCTAACTGAGCTTTAGCCTCAATGAATGGACCGAAGTTGAGGGTTGATGTCAACGTAACACCGAGAAGTTCGAGATAGTCCGTTATCGGCACGGTTTCACCACGGAAAGAAGGAGCCGGGTGGAATTGGCTCTTTTTAGCGGAAAAAAGACACGCCTGGGTCTTCGCAGCATTGAAACTGACCAAATTGGCATCACCCCATTCGGAGACCGCCTTCAAGGACAGGTTCAAGCGTTCAACCATGGCCTCCCGGAGAGACCGAATCTGAGGCCCAGTAGCCCGTGCGCTGGACACGTATCTCTCATCTCAGCAACAGTGCTGTCGTCTGCGTACCCAAAGGTGCCGGGTTTTAGCAAATCATTAATGTGCAGCAAGAATAATGTTGCCGAGAGCACTGACCCTTGAGGGACTCCGGCGTTGATATCTAACTGACCGGACGAGCAGCCGTCGATAACCACTCGGATGGAGCGATCCCTCAGGAAGTCCCCTATCCAATCACACAGACCACTAGGCAGACCGAAGGAAGGAAGCTTACCAATGAGGCTTTCGTGCCAGACCCTGTCGAAAGCCTCCGAGATGTCGAGGGAGACGGCTAGCGCTTCCCCGTGTCTCTCGATGGCCTCACTCCAGATGTGAATTTATTTATTTATTTATATATGCTTTATTGTAGGTACACCAAATTAAAACATATAAAAGGAAACTTAAAACTAAAATACATACAACGGGCGGCCTTATCGCATACCGCGATCTCTTCCAGGCAACCTGGAATGGACAGTGATAGCCTGGACATGAAATGGGGCTGACATTGGTGTAACACATAACATTGCGAATATTTACTTTAAACACACAATAACATTATTATAGATACACAAATACATACATATGTTCTATAATAGATACATAAATACATACATACTCAATATATATAAGCAATGAAAGTGAAATGTTGACTAACGACAATCACAGTGACAGGTAGTGTTCTTTTACGAGTCTTTTAAATACAGGCAATGACTGGGCGCGTTTTATTGGGTCAGGCAATGCATTCCACAGACGAGCAGCTTGGACAGTAAAAGCTTTATCCAAGAAAGTAGTGGAATGCATTGGCATCTTAAGTCGCAAGTTATCCGATGACCTAAGTGATTTCGTGTGGGAATCGCAGATGAACTGAAAACGATCCTTGAGGTAAAGAGGGGTGGAAGGAGTAAAGAGAACATTATACAGAAGAGAAAGAATATGAGCATTCCGGCGAAGGCGAATTGGCAACCACTTGAGCTTTACACGGAAATCAGAAACATGGTCATATTTGCGCAAACCGAATATGAACCTTATACAAAAATTTTGAAGGCGCTCAAGTTTATCGAGTTGTTCTTGAGTAAGGTCAAGATAGCTGGCATCAGCATAATCAAGGATGGGAAGAAGAAGTGATTGTGCAAGCACAATCTTGGTGGCAGTCGGAAGAAAATTACGCAGTCTCCTCAAAGTTGCAGCAGATGCAAATAACTTGCGGCTTACCTCCTGAATGGTGAATGGCATACGCTAGAAGATCACCAGTGGACCGATTTCGGCGGAAGCCGTATTGGCGGTCACTGAGGATGTCGTTCGCTTCTAGGTATGCCAGGAGCTTACCGTTGAGTACACGTTCCATACTCTTACAGAGGATGGACGTTACAGATATGGGTCTGTAGTTGGCCGGGTCAGCTCGACTGCCCTTCTTGGGCACGGGCTGTACGTTGGCTTGCTTCCAAGCCTTCGGCACTTTTCCAGTCTCTATCGAAAGGCGATACAGGCGTGTCAAGATCGGAGACAATTCAGGCGCACAGGTTTTAAGTACAATTGCTGGTATCCCGTCGGGGCCACTCGCTTTGTTCACATCGAGGCTACGCAGAACCCTACGGACGTCCTTTTGATGGATGCGGATGTCTGACATACTCGCACACATCCATCAGGAGAGGGAAGAGGCTGCGCGCCATCAGAATTCAGATGCGAAGATTCCGCAAAAAGGGAGGCAAACAAGTTTGCCTTCTCCTCACCGGAGTGGGCCAGTGACCCGTCAGGTTTCAGAAGTGGTGGTAGTGAGGGGCGACAGAAATTTGATTCGACCGACTTAGCCAGGGACCAAAACGCTTTGCTACCCGCTGGATATGAAGCAAGTTTGTTCCCGATTCTGCTAATGTGGTCAAACCGTGCTCTTCGCATCACCTTTTTGCAGGACTTGGCAGCCGTGTTGAAGGCTCTCTTCTTCTGACTCACGTCATTTGCCTTGCGCGTTCGAGCGACGACCCATGCCTGGTAGGCCTTGTGTTTAACCGCGTTGGCGTGGTGACACTCGGCCCCAAACCATGGTCGGTTGACGTTTGATATTGCTACGTCAGAAAATGGAATATAGTACTCCATCCCCCGACGCAACACATCAGTCACAGCGTCAGCGCATGACGATGGATCGTCCAAAGAAAAGCAAGTGGGCTGCCAAGGATAGCATGCGAAAAAAGATCGCATCCCATCCCAATCTGCTGACCTGTACCGCCATACCCGCCGGGTGCCTCTTAGGCTGGGATCGGGCGGGGAGTAGACGGACACAGACTTCACCAGACAGTGGTCGGAACTACCCAACGGTGAAGATATCGACACTGAGTATCGGTCTGGATCTGTTGTCAGCAGAAGGTCCAAGCAATTGGCTGTGTGCGAATCAACATCTGGCACCCTCGTTGCCCCCTGGACCAGCTGGGTGAGATTTAACGCTAGCGCAAGTTTGCGCGTCTCTAGTCCAGCATGATCAGTGCACTGGTATGGGAAGAGCCACTCCTGGTGGTGGGCATTAAAGTCCCCCAGTAGCACTAATTGGGCGGAAGGGTACCGTTGCTGTGCCGCATCAGCCGCCTCACTGAGGTACTCTGTGAGCCTGGTTGTCTCCTGATCTCCGCTGTGCGAGCGGTAGACACAGGCGTAGATAATCTTATCCAGCCCTGTGTCCACCAGAGCCCACAGCACTGAGAACCTGGAGTCTTCAAGATTACGGAGACGCCGATAGCAAGTGTCATCTCGGGCATACATGCATACACCCGCGCGTGGTTTGAAATTGTTCTCCAGGGTAAACCCTGGGTAAGATAAGTACGACACGTCAGACGGACTTCCTATCTGCGTCTCCGTAAGGAACAAAAGTGCTGGTTTGTCAGTCTCGAGGTGGTGATGGACTGCGACAAGGTTAGAGTGCAGACCTCGGATGTTGCTGAGGTGCACCTTATGAGAGAGTGAGTGCTGCCGCTGTTCACCTTTTTTCTCTTGTTCCTTGGCATTTTTGTAAGTGAAAAAGGAGGGAGAGGAGAAGAGTTTTTCGACAGTTGGCGGGGCAGCCTTTCGTGTGTGGCTGGTACACTACTTGGGCCCCCAACTACCTGCGGTCGGCCAGCGGCGCACCGTGCCTCGGATCCCGCTACCCTCCGCGACCAGTCTCCCGATACGTCCATAACAGGGCGAGTCAGGCCGGCCTGCTTGCAGTGGAACAAATATCTCGACCCAACTCCTCTAGTGGCTGCACCGAGCATCATACCGGAACACGACTAGGCCGCTTGGCGGTACGTCTTTGCCCGGTGGGTGGTCGCAAGCCTTCGGCCGAAGCCTACGACCAGTTTGTCACCTGATTTGCACCACCCGGGGACCACGTGTAGGGAATCGAATGGGGTACACTCCTACGGACGTGGTGACTCAGCCCCCAAAAACATTTTCCATAGATTACTACTTTCACAAATAAGACAAACTGATAAGCAAACGTTATTGTAGTCAGGGCATGTGGAAACAATAGAGGCTACTGTTGATCCTTAAACATTTTGATTATGTTAGTTCTAAAGGTATATCTGCTTACAAATAATATGACAATTACACAAAATAGCTTATTGTATGCGTCGACTAAACGGCGTAGCGGTGAGCGCACACCAGCATTAGATTTGCAAGAGTTAGTAGCGAATAGTTGCCTGGTGCGCAAACTGTTGTATAAACTGAGTTCAGTTGGACCAATCGCGATTAGTTTCATTGGTGAAATCGGCCTTTAGAGGTATTTGTTGCCCTTTGGTACGTAAAATATCCATAAACATGATTTTTTTGCTTTCGTCACATTTCTAAGTAAAATAATAATATGTTTTATCTATTATTTAACAAGCCATCAAAACTATCCAACATGACCAACACACGCCTCGCTATCAAACTGAGAGACACGTCGCCGTGCCAGCCAGAGTCGTGATTGGTCGGCGTTCGCCGGCGCGCGCGGTTAGACTCGACTCCTTGACACACACATAGGCAACAAGTGCCCTTTGACAGTTTGACTAATGCCGACGGACGGCACGTGTAAGATAGAGGTAATTTTTATTTCGGTAACCGGTATTAATAAAGGTTGTTTTCAATATTTAAAAATTAAGGTAACCTTTTAAAATACCTGTAACTAACCGAAACATACCGGTATTATCCATACCGGTTTCGGTCCCTGATCAAAACTTTGTAAATCATGGAATCACTTACCATATGTAATTACAAGTATTTTATTATATTTGTCTTTAAAATCAAAAAACAACAAATCGTAAAATATTTTTGCTTCTACTATGTTATTTTTTGGTTTCAAATAGCACAGCGACTGTACTATTTTTGCATTAAATACATTGCTTCTTAACCGCTACCTAAGTTTGTCGCTGACTGACTGAACAAGCAATGTAAAAATCACAAAACGATACTTTATTAAGCGGATGCATTGCGTAGTACGGCCGCTGCTTCTTGCGACGAGTTAGTGCTGTGCTTATGCAGATCCACTAACGTAGGCTATCGACAACGACGTCGATTAACGAATGAAATATTGCTTTTATAGTTTATTTTTCAATATGTCAACCGTTTTAACCCGGTTGGAAGATCGATGTGAAATAATGTTTATTACTTTTTTGATTATTTTACAGCGTGGTAGAGAAATGCGTAACTAACATTTTGACAAAAAATGCCACCCCAATAAACCCAGTGTCAAGTGCTGCACAAATACCTCCACTTTACAGGTCATTGAGTAAACACCATAGCAGGGTTCAACAATACCTCCTGTTTCAATACGCTATGACCTAAACCAACGTGACCAGATTTTTGATTGTTTGAATTTTTTGATTTACCTAATAATATATATTTTTAGGTACATATTGTTTATTTTTATTATAATATTTTCTGGGCATGCTGTTTTTAATGTATTATATTTACAGGACTACAAAAAATATATATAATAAAGTAAATGGGCGAATCGATAACTTTCCGATTTTGTCAATCACTAGCGTAAATGTAAAATAAATTGCTTTTGCACAGCACAACGATATAGACCGTTGTTTTTGTGTGCGTAAGTTGTACGGTGCATGGTAAATACATGCTGTGTTGATGAGATAAAGTTTATAATTGACTGTGTAGTACGTTCTGATTTAGGAACTGCGGGTGTGTGCGCGACTATGTATCTATTGCCTTTACTGAACTGCATGTGTAGTAGTTGCCGTGTGGTAGGGGCAAATTGGAGACACAGGTTTCCGATATATTTTCGTCTACACGCCATATCTCCTTGTTTATTATATCTATGGTACGCGTACTCACTTATTTGACCTCATAAACTTTGATGGTGTCATATTGCAACAGGATAATACGTCCTGACTAGACTAGTGACACGAATCAGCGACTACAATGCGCTGGCCTAACGACAAAAATATTAAATTGATACATTATAATTAAACCGATGCGTCATAGGTCGCAAACCGGGCAAGACATCTGTAAACGTCGAAGACGTTACTACATAGTTATTTTTTATTTATTTTATATAACTAAAGTAAATATTCAAATTATGCACTTCTATGGACATCATCATCATGACAGAGGCGATGCAGAGCCTGTACTATTGCCGAAGGAAAATCATTTGAAGTTTTACTTAAGTCCTACTGTAACTAAGTTTGGATGGATGTTTGTTACTCAATAGCACCAGTGTGGCTGAAGGAATCTGGATGAAATTTGTCGCTGAGATAGATTATAGGGGTTATTCCCGTTCGTCCACACCCCGTCGTCTACACTGCGGACGACTGGGAATAATGCGTTCTGTTCGTCCACAGTGTAGACGAACAGAACGCAACATTCCCAGTCGTCCGCACCTCGTTTCATGTTTAGTTTAAGAGTCAGTGTTTTTTTTTTTTAAATTAAATAAATGATTTAACGGTTTAATTACTTTAAAAACAACATAACTATTAAGTTTTTTGAGAATTTAGCTACTAGCTAAATTCTCATTAGATACCTCTTTGCCGTATAAAATTTATTTTGTTTGATAAAATTGTGTAATAATACAAATAAACGTTTTGATGTGCGTCGAATAACGAAATCTAGTTTCCTTTATTTTATGTAAGCTATAAAATATACTTACTCTTATCCTTATAACTCCGCCGCACTTTAATTTTTTGCTGTTAATACAACACCAAACGTTTAATCCACTTTTGTGTGCTCTTCTAACGTAATATTGGTGACCTCCATGAAGTAAAACAGTCCCGTGCTTTCTTTTTATATACACGAGCACAGTTTGGTCACTTGAACCACCAGCCGGTGCACTTAACCCCGACATGATCCCGAATGCAAAAGCTCATCGTCACTTTATTGCCTTAAAACGTGGGCATGCAATATGCAGCGAGCTGATTGGCTATTTCAAGGCCATGTATCTATTGTTCATTCCCGGAAGCGTCGTCAAAACTGATAAGCGGAGTGCAAAGACTATCTTTTGTTGGAGGATCGACAGGGTGCAGTTATAATAGTTGAGTATATCCAGGCGATTGTAACTTTAAAACTTTTTACATATTAATTGCATTTAAACTGATATTGATACGAAAAAAAGCTTTAGATTTACTAGGTATGTACTTTTGAAGTATTTGCCTTACTAAAGTAATAAAGCTAAGTATATAATATTTTAAAAGTATGTTTAATAAATAATGAAATACTATCATCATATTTTCTTTTTATTAACTCTTAGACTAGACGTGAGATGACGGGGTGTGGACGACTGGGAATAATGCGTTCTGTTCGTCCACAGTGTAGACGAACAGAACGCAACATTCCCAGTCGTCCGCAGTGTGGACGACGGGGTGTGGACGAGCGGGAATGACTCGATTATAGTCTGGAATAGCACATATATTACTTTTTAACACAGTAGTATATTCCCGTGGGATAATTACCGATATCCACGCGAGCGAAACCTCTGCCAAAAACTTAAAGGATTTTTCTTACTGATGGTTTATTTATTTATTAAAACTCCATGCAACATACAGGCACATAGGCGGCTTAATAGTCATAGGCCAAGGGTAGTGGAGAGATAACGGTGAGGGCTGGTGACAAGAGTGGTGTGGTTCACGCCATACACAATATGCTATTATAAATAGGGATTGGTACATAAATAGCTCAACAGGTCAGAGTTATTTGTACTGAATTGTGTAACAAGGCCAAGTCACAAGGGAAACCTTTATGTATTCTGGGAATTAGTTTTAAAATCAAAAACTTTACTACAAAACAGTTTAATACTTCTATTTATAGAAAATCCCAATAACTCTGTCCTTAACAGGGATCGAACCTATCATGTTCAGCAGTAGAGCTTGTGACCACTACACCAACGAGCCAGTCAAAAGAGGCAAAGAAACAAATAAATAACAAAGGAGTAGCTTCTACACTAACTTGATGATTTCTTGCTTTCTGTGATCTCATATAACAACTGGTTGTGAAGAGGTTCCACGCAGCTGTAGCATCGCCTTCCCACTGTAACATTATGGTACCATTTATTAATTTTCAGTGTGATTTTCCTCATTCTGTTTTCACGGTTGAGCCATTATATAGTTACTTCCAGTTATAATGAAAAGATTTGTATTTTTTTTGTTGGGTAAAACCCAGATAAATAGCATTAACTAAAATGTTTACACAAATTGCTGCAGTTTTGAAACTAAGTAAAATTAAACACAAAAAAAAATTCTAGAAATCTCCACAAAAATACAACCATCGGATAACCATCTTCCACTTTTTAGAAAAGGACGAGGTTTTATGCTGTACTATATGTTTATTTATGTATCTTGATCGACTGCTCCGTTAATTGTGGTTTTGCATTGAAAGGGTATTATACTCTCAAAGTGGTCCCATGGAAATAGAGGGAACTCCTCTAATATTTTAGGCATACATATAGCGATGGTATTTTCATCAACATTTGTATCTTCTGGTAAAGTGGAACTGATGTAGAAGAACACATGTGGCCACGGGAACACCTTAATAATAAGTATGTCACGGGAGAGCAGTGGTGGCCTAGTGGTAACCATCACAACTTACAAGTTATAGGTTGTTGATTCAAACCCAGGCAGGTGCTTTTCTTTGTGAAAATTATTTCATCACCACTGCCCTCAAAACGGTAAAGGAAAACATTGTGAGGAAACCGGCACATCTTAGCACCAGAAATTCGAAGACATGAGACATACACCAACACGCACTGGGCCCGCTTGGTTGATTATGGCCCATTCTCTCTCACAGAGAGTACGCCTGCACGCACAATGGACCAATGGGAGTCTAAGTCCAGAAAAGGGGCTCCATCTATCTTATGTATGTCATGGGCATAAGCTATCTCAAATAGTTAACCACCTATGAGAAATAAATGGTAGGTACCTGCTGATGAACATGGTATAGTTCTCGCCAAACTTCTTGGCCACTCTGAAGATGGCTACAATGGTGGCGCAGTAGTAAATCTCATACAAAACCAGCACCGTTTCGTGCCTTACACATCGGAAATCGAACTTCAGGGCGGCCCAGAAGTTTTGCGAGCGCTAAACCATCAAACTGATCACATAATAAAGCTGGTAGGTAAGCACTACAACTCCGTAATAAAACAATACCTATATCCTAGCAGTTTTTGGGCTTATTGGAATCGTTAAGAGATGTACTCTGGCTTTAAAGGAATTTCATGCTAATGAGGTACCAAAAATAAAAAGCGGAAAAACGTAAGTACAGTTCGAACTCACCACGCCACGTCACCACAGCTACATAACATTTCAGGATAGAGGTTACTTACGTTTTTAAAAGAAAGAAAATGTACACCTTCTTAACAGATATTTAAAGCTGTTGCATATTGTTATTTTTCTAAATTGTTGCTCTGTGTGCATTTCACTTGATGTTTTAACTTCTTCGTTTTATTCATTCACATTAAATTACTGTCCGCCCAGCCAGTCTATTTTTAGTTATTTTATTATTTTACATACATTTGACAGCTCAAAACTAAACAAACAGAAAACTAATCATCGTAGGGAGTAGGGATGCCAATCTAATTAATTTTTTTATTTATTAAACAACTATGTATAATAATATTATAAATGTACATACTTAAACACTGAACAAAAGTAAACTTTACAAACTTAAAATTAAACTAACTACTTACACTATATACAAAAGAAAGGTACACTTAGGCGTCGAAGTACTCATCCACATCGCTGTCATCCGGGAACGTGCCCAGAAGACTGGCAGCATTGCCACGTTGAATGGCAATGCTGATTCTTTGCGCAAAGAAAGAGCCAGCCCTCTGGTCGCGCACGGTGTCGATCAGTCGGCGAGAGATCTCCTTAAAAAGGAGACGTGCACTTGGGCCCCATGACCCAAGCGTTTCGACCCCAAACGGCTCAAAACTGTAATTACCAATTAGGTTACAGTATTTGCGCCGCTTAAGGGCCTCAGCAGCCGCAGCAGCAGCGCCAGCACAGCCCGCCGAACTAGGAATATGAGATGGCGCAAGGGTATCGACACAGGTTGCGTCCCACACCAGAGGCCTACCCACCTTCCACGGCACCAATGTCATGCCATCTGGTCTCTTCCCATCGTCACGTACCAAGCCGTTAGGTTCTAATACAGCTGGTACGCCGGCGGTGACAAGGGCTCGACGAATAATGTCATTGATGCTGGCGTGCCGTACTATGCGTCCTGCGCTCTTGCAACAAGACAGGCCATGGTGCCCAAGGCTGCCGACAGCTTCACCACATTGACACCGATGTGGAGCAACACAAGGTGCGCCTAAGCGTAGACAGGTTGCGAGCCGAAACGAAGAGTCATCCATCATAGTGCCTATGGTGGATGACGGGAGTGCTTGAAGCCACAAACCCGACTCCCATTCCCCCACAGCCAGCAGAAGCGCTCGCTCAGCAGTACTAGACGATGTATTTATAAGATTATTCCGTAATTACTGCAGAGCGGCACATCCCATCGTCTCTGGGAGGACAGGTTGTCGGGCAAATCCGTATTGGGACAAGCCATTTCCCAAGCGTTCAACGCATCGGTCAAATACGGTACCTCAAAATCAACCAGTGAGGAAGATAAGATGTTCCTGGTTAATTTATCAGTACCGTAGACCGAGGAGAGGAAGGCTGGTAAACTTATACTTGAAAGTTTGCGGACGCCGAGGCCGCCCAGGCGAATGGGAAGCGTGGCTTGTTGCCATGCTCGGTCGTCCAAGGCCACATTTAGGATAGATCAAAGTGTGTTTTTTATAATTTGGTCTACTTTTTCTAAGAGTTGTGGGTGTTTCCATAAATGAGAGGAGCGAAGGCTATAAGTAAATTTTGGTCCAAAGCAACAATATCGGATAAGTGTGTAGGCCGAATGCATGTTAATTTTGAAAAGTCTTTCCGAGACAACGTTAAAATTTTGTATTTTCTGTTCAATGAAATTTGGAAAGGATTCATCAAAAATAGGAGAACCCAGGAGGTGAAGAGAGTTTCTCTCGGTAATTTTAATACTAGGTGCTATGGCGTTGAATTTTGCTAAAGTAGTCTGTCGGTCAGTAGTTTGGGGGAGGTAGGTAAATTTCGCATTTCGAAAGGTTAAGTTCTAGCCCAATAGAGCTAAACTTATCAATTATAAATTTATTTATTTTTGATGCCAATCTGGGATCGCCGACTCGATTTTTAGGACGAAAAAAAACGATTGTTCATTGATATCTAGTACTGAATCGATATTTTAAGCTAGAAAATTGAGAATCAAGTTCCTTTTTTGATTATGAATCAAAATATTATTTAAATCAGTTTCCTTGAAATGTTTTTTAGGTAATCGAACTATAGTCTCATTTTTAATCACTGACTTATAAACCTATGGACTTGCCATACCTACGAAATTAGCGTGCTTACCTACATAAATCGGGCAATTAAGATGGCTGCCCATTTGTCAATGAGGTAGGCCATTTGCAACTGTTTGACAGCACAACTACACAGATAAACGTACATATACGGCACACAACTACCAATTTTACTCGGCAATTAACATGGCGACCGGTCACGCATAGACATGATTTTGACGTCACTCAAAAGTGTTACCAAGTTTAGTCCTTGACAAACATTTAGATGTCTCTCTTTTCATATGCAGCTCTTGGTTAGTTAAAAAGAGACAAAACGCTTTTTGACATGCGTGTGTCGATATTATAGATATTTGTATAACTATTCTTCATATAGTAGAATATGCCGACTCCATAGTT